>JBAMBK010000718.1:0-87328 GCA_037043435.1 Drosophila suboccidentalis | reverse complement strand
CAAAAATAACATTTATGTGATTCCCCCTTAATTCCCATCCTGGCGACGCCCTTGGGCTTAACCAATACGCTTGTGATTGAGGGCGTTCATAATTAAGTAAGTACTACGAGTACTTAGTAAGTAAATACTACTATAAGTACTAAAAATATATTACAAACTTGAGAGCACCGCCCATCGCTAGTGTCTTCCCTCAGTTCTCAGTGCCTACCCCGTGTGCCCTTCTTTGGCTTTGACTTTGACTCCGCTCTCTTCCGCACTGCTCTCACGATATTTGCCCGCTCCGAAGTGCAATTACGACGCTGCAATTTCTTCTAGGTGCGCATAGCTGCAGCTATCGCCTCTTTCCCTCTCGCTCTCTCTATCTTAAGCTCTATGTGTGCGAGTGCAATGTGCATGTGTGTGTGTTTGTGGTTGTGTTTGTGCTTGTGACGATGCAGCTCCTCTGCCGAGTTGTGTTTGCGTGGAAAATTGTATGCCCCCCGCAGCGCACATTTGAAAAGTGCATCTCTGCTGCGTCTAGATGCGGCTGTTGGGTGAAAGGAGGTGGGGGTTGGGAGGGGCATACCCATTGCCCCGGTTGTAACAGCCAATGGAGCCTAGTTTGACTGCTTGGAAAACTCTTGGTTTTCTATTAGATGGCCAACTCAACCGGAGCTGACTAGGCCTATACAGAGAGCCCAGACAAAGTAGACCAACGATGAAGGCAGCGACTAGAGAAACGACTCGTTTGTCTATTGCTTAGAGTCTCTCCTACCTCCATCCATGGCAAAAAGAAAATCCTGTCTACGCTTTCCCCCAAAAATAGTTGGCCCGACTGCAGAAGCTCCTAGGTTCAACACATGAGTGGGCCTACATATGACTGAAATCTGAATGGCAAAGCTTGGCTGAGTCGGCTCCCCTTTAGAGGCACGAGTACACACACTCACACTCTCACCGGCACACGCGTTCCGATGAAAAATGGTTAAAAAAAGTTTTAAAAAAACGTTGTATGATTTTTCTTCGCCAATATTTTGTAACAGAGCCGCAGCACCGAGCGAACAGCGGCTCCGACTTTTGTAACAGAAATGCACACAGCGCAAGAGAGAAATACAATCATGCACACACAGATACAAACACACACTCAATTTGTTTCTTTTTATTTCTTACTGTGGCCCCTCCATCGATTCCCCTTCTCAATGCACATGAGCCCATAGTTGTTGTTGTTGTGTTGTTGCTGCACTCGCCACTTCGTTGCTGAGCTGAGTGAGTAGGCGAGTTTCTGTCTATGTATGTGTGCAGTGCAGCTATTTCGTTGTAGTGAGCGAGAGAGTGCAAGAGAGAAAAGGCACGGAAGAGAGCAAAAGCGCAATGCAATTGAACGATGACCGCTGTCACTGTGGCATTAATGTGCTGAAAACTGTGTTAAATACCAAATGCAACGTAGAGCTAAAAACAAAATATTAAATTAACTTTATAATTAATTTTATTTTTATGTATTTGTAAGATAATATCTAATCTGCCAATTGGAATTTTGTATCAAATCTAATATACGAATTGTTACATGGTTAATGGCATACTCTACTTTGATGTATGTATAAAATGTAGTTTATCCACTGTGCTTGCACATATGCGGAACAACAAGCGGCACAGCTTGGTGAGACAACAATGCACTTTTTTTGCCTTGCACACAGCATCTCGCTCCAACTGATCCCAATACACATACAACGAAAGAGACGAAGGCATTGACAACGGCGTGCAGCAAACAGAGCACAGTGACGTCGCAGCCCCCATTGAGAGATGTTTCATATGAAAGGCCTTTGACTGCACATTCCCAGTCTGCCTGCCCGACGACAGGCAAACAAGCAGGCGCACCTTCCCCGCCCCACTCGTTCTCACACGCACACACACACATGAAACCAAAAAAAAAACGTTCATTTTTTTGAGAGACGTTTGAGTTTTGTTTTTGCCAAAGTGCAACGGCGCTACGAATTCTGGGCTCCTTTTACCAATGTAACACAACCATGCACCATGCGAGCGACGATTGCCCCAGGGCTGCCATTACCATTACGACAATGATTACGTGGATGTGAATGTGGATACATATGGCGCATTACACTTTACAGCAACCACGTCCCTCTGAGTCCGTCTGAGCGAATCACTGGAGAAGCAGCTGCTGCCCATTACATGGCTCCATGCCCAGACTTCCTTTTGTGGGGTAATAGTTGGGGACCATGCGGTTATTCCTTTTTACGGCTGCTCTGGTGTGGCGACTACCAACCGAAAAACTCCTGCTCTTTGCTGCTGCGTCACCGTCATCACCAGCGTCGCCGTCGCCGGCTGCGTGCACAAAAGTAACAAAATGTACTGAATGGCAACAGGCTCACAGCGTTTAGCAGAGCGTCGATTTTACATTACAATCGCTGTACAATCGAAACTCGGTCTCGGTACACACTCATTGCGCGTTCGCAGTCCCCATGTACTCTTCTTTCCTTACTCGCGACACTGTGTGCGCTCTGTTTGTGTCTATGTGGCTGTGTACGCTTGAATATGTGACTGTGTATGTGTGTGCGCGTCGCATTACTTGCGCGCGTGCTCCCCACTCTACAAAAACAAACACACAGATAAGTAATAATGACTCCACTCTCCACTGCCGCAGTCGACGTCAGCGCAATTTGTTTTTTTTTTTTCTCCTCCTTACTTTGTTCTTTGCGTGCCTTTGGCGGCGGCGAGGTCTTTGCTCTTATTCGCTTTATCATTCATGACGTTGCTTTGATGCGTTCACTGAATGTATACCCACATACATACATACATATATGAGTGTGCTTGCGCTAGTGAGAGTGAGCTGACCACAAGTGCATTCAACAAAGCAGAATAAAATAAAATAAAAATGGCCAATGCATTTTGCAGACTTTCAGTCAGTCGGTGAATGCAGCTCATCGAAGACACTTGTGGACGGTTAAGAAATAAAATCAGAATGCTGAAATTGTAGCCTTTATTACATTAATCCTCTTAGGTAATTTAACGATAAGAAATAAAACATTTAATAAATATTAATTAACAATTTACAACACTGCTTTATTATTATTAGAAGTACATTTGACAATGTGCAAATAAAAATATATGGGGAAAAGTGATTCATAGAGTGGTGCAGCTAAAAACGTATTTCAGAATCAGCAAACACGATGTCAGAATAAACTTTTCGTTTCATAATTCTAATATAAATAATAATAATTTAAAAATAAATAATTTTAAGTACCGTATAGTTAATATCCAATAAGAATAGTCAAGTCATGCCTGTCGCTCACTGCTTGCATACAGCAAATGAACTGCTTGCTTCTGTATAAGACACTGACCTACTGCTCAGTGTATAAGATACAAGTTTATAATAAATGAAATGAAAACAGCATTGAACTCTTGCAACAACATTTAATATTATTTATTTATGAATTATATTAAATACTAAACACACTTGATTTTGTATACATAAACGATGTGCACTGTATGTGTGCTTGATATGGTAATGACATGTTTTGTGGAGTGTTGAGATAATTCTCTCTTATACTAGATAAAGATAAAACCTAAAAATAGGATCGATGGCGTTGTACTCTGAAAGCAAACGCTGATATGTATCGATTTCGGTCAAGGACTAAGCTAAAATTCGGCTAATTATGTAAATATGCATAATATAATATGTAAATCACTGCGGACGGCAGTCCGCGCTAGTGACGAAAGCAGCACGAAGGGTGCGAAGGCGACTAGCATATATACACAGGAAGAATGGAAAATTTGCTATGACTGTCCGATCAGGTCGAGTTATATACCGATCGAAAGTTATTAACTTAACTTACAAATGTGCATACTAAGACTTTTGAAAACTCACCTGGTTCGTGAGATAAACAGGTGTAAGTGGGAGGCGGAAAATTTTTATGATTGGAGCTAATGGGGCCGTTGGAGCTTTTTTGAATTTTCTTTGAATTTTTTACAATTTTCATTAAAAATACGCGTCGAATGACACCTCGATCATCGAAATCGGTCAACTGGTTCGAAAGATAATTAATTTTGAAATTTTTAGGGGCCTTCCGAAAATGAGATGAAAAGTCAGTTTGTCTGTTTGTCTGTTTGTCTGTTTGTCTGTTTGTTTGTTTGGATCAAATCGTTGATTTAGCTTAAATGTTTGAATGAGGACTTGTTCCTGTTAAAAAATCTAGAAACGTTTGTTCAACGACTTTTTCGAAAAATCGCTAGTTTAGCGGGAAATCGCTAAAAACCGAAAAACTTAAAACCCCCATAGCATCCAAACGATAGAAGCCACAGATATGATCTATATATCGTTGAAAAGGTATTTTGAAGGGCTCTTAGGCATACCTTCGAAGTTTTATTTTTAGGTAAATAGGTAAACAGCTACAGGTGAAATAAGGTATTTTTCTCCACATTTTGGGGGTTTTTGTGAAAACGCCGCTAACGATTTTTTTTAATTTTCAATATGTTGTAGTTTATAAAATTTCGCATTTTTTGATATATGAAACATAACTTATAGCCAAATGGTTTGGAAGATATAACCAGTTAACTGAAAATATACGTTTTCTTAGATTTGGAAGAGGACCCGTTTGTCTGTTTGGATAAAATCTTTCTTATAGCTTAGAAGTTTGAATGAGGACTTGTTCCTGCTCAAAAATCTAGAAACGTTTGTTCTACGACTTTTCCGAAAATTCGCTAGTTTAGCGGGAAATCGCTAAAAACCGCTAAAATTGACACCCTCATAGCGTCCAAACGATAGATGCTACAGATGTGATCTATAAATCGTTGAAAAGGTAGATCGATGGGCTTTTAAGCATAGCTGTAAACTTTTTTGCTGAAGAACACAGGTAAAAATCTACAGGTAAAAAAAATTATTATTCCTCCTGAATATATCATTTTTCTTTCCACTCCTGCTTGCTCACATGCAGTATGTACACTGCTTGCTTGCTGCGGAAGTATACTGCTTGCAAGTGGTGAATTCTTTTTGCGGCAGCAGCAACAGCATGTTGGCATGCCATACAAATTTGACAAATTATACTGTCAAAAAATATTGAAATTTTCAAAATTTCTAATGTCTTATTCAAAAATTTCTGATATCCCATAAAAAAACCTCTTTACGCGGTAAAAGTCTAGTGACGAAAACATTTTCATGCCCCAAAATTTCTGATATCCAATTTTGTGACGAATAATATTAAGTTTTACTTATGAATAAAATAAAAAAAAAATTTTTGCATTCGGCACTGCGCAAAACAGTCAGTTTTATTTGGTACGAAGAACTGAGACATTTTAGCGCAATGTGCCGAGTGCCAAAATTTTTTTTTTATTTTATTCATAAGTAAAACTTAATATTATTCGTCACAAAATTGGATATCAGAAATTTTGGGGCATGAAAATGTTTTCGTCACTAGACTTTTACCGCGTAAAGAGGTTTTTTTATGGGTATTTAGATATAATATAAGTGTGTGCGATCGATTTGATATGTTTAGTTTGGTTTAGTTAATTGTAACTAGTGTTTATCACAGTTCAAAGTGCCGCTTAGAACTCGTTCGCTTTGGCCGTTTGGCCGATGGGCGTGGCACACGCCTCCTTGAAGTTGGTCGCATTGAGGGGCGCAAAATAATCCTCGTGCAGGAATCGTATGATATTCTCGATGGGACAGAGATCGGCCTTGTTGCCGCGACTGTCGCGGGTCACCCGCAAACTTTTGCCGCCCTCGCAGAAATCAATTTGCTGGGTCACATCGCGACCATTGTAGACGACCCGGAAATAGTAATCCGTATGGGCATCGCTGCGATACACCTCGAAGGCAAGGCGGGAGGCATAATTGATCGTCTGTCCCTGGCCATTCACAATGCCCAGGGCGGCGGTCAGGTACTGCATGGTGCAGTCATGGCCGGAATAGAGCACAAACTTGGTCCGATCCCCGGATATCATTTTGAGCATATAGCCAACGATATGCCGGATCATGCCATAGGCGCGCAACAAACCCGATCGCTTGTAGTAGGTGTGACGAGCCGAGCGCTGGGAGAGCTCATCCGCAAAGGACATGAGGGCATCCACATGGACAGGATCCACACAGCCCTCGCCAGTGTCCAAGGATCCCGGATCCGGCTGCAATTCGGGCTCTACAGCTGCTAATCCCTCCTGCTGCTGATTCGTTGCCGTCTCATCCTGATCAATATTGATTACATCCACCAGATCCTGGTTGGCCCGTGTGCTTGCCATCATTGTCTGGCTGGCATTGCGACGGCGACACGGCAAATTGGCATCATGACAGAGGACGGTCAACATGGCATCGACAACCTCAAAGGGATTGGTGATGCCACCCTCAGTGGCCGTATGCTGCAGCAAGGTGCCGCCGATCCACTGCATCACGGCCAAAACATCGGAGCGACGCAGCAGCTGGCGATCCGCCAAGGTGGCCAAACGCTTCTGCAGCACCAGCGACTGGGCACAGCTGCAGTCGGCAAAGCAAAAGGCCATGCTATGGGATTCCTTGACATTCAATGCCAGCCACTTGTCCGGCGGCAACAACGCGAACAGCAGCGCCAATGCCGACTGAAAGGTGCGTCGATAGCGTGTGGTGAACACCACCACCTCATCCGAGTTGAGCAGCGTGTGCGGCGTCGTTGTTGTGTCCACCGCATTGCGCAATCCATTCGGCTTCAGGAGCAATCCCAGAGGATGTGCATAGATCTGATGCATAATGTCGCCCACGTGCAACAGTTGAGCAATGCCTCTGCAATGGTAATCAGCAGGGATTAAAATCGTCAACGAAACCGGTTAACGGTTAGTTAACCGGTATTAACCGATTAAACCATAACTGAAACCGTAACCGAATATTTTTTTGTATTATACCTAAACAGAAAAACCGAAATTATTCAAACTGAAATAACCGGTTAGTAACCGATTCATGCATAACGGTTAGTTTCGGCTCAATCAATCGTTAAATTAAATTTTATTGATAACCGCTTGAATTTGGTAATTGTAACTGAAACCGTAACCGAAACAAAATATTTGTATTAAACCTAAGCAGAAAAATCGAAATAATGCAAGCCAAAATACCCGTTAACTAGCTGATTTATGCGTATCGGCTAGTTTCGGTTCAATCAATCATTAAATTCATATTGTTTGTTAATAATAATAATCAGGGACTGCAAATAATGATTATTTTGTTTTGTTTTTTTGTAATCAAAAAATCATTCACTTATAAAATACCAATATTTATTTTTAGGGCTCATATGCATTTCACAGGTGTAGAAGAATTTTTTTTTTAAATGGATTAATATTATGGTTTGTCTTGGCTTATTGACTAGGAATATGTATAATTTTTGCCTTTATTCCCTACGAAAAAGTCGAAACTACAACTTAAGTTTTATTTGAGCAAAAAAAAAAACTCATGAGGATTATTCCTTAAGTTTTATTTTTTTCCTCAAAAATTATGACTAAGCATAACTCAAATTTAATAATTTTTTTGTGAGCAAATCTATAAAACTTGAAATTAATCATTATTTCAAAATTTTTTTAATAATATTTATGATGATTACAGTCCCTGGTAATCATTAATATTAAAACTAATTTTGAATTTCTAAATTTAATTTCAAGATAAATTCCATTGAATAGAAAAATCTTTTTTGAAAACAAATAATGTTGGGATATTTATTAACCAGGGATTAAAGCCGTAACCGAAACCGTTAGCTGGTATTAACCGATGAAATTGGTAGCCGGAATTGAAATCGTAACAGAAACAACATATTTTTTAAAAACAAATAATTTTGTGTTATATACAGCGGTGACCAAAAGTATTTTGGCACCCTTTAAAGTTAGTTCTAGCCAAATTTTGAACTTACTTCATGTAAAGTTTGGTATTAATGGAAAGGTCTTTTGAATTCCTTTCGAATGATGCAATACTTTCCTTAACACATTAGGTACCCTTTGAAATTTTCGAATACTTGTAAACGTCAACTTTTTCAACTTTTTTCCTCGATTTTTTGAAAAAAATGTTTTGATGCAGAAAGTTTCTTTAAACAATTTAAATAGTAACTGCAAACATTTTTTCAAATATCTCTTCGCTAGTATTTTTTATAATTTTTTTCGGCACTTTTTGCATGAAAATGAGGAAAAAGTGCCTTTTTCGCCATTTTCAAATAATTATAAAAAATACTAGCGAAGAGATGTTTGAAACCAAAACTATAACTGATACCGATATTTGTTTCAGCTTTATACCCTGGTAATCAGTGGGGGAGATGACAGAGATTCCTCCTCCTCCTCCACCTGCACTTACTTGTAGGTCAGCTGTCCCAGCGGACAGCCGCGCTCCGTGGCGGGGAGCAGCGGGAAGCCATGAAATGGACCCACCTTATTCCAGTACATGTGATTGGAGCCCGAGGCGGAGCTGCTGGAATTGTGCACAAAGCTGCGATATCTGGAAGAGAACAACACTATGTAGCCATTGATAAAGCCACTGATTTTTTCAATCCAACCTGTTGACCAGACCGTCCCCATCGGCGGGTACACCACAATTGATGCCATTGGCATGGACATGCGACATGGGACCACGATCGCCATGCCGAATTACCAGGAGCACACCCTGCAGTTTCCAGCCCTCCAGTATGCCGCCATCGTCCATGCGGACGAGCTGTGCCAACGGTGCGCATCTTTCACGATATTTGGCAAATCGCTGCGCACTCGAGGAAGCATCAGATAATCCACCGCCAGCAGAGGAGGAGCTGACGGTGCCAGGACCAAAGCCGCCGCCGCCGCTGCCCAGAAGATTGCCATTGTGTTCAGCATTGCCCACATAGCGATACATGCCTATCAAATGAAAAGACAGCTTGAGTAATCTCCTCGAGAATTGGTTTGGTTTGGTCACTTACCCGCTATCAATAGGAAGATCCACAGACTGAGAAACAGATAGCAATAGAGGGTGCGATGCTGCGTTGTGAAGCGCGTCAAATCCTTGAGCAGCAGCCTCATGATGATGATGACTTATTCCGGGCAGTGGCGGCTTCCGCACATAAGGTTGCTCTATAGTCAGTGGTCAGCACACTGGAGTCTCTGGATATCCTTTAACTGTTCTAGCAAATTACCTAGAAAGGAAATATTAAAAAGTTGGCTTTTGGTGGTGGTTGAAGCTGTCAGCTGTCAAGCACAGTTACGTGGAGCGTATCCAATTGCGGAGCATGCGCAGTCACAGTCAGTGATGCCAATCTGGCCATTTTTCGGATTGATTTGTCTGGTTTTTAACTGCTTCAGCCGGAAAAAATTTTAAACATCTATCCGAAAATCTGTTTTTTTTTTAGATTCAATTAAATTGAATCCTAAAAGGATTCTATGCTGGCAATTTTGGAACTTTAGGAAAATGGAAACGAAAGTTTGGCCTGTTTTCTGTTTTTTTTTTTCAGTTTTTTTTGAAGGGGTCTTTTTTTTCGGAAAATATTTGTCATCACTGGTCAAAAC
Source organism: Drosophila suboccidentalis (assembly GCA_037043435.1). NCBI lineage: Eukaryota > Metazoa > Arthropoda > Insecta > Diptera > Drosophilidae > Drosophila > Drosophila suboccidentalis. The sequence goes on along the minus strand of JBAMBK010000718.1, from coordinate 77,872 downwards.
AACTCGACTCAGAGGGGAAAAACAGCTGTTCTTTGCAGTTCTCAAGCATTTGATGCGGTTCTTTTAATCACAGGAACAAACATCCAAAATACAAATAGTACAAATGCGGATAAATATATGTATGCGTAATGCGTAATGACAAATTTTGGTTAATAGCTGAGCTGAGAGCGTATCTTCAAGCTTTACAATGCATAAATGAGAGTGTATGTATATAATATTAGATCAGAGATCGTATAAAAGATTCGCACATATAATGCTGGCATTTTGGCAATCGTTGCTCCGCCGCCGCCTCTAATCCTGCGTGGCAGCCAAAGCCAGCACAGTGAAGCGCACATCATCGGGATCACGGGCCATAAACTCCTTGCACACCTTGGCAGCATCATGGACAAAGGTCTCGTCCGAGGTCTTGCCATGACTGATCGGATACGATTTGCGTCCATCCAGCTCAAACAGTGTGTTCTCCAAGTTGACCAGTGCTATGAAATGATGAATAACCGTCTCATAGGCACTAGCATCCGTTTGTCCCTCCTGGGCGAGTGTCTGATGATCTTCGGTAAAGTCTTTGTCCTTCTCCAGATGCTGACCACGTTCCTCGGGCGACAGCGATGCGCTTTTCTCCAGGAAATTCTTCAGCACGCCGGGTGCAATTTCAATGCTGCATCAAAATACATTTTAGAAAATTTATATTAAAATATCTTATTTTGCACTTACTCCTTGTTATTGGCCACACTGTGGATGAGAGCGACGGTGCCACAGGCATTGTGAGTGAACTGACGCATATAGAATAAATCCTTTGGATATTTTTCCTCCTCAGCTGCAGTCTTGATGCGCTCATGTTCTTCAGCACGATGTTTTTCATACTAATAAAAATGATAATTCACACACGCACACACACACACATATATATTGAATGACTATGCACAATTAATGTGAAAGGGGAAAAGAAACACCTACAGCATCGCTAATGGGGAAGAGCAAGATAACTGCCTTCACAGGACGCGGCAGATAGGCCAGCAACTCATCGTCCAGACCGATGACGTCAGTGACAGACCATGATGGCGACACGCCCAGCTTGTGTATGTATTTGGTCAGCACCTGGAACGGGACATGGACATCATGGCGGCTTTAGAATTGCCAATTGCAAAAACAACACGAAAAACATAAAAATTCGAATTTTGCCAAGCAACCAAGCAAATATTCATTTATTTTAATTCTTTTGTTGACCCTTGATAAGCATTTAAAGAAGATAAGCACTCACCTCTGGGTTAGACTCTAATGGTGTCCAGGTCGACATTTCAATTTATTTTTTAAATATTATTTTACTTGCAAAGACAGTCACAGACTGAAATGTTTTTCTTAAAAATGTCTGACATTGAAATAAAGGTGCCCACATTCGATTAAAACTGGATAAATATCGATGCTATATCGATATATCGATGTTTTTATGTTGGCTGAAAACACGGCTGCCACACTTGGCGCTTTTGCGCCAAAACTGGCTCTTTTTTTTCCTTTTGGCGCAATGGCACTTTAATTTTCGATTTGGCTCTTTTTTTCATCAGTTCAGAATCAGTTATTTTGTTTAGTTTTAGGTTGAACTACATATTTATTTTCATTTAATAACATAATCACTAGATTAAGATTAAAATGTGAAATACTTTGGAAATATATGTTATTTATTTAAGTGTTTGTGAACGAAATATTTTTTATATAATTAAATAAAAAAATAACATGAACTGCAAACAAAAAAAACGTTTTGGCACTTTTTTAGCCAATTTGGCTCAATTTTTGGTTGTTTTTGGCTCAATCAGATATTTTTAAGTGGCAACCGTGGCTGAAAATGCTTTTTTCGAGCATCGAAGGTTTTTCAACATTAATGGTATTCCGGAAAGCGTTTTAGATTTGGTTTAGATTATTTTTAGCCAAATCTAAATGCGTTGACGGAACGACCCTTTTGCACACTGATTTGTTTTAGATTTCGTGAACAGCTGGTAAGCATTAAATATACATTTATTTATTTATAAAAACTTTAAATGCATAAGAATTAAGGTGGGTTCTCACTGCGTCACAAACGCTTCACAAACGCTACACAAAGCATTTCACAACGTCACAAGGCAATGTGAACACTAAATGCATAGTCACAAAATTGTGAAGTCACAAAAATGTGACAATCCAATGTAAACACCACTTTCACATTCTGTTAAAAATTTTTTGTGAAGGAGGCTGACACAATTTTGATAAAAACTATGTTAACTCCTGTTAAAGTTCAAGCAGCTCAATTGAGCCCAATCCCATTGTGAAAGCACATCGAGCAAGTTGGTTTTCTTTCACATTTGTGAAAACATAAACGTCAAAGCTAATATTTTATTGTTGTGTTTCGGGCCTTTAGCATTGTTTTTGATTTTTCTGAAAGACATGGATACACAAGATGAAACAGAGCTTGCTGCTTTGGCGGTCATTGGGCTGTGGCTTTTAGAGGACGACGATGATGAACCCAAGGCAAAGCGCAGCTGCTGGATCGACGAAATGAATTTGATTCGTGGAAAAGAGGGAATGTATGCAAAGATAACGGGAGAGCTGCGAAGTCTTCCGTTCAAATTCAAAAATTATTTGCGTATGGACGGATACTAATCAAGAAGAAGACAACAAATTTTCGCAAACCAATTTCACCAGGCGAGCGTTCAGAATGTCGAAGGCCTTAATATCAGCCACTATTCCAGAAACATGCGATGATTCATAAAATTCATAAAATTTTTTCAAAGAAATTAAATATTTATTATTGGAGGATAATTGCAAAGTGAAATTTTTTTGTTTTTATTCATTTTGTGGAACTTGTTATTGTTCAATTGCGAACATTTTGCGAACATTTTGTGAACATTTTGATTCCATGTGATTTTTTGCGATGCTCTTTACATTGACTGGTAGTGTTTACATTGAAGGCTTTCACAAGTCTTTTCACAAGGCCTTTCACAATTTTGTGAAACACAAATTTTGTGTTGCCAATGTAAACACTTTGACGTATTCTGCAAATCATCACAAAGCATAACAAAATGTGATATCACATTGCGAAGCAATGAGAACCCTGCTTTACGTTCTCCATATTAATATGACAGCAGAATGGAAACAAACACCAAATGTCACACAGATAGTGAGATTTAATTTGAAACCAAATCGAAATCACATCGAAATCACATCGAAATCAAAACGAAATCAGCCTCAGAGCAGATTTCACGAAATCAATTAGTAAGACCACATTTCCCTGATTTGCTCTGGGCACACTGAATATTTTGTATGGAGCAGCTGTGAACAGCTGACTGCGAAATCTAAACCAAATCACTAAGCAAATAACCTATAGAGAACCCATCCTATACAACTTAAATGTCACAGAAAAAAAGGCTTGCGAAGCGTCCACAGCGATGTGTTACCGATCTGGCAATATTGTTCGAGTGAAATTTATAAAAATTAAGGGTGTTGTTTTGAATAAAATAATGTGGGTTAAAAGTTTTAAGGGTAGAGGCTATATCATATTTCACATGTTTAAGTTTCGCAAGCAACGGCCTCAAAAATAAAATCGCTTCTTTTATAAATTCCACTATAACAATATTGCCAGATCGGTAACACTTCGCTGTGGACGCTTCGCAAGCATTTTTTCTGTGACATTTCAGTTGTATAGGATGGGTTCTCTATAGGTTATTTGCTTAGTGACCAAATCTAGAACGGTTCCCGGAATACCACTATTGTCTTGAAAGTAGGCTGTTAACACAGATTCGAGCGTTGGTAAGTTGTAATTCCACATTTACGTTATTTTATATAATATTTAATTTATCCTAGTGATTAAAAGTGTATTGATTTGAAGTTGTGGTGCTACAATAAAGTTAAAATCATAAATAAATACCTGAAAAGTAAGAACCTTAGAAAATGAGTGAAGTTTATTGGTTTATTATTGTTTATTATTGTTTATTATTGAAAGTGAATTTAAGCAATCAGTTCCGGAAAGCATCGACGTTCGATACATCGATATTTAAATATCCAAAAACATCGATGCTTGGAAACATCGAGGATTCTCCAGGTCTAATTGAAATTAAGGTGCCCACATTCGATTCAATTCGATTACAGCTGTTTGGAATGTTTTCGATAAAAAGACAGCTGTTTTAAATTTGTTTAGGTTTTTACTAAAATTCTGTTTCTGTTTTACTGATGATATGGTATAGTATGGATATTTTAAATAAGTCCCTTACGCCGATTCGCTGTAAGTATCGAGATGTAATAAATGCTTAAGAAATTTAAGCAGTTCAAACATTTATCCGCTTTCAGTTGTCGACAGCCAACAAACCTCGCAATCTCCAAACAAATATAATGCCAATTTGTCCAGTTGCAAAACTCGAATGGAATCGCTGGTAAACGATCTAAAGAGTAACTATGCCAAATGGAAACTAGCTAATCAACGAGGAACCTCCTTATGCTACGCCATTGAAGCCAAGAAAACGCGCTGCTTGGAGAAGCCGGATGAAACGGAGAGCGGTTGTTATCCCGAAGATATGATAACTGCCTGCGATAAGTTGGCCGTGATAACGTCGATTTTTGTTGATATCGTTAAAAACACCTACGAGATTTTGCGGCAAATGCGTGCGCTCATTAAACTCGCTGGCCCGGCATCAGATGTGATATTCTATCGCACTTGGAAGCTGCAAAAGTTCGTCTCGTTCACCGAGGAACTATTCAATCGTTACGAACGGGAATCGATTGTAAAGCAGCAAGTGATGCGTAAGTCCTTTAAGGGTTCTTAAGATTACACGGTGCTACAGTCAGAAAACTTCTGGGATGCGACATAGCGTAGGTTGTAGATATACATAGTTAAATGTAACAATGTGGCATACTAGATTTTTTTGTTGCACATCGAGATATTAAATAACGAAAAAAAAAACGTTTTTATGAGGTTGATAGAGTTAAAATATCTCTGATAAATATTGATGGAGCTATATGTAAAAATATAAGAACTTTTACAGTTTTTGGCAACTACCGTACTTTGAAGGTAAATTAATACGTTAAATTTGTAGAGAACAATTTACTTTTGGTATGCAGTTTCAAAAAACATTTAATTTTACGTCTTTTGCTTTTAAGTTTATTAAAATTGAAAAGTAATGAGCTGAGCTATTCAACTTTTTAGAAAAAAGTCTTGGAAAAGTACTTCATTTTGTTAACATCGCAACTACAAATGGAAAATGGGGGGAGGGGGAAATGGGTCAATAATGGCATGAATTTTTAATATATTGAGAAATTTTGTTTCAGAAAATCTATTATATCTTTGTTGCCCAATAGAAAATAGACACACGTTTTACTCGTGAAAATGTGTTCTTTTTAAATAATAATACAAGTCTAATAGTTTCCAATAAAAAATGTAAAAAAAAAACCCAAAAAAATTTGTTTGCATAGAAAATGATCTAATAAGGCAATTGAAATTGCTTCTTTCGAGTTCCGTTAAAAAAATTAAAATCAGTGAATATTTGACGAAGCTATGGGCATATTAGTGTGCGCATGTACCATAATTTAATATTTCGATGTGCACCAAAAAATTCTAGTATGCCAAGAAAATTTATTTATACCTGCAACCTGCGCTATGTCCCATCCCAGTTTTGTTTTGATTTTTTACTTGTAGCACCGTGTTATTTTACGAATGTTATCTTATTTTATAATCGCAGGAAACATAGCGCACTGCACGACCAGAAGTAAACTTATCGCATATACGACAGCCTGGGAATTTCCGGATCACGTTGATGCCTATGTCGATTTGGTGTTTCTTTTGCTGGCGGAGGAAGTCAAAACTAAATAAATCCACTCTAATTGCTTTTAATAATTGTGACCATCAAATTGTGTAAATATATTTAATGTCTAACCTAATAACTTCAAGCTTAACTTAAGAATATGAAATTCTAAAAAATATTGGAATATGAGTAAAAATAAAGTAAATCTTAAGGCTATAAATGAGAACATAAAAATTGATATCATTTCATTCAGTGAAATGCTTACAGTCTGATAATATCGAGCTACGATTTCAAATGCATTATGGTTGTGTAGATACTGTTAAATATTATTTGTTGGAATGCTTTAGATTTTAACTGAGAGATTATCCAAGCTGGGGCTGTGGCTGCGCTTCGACCACCACCAAAACCAAGCACAAGCGGTGCCCAGTGCAATCGCTGTATAGTACAAGATCTTCAGATTCTTCTGTAAAAGCCAAAATAGTGTTAATATTTTTTAATTTTAAAATATATTTATTGTATTTTTCTACCTCTTTAGTTGGCGATGTGTTGCCATTTTGAGTCCTTTGTCTATGATCCATTGTCAGCTGTTCCAGTTTGCGCAAATCCTTTGCCAGCTCGTCTGAGATTGACTGCACGCTGTTTAAGGCATCCAAGGCGAAGCGACTGGCATATCGTTTATCGCCCACAATCACATCCTCTGGCGGCATCACCTGCAGCTTGTAATTGGTGGCCGTCAATGAGGAGCGCAAGAACGTGAGGTGATTGGCTGCGTTGCCAACAATCTGATTGTTGTAGCCCTTGGCATCGTTTGCCTTGCAGATGTAGTCATAGCTGGGATCCTGGTTGGCCAACTGGCCAAACATTTTAATCAATTCATTGCGCTCTTTGGTCGATGCAAAGCCAAACATCTGCAAATCTTCATCGGTCAGTGAGCCCAAGTCACGGAAACTGATGTTCTCCTCAAGCAGTTTTTCCACATTGCCCTGACTCGATGTTCCCAGCAAAAGCATTATCGACTCATTCTCCCTGCGCTGATCGGCTTTCGGCCTTGCGTGCATCATCCACGGCCGCCTCTCGTTGCCGAGAAATGCGCTGTCCAATTCATGTTGCTGTGTTCGTGTATGGAAATCTTTTCTTGCTCCGAACTGCACGGCCGATGGTCCTCTTGATGTCGATATTAATGGCACATTATCAACGGTCATATTGTATTAATACTCTGTTTTTGCTTTAAATAAATATCAATTGTTGTTTAAAACATAAAATATATCGTTTTAGCTAATAAAAAATATCGATTTCTGGTATGAGTATCGAATTTATGAGATAGATAAACGGTACTTATCAGGGCTGGTCAACAATATAGAATATGTTTTGAAGGCGCCACAAATTATTTATAAAAAAATAAGAAAACAACGAATCTAATGCCCTTTCCTCACTAATATACCTTTCAGCATTTTAGCATTTTCGGAGCAAATGCTACATTTTTCCTAAACATTTCATATGGGAGCTAGTGGTGGGAGAATAGTAATGAAAATACATTTTCAAAAATCAATGCGATATTCATGGGAATTCAATCGATATTCGGAGTTTTTTTTTAAATTTGAGAATGTACCATCACTGCATTTCTCAACTTCTGGCGCCAAATTTCAAACTGTAAAAAATGCAACTTTATTTTTAATTTAATGAAGAATGTAGTAATGATAAAATGCTGCAGTTAACAACAAAACAATTCAAAAGCTAACCTTTATGGATACATGAGTCAACATAACACATTGTCGGTCGCAACAATTATTATTAAATCGTTATAGTTTCGCAATGAAGTAAATAAAAATAGAATAAAAAATTAGTGCTTATTGGTAATTATTCTAATATTTATTATCAGCATCTAAGAATTTCAGAATCTTGCTCTAGTTGCCATAAGTACGTTGTCTTCAAATTTCGTTAATTCACAGACGATCCCAACCCATAGAGAGCTACGGCAACCCCTTGTTCAATGAGAGCTCACTGAAATGGTGTTTTCACTTTGGGTTTCCTTTACAACGGTTTTCCAATCCGGAAAAGTTGGATGATCTCCTGAACATCCGAGATTCTGTCCTAAGCAGCGAAGTTTTCTCGAAATCCTTGTACTTCTCGTACTTTTTAATTTCAGTTGTCAAACGAATTTGTAAACAAATCACAAATGTTTTGTAAATGCTAAATGCAAATGCTATGAGGACAGACAGTTGCATACTTATCGTACATTAGTGAGAAAAGGGCATAAGTTCTATAGAAACATTCACATGTATTTCAGTATAACAAATTACAATAAAAATCTAGGTCTAATTATCTTTTTTATCGGAAGGTGTCGGCCTGTAAATTGGAGTACTTGCTGTTGCCGCTTCCTGTAGTTTTTTCATGAATAAAGCTTTCTTTCGTTCGTCCTCAGACAATTGCGTGGGCGATCCCGATGCTCTTATACGTTCAATCTTCTCGGCATTGGGTTCAGTGAGCAGCATGAGTCCGTAGCCAATGCCGCCGAAACCCACAAGCCAAATCAGGGATTTAACATACGGATTGGTAGCCATCGGTAATTTAGCTACAAATAAAACTTAGTCTCTCTTATTGAATTGCGCAGCTTGAGAGCTCCAGTAATTTGCGTCCGTTTGCCGAATCGTGCTATCTCCTACAATCTCTCCGATTTTGTAGTAATACTCAAGTGCAAAGGGATACTTCTCGTTGATGTACTGGCGAAAATCTAAAAGAGAAGCACAAGTGGGCAGTGGAGAGCAACTTATATAAAGCACTATGTATGTGTGCGGCCCTCACCTTGGTCCGTGTTCATGCGATAGTAAAGTCCGTAGCTTGCAGCGAAACCGACAGCTTCTAGTACAAATAGTGTTTTGGCGCTACCCTTGATGAATCTCCAAATGGCTGGCTTTGGCGTCTTTGGCAACATGGTAAATTGAAACAAATGTAACACGTATAAAAATTATTGAAAGTGAAACACCGACAAAATTGTTGCTTACGAAATTGTATGCATGACGTGCTTGCAAAACAAATCGTCAAAGACTATCGATACCGAAAATTATTTATCAATATCGATACACATATCGACAAGAATAATATACTTGAACGATTACAAGGCGCGTAATTTTAAATGTAGGTTAATATATAATGCCAATAAAGACGAAGATGACGAATATGATAAACTGCTGAGCAATGTACCATATATTTTAAAATATGTTGTTTGTAGTTTTATCGAATTTATGTTGTACCTGCGCAGCACTTAACGATAGTCCAAGAATCGCGGTATTTTCGATAATATTCACAATCGCCAAGTAATACGTAACAAGCATAAAAAGCAAAGCGCAAAGTGGATGTAAATAGCGAAACGTGCTGCTTTCAACGCAATCGCAGCAGCAGCAGCCGAAGCAGAAGCAGCGCCAATAAAGAAATAAAGGCAGCGCGTGAGCATAAAACCTATATAAACAACGAGCTCTTGCGCATTTGCCACAAACGTAAAGAAGCCGAGCAAGTGACAACACTGTGTGATACCATAACAACAAGTAATCGTACAAATTTACCGGTACATTGAATAACTGCATTAAACAGAACAAACTAAATTTGAACACTTGACAAAATGCAATCGATGGCAAAACAATCGCTGCGCGCCCTACCGCAAATGGGCAAACAAGGTGTGTGTGTGTTTGTGCGTGTGTGTGGGAGTAATTCTATTTATATTCATAATTCGAATATTTTTTGTTGTTGTTTCCCAAAAAAATAGTGAGCTACAGCCTGTCAACCAGCAGCAGCGCCTGGCGTGCATCAGCCGGCGGCAACAGTGACAGTGTCGTGGAGATAAAGGAACCGACGAAGACCACATCTGAAAAGTTTATGGCATTCCAAAAGAAACTGCGTGCCAAGACACCACTGGGTAAATTGGATGAATTCTCGCGCCACCCGTACCAGGAGAAGGAGCCACTGAAGCCCTGGCCAAATTCAACAAATCCGCACACTGGCGAAATTGGTGGACCCGCTGGACCAGAGCCAACACGCTATGGCGACTGGGAACGCAAAGGTCGTGTCTCTGATTTCTAGTCCATCAACACACAACATTATTAACTATTAACTGTTCCTTAGATCGTAGTTAGGCCCGTTTTTTCAATGTTAGACTTAAGAGTTAAGACCAAAACAACAAATTGTATACTCGAAGCATAATTATATAAAATGTACAAAAATAAAAACACAAAAGTATTTAAACAAATTGTTGGAATGTCGTTATTAATTCAATTCATTTGTTGCTGCTCCATAACATCGCTGACAATGCGCTCGCTGAGCGCCCACAGCTGTTGCTGCAGAGCTGCGGACTTGGACAACCTGCTGGGCTCGGTGAAGAAGCAATTGTTAAAGTACATGCCCGACAATCCCGTTAACTCGTTAGCCGTTGCACAGTAGATGCTTGTGGCAGCCGCTTGTTGCTGCAACAAAATAATGTATCATAATGGGTTAAGTGAAAGTCTTTCTTCCATTTGAATTGCACTCACCAGGGACTTGGTGAAGGGTCGCACCAAGAAAAACATCAGACGATGGAACCAATAATTGCGCGACAGCTGCGTGGACACCATGTTGCCAGGATGCACTGAGAACACCGAAATGCCGCGATGTTTCCAACGCTACACAACGAAATGTATCCAAAATTAGGTCAATAATAATAACAAAAACAAATTGCAGATGACTCACTTGTGCCAGTTCCTGGGCAAATAGCACATTGCATAGCTTGGCATTGTTGTAGGCCATCATGCTCCAAAATTTCTCCGCTGGCGGTGATAAATGCTGCAGTGTTAGATTGTCCTTGGGCAGATTGGCAAATCTATAAGTAAAGTATACATATAGGTATCATATTAATTTGTCTTTGAACGGTTATAGTGTTTGAAAACATTTAAATCAGAAATGAAAGTGGGGAGCCCCTTTATTCAATTCTAAACTTATTAATTTGAAGAGATTATATCAGAATTTTGTCACAGATTTGTTGGTTTCTTTCAAATCCTTGCATATTAAAGTACATCATTAAAGTTAAAAAAATTCTTTAGATGGGATGCGATTCCAGTGACGAAGAAAAATCTCCAAGGTCATACAAAACTAGTGGACGGTGCTACAGTCGAGAATACTGGACTGTCGGAGACCCCGTACCAATCTCTAGCTCTTATAGTCTTTGAGATCTAGGCCCTCACACAGACGAACGGACGGACATGGCTATATCGACTCGGCACGCCTCCATATGCCTGTTACGCACATTTTTTTGTGACAAAGTTAATAGACTCTTGTACTTTTTTAGGTACGGGGTCTAAAAAGGATGACGATACCATCATTTTACTAACAATATGAAACAGCAGAAAGGTTTTAATACGCTTTGAGTTTTTGACTTTTTAAAATTGCTGTACTTATTGTTTTGATAACCTCTTGTTAATGTTTTTTTTTAGATTAAATTGATCACAAACAAGTTTTACGAGACGTGAAAGAAAGAAAGTGCGTACTTATTATTTTGACCAGCAGTGTACAAGTACATAGGCAAAGAGAAAGAAAGGAGCAGAAAATTCAAGTTTATTTTAAGACGCAGTTCTGGGTTGTTGTGTTTGTTATATTTTGTTTTGTGTTCGGCTGCTTGTGATTTTTTTTTGTTTTTGTTTCTGCTGTACATCGTTCATAGCCGGCTTACATTTAAATATGCATATAATACATACACATATGCATAGCATCATCCAGTCGAACTCATTGTGGACTTTGCACCCACCGGTCGGACGCAAACAAGTCTTGATTGACTTTATCGTTGTTGTTTTTGCTCTTGTTGTACATATTCTTTTGTTGTTGTGTTGTCTGTGGCGTCGTTCAGCGCTCGTTAATGAGATGCAAGAGACGAATCCATGACAAAAGTTCAGGCTATGACTGTGACTGAGGCGCCTACACACAAATACATAAACAAAGCAACAAAGCAGAATAACAACAGTAATGCCATGTAACAAAACAAAAATGAAAACAATGTCCAATAAGAATTTAACAACAGGTGGTTGTAGCGCATGCGCTAGTCGTATAAGCCTAAATCGTTCGAGTTACAAATATAAGCGCGCAATAAAAAACTATGATTGGACTTTAGATTTGTTTTTTTTTTATTTGTACCATGCATATTTGCATGTATGTATGTATCTGTGTGTATGTTTGATAACGCTGCAAGAATCCATGCAAATTAATATTAATTAATTTCTTCTTCTTGCCATTCCCGCCCCACCCCCTTGAGCGATAAATGTGTTTTGCTGTTTCGACGGGAAGCTACCAAAATTCTGAGTATACGCAAAAAACCTTGCCATATTTCTATCAATCTTCAATATCTGTATAAATATATACATACATATATATTAAGATAAATTATTAATAAAAATTTATTATTTATTTTATTATCAGAGTGCACTTTATTATCCATTGTTCGTCTTCTGATAATACAAAGCAATTATAAAATTTAAATAAATTTCCCAGGTCTTTAATCAATTAACGCCTTTGCAGTGTTTCTGACCCCAATACAAACTTAGCGTCATTCATCATACATACATAGATACATACATATGTACATATCTGACCGCATAAGTGAGTACACTCCAAATATGTCTGTATGTATGTAAGTCGTAAGTAGTTTGTGGCATACATGACTTTCAGCGAGTACACACTGGTGTGGCGCACGCGACTTTTGGTGCATGCTTCCACGAGATACACACTGTTGATCAAAAACAAAAAAAAAAAGAGTGTAGTACTACGTGAGGAGAACAACGAACGCAGAGAACCAGCAAAGAGCAACACAGCTGCAAAAATACGAAACCACCTCCAACAGCAACAGTACAAGTAAAAGCAATAACAACAACTTCAGTTCAATTACGTTTTATGCTTCGTTCGTGTTTGCTTCACGCGAGTTACGTTGATTTATGTGTCCACACAGTGTGCCAAACTTCGAACAGTTGGCAAGCAACCAGATGTGCGTTTTCTATGCACTGTGGGACACTGTGCATGTGCGCAGCACGTGAATTGAGTCTGTGTGAGTTTGCGGCTTCAACTGCTGCGATTAAACATACATACATATGCACAGACATAGATACATATATTTGTATGCTTGCATGTAAACAGTTTTTCGTTCTACATAAAGAACTAGAAATCGTTACTTAGCAGTTGGTAACACAATTACTGAAATTGAGTCTAGTTCTAACAAGATACCCGTAATTCTAATAAGAAATCGAAAGTCGAATAAGTAAACGTTGGTGGAAGTAGAGTGTGATAAAATAAATAATACATTTCTGTCATACTTATCATCCATGTTTGTTGTGTAAGAAAACAACAAAAAACGATTTCAAAGTGAAGTTCAATTGCGTATTGCCTTGAGTCAAGATTAAACAGAAAATCAAATAAAAACAAAAACGATGCTGCAAGGGCACAATTTGAAAAGTAATCATGGTTTTTCAGAAAAAAAAACAGTTTCAGACTTTTAAAAAATATATAAAATAATCTTAAGTGCAATATATATGACCATTTGACCGAATTAAATATATTTTTGGTAAGGTCCAAATTCCGGACTAGTAGACATAACAACAAATTAGTCAAAACTGTACGCATTGCAATCTATTAATAGTTTCGGACAAACAAACACGCATCGACGAAAGCACAAAACGATAGTCGCGAGCCAGAGCAAAGTCCAAGCATGAAGTGCAATAAACTTGCTAAAAAGAAATAATGCCAAATGCAGTTTGACTATAAGCAACAGTGGTGGACAAAAAAGGGGCATAGCTGGCTCTTAATATATTCAGATAACGATTATTTAAATGCAGTTTTAGCAGTGGCGGCAATAAAAATAAGCATAGCACACTGTTAATATATTTAACGTTCATTTAACTGCCAAATGCAGTTTGACTATAAGCCACAGTGGTGGACATAAAAAGGGGCATAGTCGGCTCTTAATATTCAAGAAGAGTTTATTAAAATGCAGTTAACCTATATTCAACAGTGCTAGTTGACTGCCAAATGCAGTGTGAATATAATATATCGTAATATATTTAGGTAACGTTAATTAAAATTCAGTTTCAACAAATGGCGGCAATATTAAAGTAACGTTTATTTAACTGCCAAATACAATTTGAATATAAACGGGCACATCTGGAAAAATAGCCTAGAATTTCACTTTTTACTTTTTAGCATTCTAACTTTGAATTGAGACTAAGTTCTTGAAAAAGATCGTTTTTCGCATAATCGGACTTAAACTCATCAACTCATAGTTATATCAATCCGCTGAATATAGCCGAAATGGTATTAGAGACAAATCTTATCGAAAGTGAAATTCGGATCAGGCCTGATAAAAATAACTTGTATGAAACTGACAAAATCAGTTTAAATATGACACACTGACACTGTGTCTAAACTCAGCATAATAGGCTGTTGATATATCCAAATAACATTAAAGCAAATTTTTATTAGGCAAACTTTAAAAAAATCTGACTTAAATCATTATACTTGAGTGAAAAAAGTAAAAAGCACATGTAATCATTAATTAAAATAACTAATTTTTTGATCAAAATAAAACTCACGTTTAATTTATGGCTTACGGGTATAGCTTTTTTTCTTTTCAATGGAAAAGAAATAAAAATAATGATTCGTGTGATTTTTGTTTTAGATTTTTATAAATTTGATCAAAATTAACCAATTGTCATTGATGAAAATCCATTTTAATAAAAAATTTTAAAATAAGATTTTAAAACAGATTTTTTCAAAAGTATCAATGTGGTGTTATGTATTTTTTTTTTCTAATAAGTTTACAAATTAAAAACAATCATTATTTACGACTCCTGCCGTCAAATGTCGAACCGGAATTTGTCGAATTTTTATGTAACCGGTTCAATAAATTACAAATCAGTTTGAATATAAGCGACAGTGTCTGTCAAAAATCAGCATAACAGTGTGTTGAATGTATACTAAAAATTTATATTTAACTGCCAATAAATATTTAATTAAAAATAAATGACAACTACCGAAATCAGTTTGAATATAAGTTGATCAATAGAATAATTTATAAATTATTCTATAATACTTAATAATAATTATTATAGAATAATTTATAGAATTATTTATAGGGCACGCAATGGGAGCCAGCGCCTGCTCCCCAATTCAAATTTCGTGCACACCGCTGATTTATAGGGATGCGACTGTTTGCCTTACCTGTGCGATTCGGAGGATAATACCACGATGCGACTGTTGTGATCGAACAGCGACTCCAATTGCAGAGTTAAATAGAAATGTGATAGATGCGATACTTGGAATATTGTTTCGAGACCATCAACGGTTTTTGTATAGGGCAATGCAAAAACACCAGCATTCAGTATAAGATAATCAATGTGGCTGCAAAAGGACAAACAAAAGATAAATTCTAAATTTCTGATCAGATAGACACACACCCACATACCTCACAGTCTGTTTGATTTGTGTGGCAAACTGCTGCACGGAGTGCAGGGAACATAAATCCAGACTCACTGTCCGACATCTGGCAGCAGCTGCTTCGCGTTCTTGGCCAATTCGTTTGATGGCCTCTGCGGCAGATGTCAGATTACGACAGGCGAAGATCACCTCACACCCGTGCAGGGCCAATGATCGGGCCGTTTCAAAGCCAATGCCACAGTTGGCACCCGTTATGAGCGCCACACGACCGTGCAAGTCCTTGCCATGCAGCACCTGCAACGCCGCCGTACAAGAGTCGAATCTCTGACGCACTTGCGCCACATTTAGCGTCGGTTCCTCAACGGCAAACGCGAGACGGGGATCGATGTTGGTTCGTTGCTGCGTTTCCTTATTGAGGAACATGAATCGTTTGCTTGTCTCATCGTAATACTTCTCCCAGCCAATTGGCAAATCGCCCGTGATGCGTTTTGTTCGCCCTGTTCGCGGATGGGTCCACTGAGTCGTTTTACTTTGTTGACTGTTTGAAAATACAAATTGTTGCATCTATTTTATGAACAGTTTCCGGTTTTCAATTTCTTACTTTACATAGCAAACGACGCCGTCGTCGGAGGCTCGCTGCTCCCAGCCAGGCGGCAGCTCGTCCTCGGAATCAGAGTCTGGCAGGGACATCATTTTGATGATATTTTCAGTAATTAATAACTTGTTGTCATCCAGGTTAAAGGTGGATTTTGTTTTTATGGCCGGTGGAGCAGCTGTTCACCAGGGCGGCTGAAAGTTAAGGTGCCCTCAAACGACAGACATGTTCGATGAGCATGCTCGGCTCGTTTAAATTTATCGTTGCACACAAACGACGAGCAACTCATTCTAAATTTTTTTATTATAAATAATGGAGAATGGAAAAAGGACAGCTCTATTGACATTGTTACTTAAATATACCTCCAACATTCTCTGCCAAGCCCTTTTTATTTATTGCACTATTGTTTATAAGAATTTTAGCGAGCCGAGCATGCTTTCCGCACATGCTTGTCGTGTTGTCTGTGGGCCTCGTAGTCGTTCTAGTTGCCATTCACAGGGTGAAGCAAATGTTATCGATAATTGAGTAGACAAAAGCACAAAGCGCCAGATTTAAAGTAGAGAAACATGCGAATAAAATAAATAAATAATAATTCTTGTTTATTTGTCTTGCTAGGAGCAATTGTTTGACATATACATGGTTTTAACATTATTAACAGTTTAATAATAGAAAAATTTCATACAACTATAAGCACTCAAGTCATTGCAACATATGTATATGTATATAGTTGATTACTTATGCTAAACTAAGTAGGTAATTAAGAAAGTGTCTTAATAATCTAGTTCCTAGGAGCTGAACTCACTGTGGCTGTCGGCGGCTCATTAATCAATCCATAGAATAATGGAAGCTTTGTCAGATCGTGACGCACCAATAGAATGAAGGGTGTCTCGGCACGAAACAACACTTCCGGTCCAGACTTTTTCAAAATGGCGGCCGAAGCGGCAGCAGCTTCCGTTCCCTGCTCATTGACAACAAAGTCAACCTTGTGCAAAATATCCGAAACGAGAAGATCAGAGGGCGGCGTTGGGACTTTTGAGAACGCTGCGGCCTCTCGCTGTGCCGACAGATTGTGTAAGCTCGCCAAGCCGACGGACTGTGTGCGATCTACGGCGATCGCTTTAGTTGTTACATCCTTTGTGCCAATCAGCGACAGATCATTTTGAACCGGACTAAAGATTCCACCGATGCCCATGCTTTGCAACAGTTTGTTCAGCTTGAAGGATTCGGTTATGTGCATCTTGGGGAAGGCAATGATTACGGAGCGTCTTGACATTTGACTAATCATGCTTTCAATTGCCTCCGCTGTCAAGCTCTGCTGCAAATACTCCAATCGCTCCACCGATGATCTCATAGGCTGTATAATGTACATGGTCGACAGGTTGCCATGATACGGCAGTCCAACAATCCGGCAGTTCAACTGCTGATCCTCATAATAGGGAAATGCACCGGCTCCAACCATCATTTCAACTGGCACCGCAGGCTGCGTATCTTCGCCATTGGGATAGAAGTTCTCCACTTTGGTAGCACCGTTGATAAAGTCAATCTCCCACATGGCCTTGAAGTACAGCGCATTGGCCAATATGATGCGCGTGCTTTCGGGTAAATCCTCCGATATGATATCCTCTATTTTGCCCTTTGTATGCTGCTCCACCCAAGAGTTGATGTGGTACTTCGCCGTCGCCGGTTGGGTTTGGAAATCAAGAACCTGCAGATCCGAATTATAGATCTGTGTGATGGCTTGTCTGGAAATAAAGATATAATAATTTACTTTTGTAATTCATTGATCATTTCATTGGCATTAAAAAAAATTATGCTAATGAAAATCAAATTTCATTACATACATTCATAACAAATCAAAAATCTACAGATCCGAATTATAGATCTGTGTGATGGCTTTCTTGAAATAATGAGACAATAATTTACTTTTATAATTCATTGATCATTTCATTGAAAATAAAATTTCCTTAGCATAGATAATGGCTTTGCTAATGAAATTACATTTTATTTAGCTTTGTAATTAGTTATAATCATAAAATGTCATTTCATTAACATATTAAAAATCTACAGATCCGAATTGTAGATCTGTGCGAAGATTTGCTTAGAAATAATGATATATTTTTAATTGGCTGAGTGTGTTGAACCAAATTAACTACTTTTTTAATGCATTGATCATTTCATTTGCATTAAAAATTGCATTGAAAAAATCAATGCTAATAAAAGTGAATTCTTTTTAGCATTTAAAATAGTTATACCAATGAAATTACATTTTATACGCATTGAAAATAGCTATGCATTGAATAATAATAATGCTCATTAATGCTAGTTAAATTTCTTCTCATTTGATTACCAATTAAAATGTAATAATATAATATAAATAAAACGTAATGAGAATTTTTGTGTCGGTATTTAATAATTATAATGAAAACCTAATATCATCAGCATTAATAGTATTTTTTTTTTAGATAATTGCAACTTTTCTCACCTGTAGTCTGGATTTAGACTGTAACCCCGCTGGATAAACAGTCCATTGGCGATATGCACTTCCTGGGGAGCATTTCGATTACGTGGATAATTCCGAAGACTCCTTTTAATGCTGTCATTGTGCCAATTATCCAGTTGACGGAGTGGTGAAGTTGTCTGCTTCGTAGGCTGCTGGACATCTGCAAGCATTAGGCCAAATTGCTCGTGCAGCTTAACCACATCGGATTGGCCAAAAACGCCGACGAGCTCCGAGTAACTGCGTCCCTTGGCGCCTAGCAAAAGCAGCGCCAAGGCGGACATGATGCTCAGTGGTGAGAATATTGTTGTCTTGCGATAACTGCTATTTATCTGGCGGGATAAATTCTGGGCAAATCCCAAAATATTTCGTGCGATTTCATCCGAGGCAGCGACATCCACATGATCACCACTTGGCGCTCCCAGGGAGGACACTCGAGCCGGAACGTTGGCGACGAGGCCAGGCGATAACAAAGGCGGCGGCGCTGCTGCCAGATACGCCGGAGCAGCTGTCAATTTCGCCGTATTATCATAGAATTGCTGATGTACGGCTTGGTTGTCCGGAGTGCGTATATCGGACCATAAATTGGTTCCCACTTGGGAATTTCCAGTGGAAAACAGGCAAACGAAGGCCAACAGGGCACCGCACAACGAACGCAACATTTACTAAATTTATGCTTATCTTTCAGTTTGTAAATACAATTACAATTTATATATAAAACATACACATATATATGTACGAACGTGTATGAATATGTACGTGTGTATGGTTGTTATGCGTGCCAAATTCGCGATCTAAACGATTTAACAATTGATGTTCAACTGAACTCGTCGCGCTCATCGAATTCCAATTTATAAGCTAATGCGAAAACAACAAGTTGTTAAACTCGGCTCAGCTGAGATCAAGGCTGAGATGAGTTCCGCACAACACGCTCTCGCACTCTTGCTCTCTTTTCAAGTCGAGCCGAGAGAGAGAGAGAGAGAGAGAGCGTGATGAAGCTGATTGGCAGCGACGACGACTCATTGCATTGCTCTCTTTTCAAGTCGAGCTGAGAGAGAGAGGGAGAGCGTGATGACGATAATGGACAACGACGACGACTCATTGCATTGCTGTCTTACATATTAAACGGTGGGTTATACCCCGTTCTGTTTACATTAATAGTAACTGACAACAACAACATGTCTGATATTATATGCGAGTACTTTTAGTTGATCCAGTTGAGATCTAATTAACTTGAACAGATGCTGCTGCTGCCTCTCAGCCAGGTGACGTATGTAGCATTGTGGATTTGCGGATATTCTGGTTATATCAGTTCTCTCTCTTGAAGCTCAGCTCGTGCGGAGAATACTAATAGCTTTTTGGCCATTAACTGTTTGAGCAAAATATTTACGAGCTACTCGCACTTTGTTCTAAAAAAAACATCATGTTTGGAATTATTGGTAAAATCACGCTTTGATTTATTGATGTTTGTTTTATCACAAGATTTGTCATGAGCATTGGGGTTCACTGGGAAAGTTCGCTTGCCTCAGCTTTTGTCATCTTTTTATGTGTTTCCCCATTCTTGAGCTTAAATGCCATTCTTATTCTTCATTCATAGAAATATGCAAAAAATCAATATATCCGTAAAGTATTACAATTAATATTCTGCAATTTGATCAGTTATACAATTAATTCAAACGAAAACTATGACATGACAGTTTCTGTAAATCTGCCTATCGTTATCGATCTTGCCTCTCTCATTAGAGAGAGAATACATTTTTGTTGCAATTGACTATGCAGTGAGAGCATTTCCACATTCATAGCAAACTGAGAGTAAAACTTCTTGCAGGGGTATCAAGCCAAACAGTTTTGTAACGGTTAACGGTTATTTGTTTGTTTCGGTTTCGAAACACCGGTAGGATATTCTGGGGTGCCACAGAAATCGCTTTCGCTTGAATTTCACTGGAATTCGTATGCAATTTAAGTGAAATTCAAGCGAAAGCGATTTCTGTGGCACCCCCGATTGGTTCACATAAAGAAATTGTTATCATTTTTACAAACCAAAATGATTAAATTAAATATAAAAATCAGAAATTCGTTTTGAAAACGACAATCCCGCAGTAAAAAACAATATTAAATTTAATGATTGAATCGGTTACTAAGCGGTTATTTAGATTTGTATAATTTCTACTTTCTGCTTAGGTATAATAAAACAGTTTTGTGTCGGTTAAGGTTACAGTTACGGTTACCAATTTTAATCGGTTTATACCGGTTAACTTTTACTGTTTTAATTCCAGCTTTTTGCCATAAATTTATGGAAGGCTAACAGACATTTGTAATCTTAATAACTAACAGAAATTTTTGTGTATACATATATTAAGATTAATAGAAGATTAATTGACATTTGTAATTAATGAACATTGGTTTTCACAACCTTTACTGTTTTGCAGCTTTCTCAAGCTGTCGAGTAAGTCCAATAGACATTATCAATGTGCTGAAAGCCTAACTTCTCAAACATTTTGCGAGATGGCGTATTCTCTGTGATTACAGGGGCTAGAACTTCCTCGTCCAGCTCACAGATTTTCTTGGACATGTAGCGCACCACCAAACTACCGAGGCCAAGACGCTTATGGGATTCTAAAACTTGCAGCACTCCCAACGAACCCATTGGCAATCTGTAAGATATAGGTATATAAAACTTTAATCTAATCATAACTAATCGTATGTAACTTGAGATAAACGCACCTTAAACACCAGGCTATCAACTTCCCATCTGCGTCCCAGGCACCAACTGATATATTGTAATCTATCAAATGTTTAACAAACCCTTCAGAGCCCTCAGCTCGATGTGGCCAAATTTCATTTATAGTTGGAGCATCTTCGATTTCCAACTTTCGCAGTTTAATACCAGAGGGAGGTCTAAGGAAAAGAACCGAAGATAATTTGAATTTCATAAAATTCCATTTCTTACTCTATGGAAAATGTTGCAACAACTTCTTTACTGGCTCTGTACCAAGCTGTTTGATCAGTTTTTAGCTGTTCCTGATCAAATCTCTTTATATAGGCATCGACTGCCGGCAGTAAACGTTCTCCATAACCGTATATTAAATATTCCTTTGCTTTGGCTAAGCAACCGATAAGCAACTGGCTTAGACGGTCAAGATTGGGGCTCAAGGTATTAAAGTAGACAAATTTTCGAGGCCCTCCATGATGTACCTAAGATATAAGCACAAGCGTTATAATGTTAATTGAGCCATATATTTTATTTATATACATATGTATGTATGCTTACAATCATCATAAAAGTGCCGTCATTTTTCCATTCATCGTCCAGAGATAAGCACTTGATATTCAACTCGGGTGTTTTCTCTACCCATTTCATAAAATTGTTTATTAAATTATATCCACTTGATTCCGTTCTTTTTGTCATGTAAAGATCGCGTAAAGTTTTCCACTCATTTGGTGATATTTGAATGAAATCCAACTTCTGCGACATGTCTATCCAACTTAAAAACTGTGCAACAACTGATTGCTAGAGTTGTATCGTATCGTTCGGACTAAGTTCGATTGAACTATTCACCAAAGTGAACGAACGAACTAAATTAGTGATTTAAAAAAACATTTTTTCAGCGTTATTTCTCGACGTTTTCCGATGTTTTTGTAGATGTCGATTTATCGATGTTGCATGGCGATGCCTCGATTTTTTGCAAAACATCGGTTGCCGCAATTTCAATACGCTCTTTTCGCCGCTCTAACAGTGAGTTTATAGTAATTTGAGCAGTGTTTGCAATGCCTAAGTGAGTAAATTTATTAAAATTGATCAGAGATACTATAGTTACAAGAAGGCGTACATATGTCTTTTCAAAGTTCTCCTCAAAAAGCCTTCTTGTAGTTTGTGTTTATACTTTTAAGATAAAAACTGTTTAAAACTATAAAACTGCTATGAAAGCATTTATTTATTTATCTTCTACAAATGGTATGGTTTTATACCACTAGACATACATCGATGCATCGAAGTTCGAACCGATGTATCAACCAACATCGATGTTTCATTTTGAAAACATCGATGAACATCGATGTTCCCACTCAAATTTACATCACTAAACTGATCTACTGAACTAAATGACCGAACTAAATCCTTCAACTGAACTAGAATGAACAACTCTGCTGAGTGCAACAATTTCAAATGTAATTGCACAAATGCAAAACTGAGAGAGGGGGAGAGCGAAAAACTTGTCAGAGGCACTTTAGAGAGGCGATCAAGTGTAATTTTACAACAGGAATTGAGCACGTGTGGTCTTTATTTGATAAAGTGTGCACTTTGTTCAATGCACATAATACGATTATCTGTATGAGTTGCTATCAATTATATTTTAAATATGTATTTATTTAATGTTGCTTTCTTGATTTTGTTCTGCATTGACAACAATGAAAGAGCATCGTTACTGTGATATTGTATTGCGCATGGTGAAATTATACTTAGGGTCTTATTTTGCTGTAAGCTTCGAATGGATCAATACATCTTACTTTATTTCTCTCATTGTGGTGGAAAAATAAGAACCGAGATGGAGAAAATACGCTATCTATGTATAATGATTTTAAGATGATTGACTGCCATCTTATTTTTGTGTATTTTGTCAGTTATATAGAAAAATCCCCTTAAAAAAAGCAGTATAATTAAATAAAAAGTTGTAATGAACCTGTGAATAATAAATCTTACAATTTTCGAAGAATTTTAACATAAAAAACAACCGATCTTATAATTTTATAGTGCATGGTAGTAAATACAAATAATGGATCGAGTTTTAAATCAAAAAACAAAAATCGAGCTGTCGATATATCGCAAAATAAAATGATCGAGTTAAAGTACTTCAAGTGGATTGATTGTTCCATATCTTTGTAAAAAAAATTAAACGATTTCGATTATATTTATTTATTATTTATATGATAGGTTAGTCAGTCCAGTAAATGTCATCAATTTTCTGAAAGCCCAGTTTCTCAAACATTTTACGCGAGGCTGTATTCTCTTTGACAACCGGTGCGAGCACTTCGTCACCCAGTTCGGAGATCTTCTTGGCCAGGCAACGAACCATCAAACTGCCCAGGCCAAGGCGCCGATGAGAATCCAGAACATGGAGAACGCCCAATGCGCCAATGGGCAGTCTGTACTGGGTAAACATGTTATTAAGTAAATATTTTATAGATTTTAACTGGAAATTTTAACAAATTCACCTCAAGCAGCAGGCTACCAATTTTCCATCGATATCGAAGGCACCAACTGAGACATTGTAAAGTATCAATCGTTTGATAAATTCGACGCTATTTTCGCTCCCATATCGCCAGATATTATTTACTGTGAGAACATCTTCACTTTTTAGGCTCCTCAAGCTGATTCCGACAGGTGGACTGAAAAATGCAAGGATTAATAGATTTATAGAATCAAATTATATACTCCGTACTCTGTTGAGAAATTTGTAATAATTTCCTTACTGGCTTGATACCAGGACGTCTGAGTGATCTGTATTTCCACATCGACTGCACTTCTTTTGTAGACCTCAAATGCCGGTAAGAGACGCTGCCCGAAATCTTGTAGCCTAAAATGTCCGTCCGTGTATCTCAAGCAGATAAGTGCTTTGGTTAACCGCTCCAAATTATCACTGAGCGTGTTAAAAAACACAAATTTGTACTTGGGATTATTAATTACCTGAAAGATAAGTATGTGTGTGAGTAAAATTATGGCATACAGATTACATGTATTAACTTATGTCTGTACAATCATTAGAAACGTGCCGTCTCTCTTCCAGTCTCCGTCAAGTGAGTAACAGTGGACATTAAAATCGGGTTCCTTTTCCATCCATTTGATATAGTTGTTTATTAGATGATATCCATTAGGTTCCGTCTTCTTCGCCTTATAGAGCTCCAATAAAGTATTCCATTCGCTTGGCAAAATCTCGACAAGAGCATGCGAATTTGTTTCCAAGCGCTGCGACATATCTTACTCTCTTTAATGCTGCCCAGCGACTGAGCGGTGTGAGATCTGTGTTGCTTCTGTTAGTGAGAGAGAGAGAATACAATTTTAGATCATCCACCAACGCGGTTGCCAATGTGACGTCATATGCAATGGCTCTCTCAACTGTATGAGCAGCATTTGTTACACAGATAGCGCCCAAAAAAGTATATGTGTATTGGTGTGCTTCAGAGAGCGTGAGCAGGGCAAAAATCATAAATAAAGGTTAAGGTCACGGTTGCCACACTTGGTACATTTGTAGATAAGTGGGTACATTTGTAATTCGTTGAATTTCATTTTATGCTTATGAGCTGGAACATTTTTATTGTACTTTGTACCTTGTAGCTTCTTTAAATGTTAAATTTCCCACCAAAGTGTACCAAAATCGGTTTACTTTGTACCAAAAAGAGGGCACACGTACTCCTTTTGGTTCTCACATGTACCATAAAATTGTGTGATGAAATGATTAATAGATGACAATTCAAATAATTCTCAAATTTTCAGACACTTTCATTTAGCTTTTCAAACATTTTTTGATTCTGTAAATTTTATGGCAACACGGTAATTTTTCCCGATATATCGAAATCAGTGTTAGAACTGGTCGTTGAAAAAACTACAAAAAAGCTGTTTATACTAATTTTAATACAACCGATTGTTCCTATGGAAGCTACATATAGGATATATGTATTTATCTGATTTCCAAAAATGTAAATAATAACACAACAATCCTTAAAGTTTGGTACGCATAGCTTGGAATACAAACAATTTATATGCACTAAAATTAAAATTAAATACAGTCGAACTTCCCTAACTCGAATCACCATTATCCAGGAAAAAAGTTCGAGTTAGAGAGACTTCGAGTTAGGGAATTTTTTTTTTTAGTATAGTAAAAGAAACTACAAATGCATTCAATTATAAATACATTTCAAATTGCAAATTTTTCATATCATTTTCAACAAAAAAAGATTCCAGTTCGATACTCTCAAAATTTGGTTTCTTCGTTCGTTTGCTGTATCCAGAAGAAGTTCCCGATTCAAATGTCATCATAATTAATATTTAATATTTTAATATAATGAAAAATGTTTTTGCTGACATACCACATTTTTCAGCAA
This sequence comes from Drosophila suboccidentalis, assembly GCA_037043435.1. Taxonomy (NCBI): domain Eukaryota; kingdom Metazoa; phylum Arthropoda; class Insecta; order Diptera; family Drosophilidae; genus Drosophila; species Drosophila suboccidentalis. Next base: position 52,488 of record JBAMBK010000718.1, on the reverse strand, counting down.
CTTTAATTTATTGGTCTACTTTCAAATTCCTTAACTACTAATAAGTTTGAATATTTCTTTAAACATTTTAGTACACTGATGCGCTGACAAAGAAGTACATTTCGAACATCTTTCCTATAGCAATTTCACAAGCCTAAATAATTGTTGATGCAATATTCTACCATATATCTCCATATGTTAATGTACATCAATATTACATATCCAAACGAGCCGGTAACAAAAGCATATAACAGAAACGAAAAAAAAATTCAAACTTTATTGCAGATTTTCCCGAAAAATTCGACTTACAGAAGCACGGGCCAATATTTTTGTTCGAGTTACGGAGAAATTCGACTTATGGAAGTTCGAGTTAGGAAAGGCGATTTGTATGAAATTTGCTCAGTAAACGCTATTGCCACTCGATTTTGTTCGAATTAGAGAAAATTCGAGTTATGGAAGTTCGAGTTAGGGAAGATCGACTGTAATCAATTAGTTTAAAAAAATTGGTCAAAAGCACCATAGTGTACTACCATGTTTATGCAGTTGCCAGTTGTGTAATAACTCGAGTAAAAATAAAAAAAAGAACAAACACAACCTGGCTAAAAGTCGATTCGACCCCTCTCTGTGTGTGTGTGTATTTGTGTGTAAAATGCCCATAACTTTTGCTGAGCGGCTCAGTTTTTGTCGGCGTGTGCTGCCCCTAGCCATTGGTTACCTACATTTTTAACTTAACTTTCGGCGCTGTTTGAGTTTTGCTTTATGAAATTTTCACATTTTTTGCATTATTTTGCTTTTATTGTGTGGCGTGTCGTTGCCCCAGCATTCAACTCCACCCCTGCCACGCCCACGTCCACGCCATGCTGCCGCCCCGCCCCTTAGCTTGTGTTAAAGTGTCTTAAGGTCATTCGGGCGGTTTGTAAATTTTCAATTGAAATCCTTACACACACACTTACAGAGTATATTTATTAGTATATTTTTTGGTGTTTTTTTTTTTTTCATTGGTTCTCGTTTTACCATTGCGTGCAAGTGAAATTTTATGTTTAATTTAAAATTGAAATGTACTCGTAGCTGGAAGCCAAACAAAGTCGCCTGCAATTGGCAGTGGGAATTTAATACAGGCTTCTTGCTCCTACAGCTTCTGGCCGACGTTTCCATCCTCCCATCCTCCCTCCCTCTCCATTTTGGGCGCTTTCCTTGCTTTCCTCGCTCGTGTATTAAATAAAATATTTATAATTTCATAATGAAGAAAAAGAGCAGCATGGCAAAGATAATGCGAATACTGTGATACACTCTTCGTATTTACTTTTTATGATACCAGCTACATTTTCAGGTACTTTAGCGTTGAAATAAAATTTGTGAGAATACAAATAATAATAATAATTTTTATTTTTTCTGGTTTGCAGATCTCTAATATTTATCTTCTATGAGACATTAGTAAACTATAAATATTTTTGTCATTATTCTGAAAAATATCCGTTAAGAACTTGAATATAATTTATAGCAGATCGGAATACACTGCAAATATGGAATATAATCGGTTCCCAATTGTCAAAGGAGTAAAACTCATTTATAATAAGAGATATTTGGTTTATTTCAAGCAACTGAAATTGTTTTTGCAGTGTTTATTGAAGACTATTGCACGAAAAATTAAACATAGTTGGATTTCTTTTTATTTATAAATTTTGTTAATTAGAAGTTTATTTTGCATATTACACTTAAAAATTTTAATATTTATTCATTTCTCTTGATTCAAAAACTGAATATGAGCTCTATTAAATTTAAATTGCATATCTATCTTAAAAAATACGGTTTAATTTTTAGATATTGTAATTAAAATGAAGAGTTTATCTATGAAAAGCTCAATATTATTATTTTAAAAGCATAATTAGCTTAGAAGACTACTTGAAAAGAAGATTATGTTGAAAATTAAATTTATTTTCATTCAAAAAAGTTGAAATTTTCTACTCATTAGACAATCCTTGTATTAAACCATTTCCACAGACGCTCAGCATATTTCTGTGAAATTTGGTTAAATGTAAAGGTTGGAGTTGAGGATTGTATATGCACATAAGTATATAAAACTTAAACTTAATTTGCTAAAAGAGGTTTCTTCCATAACGGACATATACAAAATAAATATATAATATAATAATATTTCCCTACATTTTTAATCACAATTCTTACTTTTATTTTACAAAAGTCTGTGTATTGGATTGAAAAGTGTATTCAGAGTGCGAATTCTTGTCTTTGAATTGTGCTCTTGTTTTGTGGCCAAGTTGCCCGGACGCTGTTACCTGTCGCCTTTTTCGCAGCATGCATGTTAATGTTCCGCCATTACGTTGATTTCACAATATCCTTGCACATCCTGTCCGGAGCACTCTGGGTTCGCTTCGCAATGTTCTGCAGCTCGGGCAGCGCAATGTCAGAATTGTTTGTGGCAGTTGCCGCCGCAGCTGCGTTGCCAGCGGAAATGCCATCACCCAGAGCCACTGAGAGAGAGAGAGATAGAGAGAGAGGAGAGAGAGAGAGGGGGAGAGAGGTTTCCGCTCACACACGTTGATGGGCGGCGTCTCCTTTTGTGGCATACGCAAAAACTGGCAAAACAGCAGAAATGACAACTGAAATATGCGACGCAGTGCGAATTTGTGAGTTCGTCTACAGACTCGGGGGGGGGGTGGGGGTGGATCTGTGTGTTGGACTTTGGACCCTGGCATTGTGGCTTATGCCACGCATCATCGTCAGGATACAGCAACAGTCGCTGCTTCAAGGATTCTGCCCATGTCTTCTCTTTCTATTTCTGTTACTGTTTCGTTTCTTCAGCTTAAGTCTGCGCCTGCCAGGATGTTGATAAAGAGCTGGACTCGTCTTGACTTACCACTGGACAGTTCACTGCTTAACACTGGCTCCCAACCACCCAACCACCGAACCACCTTCAATTCAGTGACGTGTTTGTGCATAATGAGCCAACGCTCGGCAGGGAAATGACGACGGAGGCGCCTTTGTTGTGGTTCATATTTCGTTGCATGCAACTGGAATGCCGTTCATTTGTGGCGAGTCCATGTAGCCACATGTTATGTCCATGCCAGCTTCCTTCTGCTCCGCCTTCGCCTCCTTTTGAGCTTCTCCTGTTTGAGCCTACCTTGTTTTTCACTTATTCGCTTAAGCCGTTGTCGCCTTTTCCGGACATTCTGGCCCTGATCCCGTCATTAACATCACTGGACATTTTTGCTGTTTCCTTTTTTTTGTTGCACATAAGTAAATAGTATATACATACAAGTGCAACAACCTTTTTGAGCTGTCTGCAATAATCAGAATGCAAATCTTTGTGCAACGGAAATAAGAATGAAAGAGTTTACAGAACACGAAGCAAACATGAAGCTGCACACTTGAAAAACGGATATCCTTGCTGAAAATAGCTGAAACAGCTTCGCAGGTTGTCATGGTGAAATGTTAGACTTTTTATCTTTTACTTTGTTCTTTCCTTCCCAAAAATATGTTTTCATGCACATTTTATTTTTTAGATCGGGTAAATTGGTACAAGTAATATCTTAAGTTTAAATTTAACTGAAATATTTAAGTTGAAGTCGCATTTCTGTTACACATACACTTATTTAAGAAGAAAAAAAACTTTTTTCTTAAGCGTTAAAATTATAAAATTCGATATTGAATAAATATGGGATCTCTAAAACAAAAGCTTCACTTTAATATATGTGAGGTTGCGGCTGGTAGCAAAATAATACAACTTCTAAACATGTTAGTGATGAAAGACAAAGGTTTAGATCAGCGGAGGGCACGAAATTTGAATTGGGGAGCAGGCGCTGGCTCCCGGAGCCATTGCGTGCCCACCGCTGGTTTAGATAGACGAACATACATAAAAAAAATGTTATTGCATACTTTTATGGAGATATAATATATTGCTTCAAGCCATTACCACCATTCTGTATGGTCGATCTTATAAGAATTAAATAGAATGAATGATTCCTCGATTTGCGGAGGCTGAAAGGGGCGTGGCAAAATTTGGAAACAAATCTGATCTACATAGGATTTTATTGTTTAAGTAAAGGGTATAAAAAGCACGTACGAATTTCAGATCTAAAAACATACTTATTCAAATGTAATATGTATTTACAATTATCAACTATAAAAAGTTGACACAAAGATATACATTAATTTCTTAAGTTACATTAACGATAATAAAATTAATCAACCCAAATTAAAGGACGGAATAGAAGAAGAGATTCCTGAGATTGAAGAGTATCCTTTCTGAAGATGAAAGCTTTTTCCGCTAGTAATGCAAGAATATTAGTGTTAGTCATTTTGGGATGTACTTACTGGTGACTTAAAGCATACACGTTAGTGATGAAATATTATACTTATTAGTGATGGAAATGTGTGCTCCTTAGTAAAAGGACAGAAGTCTTAAAGATGTAGAACTATCGCCTTAATATGAATCTTAACAACTTTAACATCCCAGAAATTCATAAACAACATTTTATTTTGTTGAAATTCATAAGTTAATAAGTGAGGTTTAGCTTCAGAATTTGTTTCCACATGTAATAAACATTTAAATTGTGCGAATTCGTTCAGTCTGATTAAATCTCTCTTTTAGTTTTGAGACAGTGACTGATTTTTGTAAACTCACTTCACTTTACTTATACACAATTCCTATAAGCATTATATCAATTGCTGAAAGTCTTGCCATAATATTTATAAAGCAAATTTTGTTGCCAAAACTCAGTTTAATATCTGAGCCACATATTAAGCTGTTTGCCTTAAAAGCTGGCGGCTTTTGGAAAACAATAGCAAAAAATGTAAATCGAGGAAAATTGTGGCTACTTTGAATGCACACAGCTTTTGAGGGGGCCAGACTAGCAAAAAGCAAAGCCAACGAAATGCAGTGAAGAATATTGTAATCCCAGGGGAGGGAAGGGTATCTGCTCCTAGACGTAGAGATGTTCCAACTTCTTTTGGCATAATAAAATAATATTTTGGCTCTGGTCCAGGCTGTGCAACAGAAAATCAAACAAAACAAAACATAACCGAGCACAAAACAAGCTGAAGAACAACAACAACAACAACAAACAGGAGATGAAGTGGCCTAGACTTGGCTCATGGGTTATGGCCGTGACAGCGGCTAAAGTAGCAGAAGTCAATGCAGTCAAGTAGCCAGCACGGACCAGACTTACACAGACCTGCCCAGCTCAACTTGGCCTGGTCATAATGTCCTTTTGTATACGGCAAGGATTGCAATTGGGGGCTGGGCAGCCTGTCAAGTTCAAGAATTAAAAAAATGTTGAACAAACTCAGGCAGAGAAATCAAAACAATAATAATAATATGAATGTGTGTGTTGACTTTGCTTTTCTGGCAGCTTTCCCGACTTCCTGTCTGGAGCTGCCATGATTTTATTTGCATGCAAGCGCGTGTCAATGTAAACTATGAGGCACAGACGCGTTTGTTCCCCCCCATCTTTCACCCCTTTCCTCTTCACTTCTCTTGGCAGTCCCTTTCCCCTTCCTATGCCTTTCCCCTCTCTCCCTCCGGCATTCGTTCTTGCGCTCAGTGAAGCGTTGCCTGTTACATTTTTGGCAGGCAGCCGAAAAGTATGCAATGTCTGTTGGCCTCGTGCGTAGGTACAGTGTGCCCCCACTAACGTTTCACTTGACGGTATTCAAGCGTTTTTACTGTTACTTCAATTTGCCAGATTTTTAGGCATTTCAAATTCGGGCTTATTTCCACATGGCCGTTCCGTTCGTTTCGTTTCCCAAAACGCATTTAAATTCATGAGACGAAAACTGAAAAATAAAATAAAATAAAAAAACAGAAATACGCGGCAACACGCGAATTCTGCAATATGCATTTATATATGTGTCAACAGCTGCTGTTGCAGCAAATAAAATACGATAAATGAAATCAGAAACTCACATAACGAATTTTACCATGCTCTACAAATAAACTTCCGGTTCCAATCATATTTAAAACATTTACTTAATCATTATCCGAATTAACTCAAGATAATATATTTTGGTATTACACAAATTTTAAAAAATTATATTTAGATATGGCTTCTATTTGTAAATATTTTAAATTTCTTAAACCCATCCTGCTTCTTTCAATAGTCTCCTATTTGCCATATAGGGCAACAGCCACAAGAACTGCAGCCAAAAAATCATTTTTCGGTGTGCTTCGCCCACAGAGAACAGAACTGAAATATTGCAACAGAGTGAAAATAACATAAATTAATATTCAGTTAAAAATGTGCAAATATTTTATGCACACATGTTGTGCATATTGTTGTTGCTCTCGTTTCTGAGCTGATTGTTGTGTTTTTTCCTTATTACACCCGGTTATCATTTAAAATGGTCAATGAAAGGTGCAATAAGTTCTCTGAGATAAAAATAAAAAATATTTAGTTTTTTTTATATAGTAGTTATTTATAAAAAAATTAAAAAAAGTTTCTCTTGACTACACTATTTTTAAAATTAATAGCCTTAGAAATTATAAGATCGATAGAGACTAAATTTCGAATATAGAAATCATACTTTAATACTTTAAACTAATCCATTTCAATTGGATATTGAAAAAGTTTCAGATGATCCAATCAGGACTGAAAAATAATATTTAAATAGTTAGAATAGGTTTTATATTGACAAAATTAAATAATGAAATAAAAGAATAAAATATTTTTATTGAATAGAAAACAAATCTGTGAGTTTTTCTCCGTCAAAACAATAACTTGACATTTTGTATACGGTATCTCTTAGTCGACCATATTGATTTTATACATTTTTAACTTACATATATATGTTTGAGTATGGGGAGTGAGAGGGCGCAAGGTGCAAGGTATGAGGCATGTAGTTCACTCTTAACGGTCAGTGCATTTTTTTGGTATGTTTTTTTTTTTACTTTGTGTTAAATTTATGAATTATTTGAGCTTTTGCAGTTGAATTTATTGAATGTAAATGCTGCGCTTGTTGTTCTCTGAAAACTGTTGTTGCATACTTTTGTGGCATCGACTTATCTGCAGGGCTGCATTTTGTTGATGTCGTTGTCGTTTGGCCCGAGGTAATTTACATGCATTTTCTGTTATAAATTAACCGAAACAGTTGCCATCAAAAAGTATATACATACAAGCTTATTTTGTTTGATTTATGCAAATGCTCGCCAAAATTACAACAACAATAACAGTAGCACACATGTCCATACGTATGGTTAATTAAAAATTCATAGAATTTTACATAAAGTAGTCAACTAATATTCATAGTTTCAAGTTTCCACTCAGCCATAAACTCAAAGGCCCACTTAATAAGCCCCAAACCATGGGGTTGTCATTGGGGAGTTGGGTTGCCTTTCAACGCTTAAAAGATAACTAAACCGCACACTAAGTTTGTACACACACATACAAACACACACATAGACACACAAACATACAGAGACAATCACACAAGCTGTCCTGCATTATGAGCTCATTAATTATTCATAAATATTGCTTTACGCAATTAGTTAATTCCAGGATTGATTGATTTACTTTTGTCTGCATATGTTTCCCCCTTTGCCTTACTCTCTCTCACTCTATATCTCTCTCTCTGTCTCTCTGTCTCGCTTTCTATCTTTGTTTGTCTTCAATGCTCCGGACGCTTTTGTGGCGTCTCTCGATGATTTGTGTCGTCTTGTTGTTTTTGTTGTTATTGCTGTTCTTGCGGCATTGTCTTCATGGTTGTCGTTTCAAGGCAAATAGTTCGCACAGCTAACGACAAAATGCCATAAATGCTTTTGCCGTCCTTCTATTTGTACAGACCGCCAGCGCAAGTAAGAAAGAGAGACAGAGAGTGAGAGACAGAGAGAGGGAAAGGGGAGCAGCTGGTCCTCAATATGTGTGGTATGTTTTGCCCACGGTTCAATGGCTTTGCCTATGTCCGTGTGTTAGCTTTAAGGCGCTTTGAAGTACCAGTTGAATTGATTTATGAGATATATAGTACATATATCAAGATACGATTTAACGTCGTTTCTTAATGTACATATTATTTTCATTTTGAATTTTATTTTTTATTTTTTTTTTATATTTAACGTGACTAAAATCAACTAAATAAAAAATGAAGATTAGGACAAAAATTAGGATATTTTTAAAATTATTATTTTAAATAAGTTATAAAATAGTTTTAAATTAAAACAAAATTAGTATTATGAAACTATTAAGATATACGGGGATGCCACGGAAATCGCAAGCGAAATAGAAATCCGCAGATAGCAATTCCGCGCGGAAATTTCCGAGATGCCACAGAACTTCGAGAGATTTAATATTTCTTAGCATTTTCACCAACCTTTTCGAACTAGGCTGCTAAGGGTTGACACCTTCTCAGAATTAATTACCCAAGGGTTTGATTAGCAACTTTTTCAAGTTTATCATTGCAGAGCAATAAGCTTTTTTTTTTTCTTACTTAATAAACATAATTTAATTTATTTATGCAATAATTGATTTTGTTTAGCTAAAAATAATTTAAAAGTATTTGGCGCGAGAAAGTAAAAGTTACTCGACAACTCTAGCAATTGTATGCCATTAATCTGGCAACTCTTCGTGACAAATGTTTTTACAAATTGCACAATAAGTTAAAGGTTTTTTTGGGTAAAACTTGATTTACCTCAAATTACCTATTTTTTTAATGCTTAATTTAAAGAAAACTGAAGTGGTTCCATATATTTTTTTTAAATACTCTTCGAATTCTGACTAAAAAATGTGGCATCGCTTCCCCCGACTTTGAAAATCTAAATTGGACTAGGTGGCAGCATCGGACGAAAGCGGATTTAGCGCTTGTTTATTCCGCACAAAATTATTGTGCGATTTGACCTGTGGCACAGCGAAATGAAATTGAAGTGAAATTCAAGTGAAAGCGATATCTGTGGCACCCCCGATAGATTTAAAATATCTTTTCAATAGTCATTAAACACCTTATTTAGACTTGGAAAAAACTGACTATGGGCTGATAAACAAATTGTTGTTTTTTTTTACGAATTTTGTTTTGTTAGTTAGTTTTTAGTCGCAAACCTTTCTTACAAATTGAGGAAGCGCGTATTATTTAATGTTTGTTTTATTTGAGTTTTGCTTTCTTTAGAGAGTTGACACCCTAATTAGTCTCTTATAACTAATCATGAAATTACAGCAACAACTTGCATTGAAGGCCACAGAGTAGAGTCGATAATAATCACAACAACAATTTCAATGATAACTAACTGAATGAATATCGAGTACATATTCATACTCGCATGTAATGTGCTCCAAAGTCCAGCTGAAAATTGCAGTCAACATAATTCGCTCGACAGACGCAACGTTTGTCAGTCGGCTTATGCGAGGAGTGAACAGGGGGAACATGGGGATGGCTATGAATGGGGATTGGGTATTGGGGAGGTGGATGGCCAAATGCCGCAGTTGTATGTTGTCTTAGAGATAAAGCCGATGCCAAAGCAGTGTAAGGCGACTGCGCTTAATGCAAATTAATTAGAAGAGGCAAAACGGAACTTCAACACAGCAGCAACAGCAACAGCAACAGCAACAGCAACATCATCGACATTAGTTTCAACGCTTTTAATTCCCCCCCCCAGCATCGATTTGGGGATGACTTGTGTTCTAGTCGGCTGGGCATTAGATTGCACGGCTTTTTAAACAATAATGATTTTGTTCGGCATAGTTATGAGCAAATTGAGCGTCTATAATGTGCTCATTTCGACAGAGAAATTAGAGCCGAGGGGAGAGAGCTGCACTCCGTATGGGCATTGGTTATGGGCCGACAATGCATAAGCCTCAATTAAGCTACAACAATTAGTGAGAGGCTTATTATAAGTGTGTACAATATGTTTGTTGCCCGTTGAAGAGGATAGGCGGTACTTGAAAATGGGTGCTATAATTGATGGTTGACCAAATATATGGCACGAATGTTGTAAGATACTAGAGAGCACAATTATAAAGCTCGAAGCTTCGATTAGCTGCAATTATGGATAATTTGCAATATTTGCCCATGAACTTGACATTCAACTACAAATATCACTCTTAATAAGAATTTATAGCAGGGACTGCAAATAATGATTATTTGTTTTTTTTTTTAAATAAAAAAATCCGACACTTATAAAAGAACTAGAAAATAATGGTTTGCACCAAAATGTTTATTTTTTTACAATCTCTGTATTTCCACCATGATTTTTATTTTTATGATTTTTAGTTTTTTACTTAATGGTAATCATTATTTTTGAGTAATTTTATAAAACTCAAAAATAATCATTAACCCTCTACTGCATGAACATAGATCCAATAAGGAAAACACATAATTTTATGCATATAAGTATGTGTTTATTTGGCATATTATAATATATATTTGGACAAATTTTTTTTTTTGGGTATATAGTTTAGGAAAAAATAAATGAAGAACCATACATTTTTTTGCCGATTTTTGCAAGAATTAGTATATATAATGCCTACCTTACAGTCAAATTATATTTTTTTATGAAAGAAAACTTTATTTTCTTTTGGAAAAAATTATTCTTCAACAAAAGAAATGTTTTTTTTGGAAGATATAAATTTAATTCGAAATTCAGCAAAATTCACTTTCAAATTCACGCACAAATTCACGCGAGACGCTTGAACAAAACTCATAGAAACACGAAGTGAAGCAACTCAAACATTTTTTTTCATATTTTATTCCAATAGAAAATAGTGCAAAGAGAATGACCAATAACAATCGACTTCGCTTAAGTACCGTTTTAACTAAAAGAAATTTCATTAAAGATTGAAAGCCATATATGGCTCCGTATGCGGTAGAGGGTTATGAATGAGTTTTATTTTTTTCGCTTAAAATAAAACTCAAAAGTAATTTACGGCTTCTGTGTTAAGATTTTTACCAATATTGTTTTATATCCCTGTAAAGGGACACCAAGGAAGGTTCAAGGAAAACAAATATTTTTGGCCTTAAAATAGCTTTAATTTTGACGAATTTTTTAAAATAGAGACAAATCGCGAAATCGTCGTTCTGTGTTTTAACACTGATTATACATTTTCATGTTTTTTTCATGTTTTGATGCAAGTTTGAATGGGTTATCGTACTCCGATAAAAAAAAATAATATGCAGGGAGGTAGCTATGGTGTCCCTTTATAGGGATATAAAATAATATTGGTAAAAATCTTAACACAGAAGCCGTAAATTACTTTTGAGTTTTATTTTAAGCGAAAAAAATAAAACTCATTCTTAATGATTATTTTTGAGTTTTATAAAATTACTCAAAAATAATGATCATCATTAAGAAAAAAGTTTAAAAATTAAAATATAATCATTAAAATGTAATTCTTATAATATAACTTATAATGATTACGGTCCCTGATTTATAGTAATACTTATTTTTTTACTCAAAACTTATTGTAATAATAATATAAATATTACTTTACATTTTATTTTGAAATACAAATTATTCACAAGTTTAAGCAAAAAAACCTATCCCAAAGATTACACTTTTCAATTATGTAATGTTTTTTGAACAAATTTTTAGTTCTGTATATTATATATTTATATATTTTTGAGCTGCTACTTGCGAAAAATGTTGGCTACATTTGCAATTAGTCTTTTTTACTAAATTCCTTTAATATTTCGAATCAAGTCGTACAGAACTGTGATTTCCTTCAATGTTTGTAAATTTAAATTAACCATGACAATGCCATGATGCCATGTAGTGCCATAATTCACTCGATATTCACAGTTTAAAGGCGGTTCACTTGGGTTTGGGAAAGGGTCGCAACTACAGAAAGTTGTTCGAGCGTCTGTAAGTTAATACCTTTGTCCAACTCAACTTGGGATGTGCAGGATCCAATGGCAAACAAAGTACAAGTTAAAGTTTGTGCCTTCCTGGTTGGGTTCAGTCCCAGAAAGAGGCTCACATCATGTCGCACTTTGTATCATTTGGTTACTTCTCTGTTCTTCATTCTCCGTTCTCTTCATTCTCCGTTTGAATGTTTTCCGTTTGTTTTTTGTGTTGTACTGTTAGCATATTTTATGCAATGACAATGGCTTTGGCCTCGCCACTGTTGGTAGTTTATAAATCATTTGAGATAAGCTGCTGCACAACGTGCAACACCTGATGCCTTTTTGAAAGGATGCCGACCCAGGCCAGGCAGCGTGCCATGCCATTCGAGTGTTCTACGTTAAAAATTGCAAACAACGACTAAATGGGCACAAAAAACAGGAGCAGCAGTCGCCAACCGAAGGCAGCCACCAACAACGAGCACATAACAAAATTGAAAATAAAAGAGAATAACAAAAAATGTTAAATGGCAACTGGAGCAACATGCAAGTTACCGATAAATGATAAACAGGCGCAAGGATACCCTTACTTGAGTGAATATGAAATGCATACTTGTATAGAGACCTGGAAAACATGTTCAATATATTAACTGCTTAATTTACTTAACATTTTCAAATATTATTGTTCGCGTTGGGCGCCAAATAAATTTATGAATATATTTTTAAGTATAATAAATTTAGTTCTATTATTATTTTTGTATTTTGTATATAATTAAGCTACTTTTAAAGAATATTGTTAACTTAGTTGCGTCTTTTTAGATAAACATAAATAAATAAATTTGTGCATCACGTTGGGCGCCAAATTTGAAAATGTATTTTAATTTGTATGTATGTATTTTATTTTTCTAATTTGTAAAATTTTATAAAATATGAGCATTTGTAGTAGTATATAGTATAAAGATTATTCATTTTATCCCCGTTTCATTATGTTACCATATTCCAGCACTAAGTTATGGGATCCCGTTACATCAAGGGTATGGCAATAACAACAACATCGAGCGACAAAATTGTTTGCGGTGCGGCGTAGAGCAAAATATGAAAATGTAAATAGCATAAAATGAAAACCTGCAATGGCAGCACTTTTCCAACACTTGAGATGGTGACGAGGGGGTGTCACATCCCAGTACCTTAGGGTAGCACGAGTTTGGGGCACCATCAGGACGGTGCGGCGGGTTGGCGGTTAGGGCCTGGCGGTTGCTTCGTGACTGACGCTGAGTGCAAGCTGTTTAGCTTTCATGTGACAAAGTAAATTTCAATATATTGAAATTGTTATTTAAGTAGAGTGCACGTGGAACCCAAGGAGGCAGCCTAGCAAGTGCCAAGCTTCTAGTTCTGTTATGTGTATGCCTGGCAGCTGCTGTCTCTCTGTCTAGGCCCTCTCCCTCTCACTCTACAGCCCATTCCTGGCCCGTTATTGTAAATAGTGTCATAAATAAATTGCCGTGATTTGTGTGCCAGCCACGAGAGAGGCGTCTATAAAAAATATCATGTGCAAAACAAATTGCATTTTAAAATGCAGCTCCAGCGATTTTCTAACAAAGGAATAAAGTACAGTTGCCACCCGAAAAGCAAACAATCAACATCGAAAAACAACAACAAAAAAAAAAATGAAAACCAACATGGCTGCCACATTTGAGAGAGCTAGCTGGCCAGCTGGTGAAACGATTTAATTACAAATAAAGTAATTTTTAATTGAATAACCGCCAAAGTTGATGGAAAAACGTTTTCGCCTGCCGACCCAGAGCATCCCTTCCCTTCCCTTACTTTTTCTTCCCTTCATTGGCAACACCCACTCACATAGTCCACATTCTGGCTTAAAAACTGATCGATTTTCAGTTTCTGCTTGATGCAAACAAACAGCGGGAAAAATGCACATCGACGTCAGCGTCAGTCAGGCGACTTTGGATCCATCGTTCCGCTGACCGGAACATCATTCTCACCACGGTGCGTGCCAGCATTTGTTATGACTCTACCTCTATCTCTCTCTTTCCCCACACTTACTCACTCTCTGTGTATATACTTATATGTGTTTGTGTGTGTACATTAATTTTGCCACTTTTTCGCCCTTTACATATGTACGCATTGCAGTGGCTTACTTTGGTCTTGGAAATGCCCTACACAATCAAAGGGGTTGGGCTATTCAAAAGAATCACAGTCTGAAAATTAAAATAAAATTATTTAACTCAAAAGTTTATTAATTGATATTAGAGTATAGCAAAACTACTGATTGGTATTTCTATAAATCTCAAAGCTTTTCTTATTTCATGGTTTTTCTGTTGTTTTTTCCGCATATTTTTTGTTATTCAGGGATGCCACAGAAATTGCTTTCGCTTGAATTTAACTTAAATTTGTATGAAAATTAAGTGAAATTCAAGCGAAAGCGATTTCTGTGGCACCCCTGATTATCTTTTTTGGCGTCGGCTTTATTCTGTGTTGCTCGATGATTTGCTGTATCGATTATTCCTTATCGGAAAAATACTAAAAATCATCGGCTGTTTATTCACTGCTGTTTTACAACTGCTGTTATTCTGCTGTTAAATGCTGTTAATGAACTTATGAAGTGTTAATTTAAATTCGTTTTTCTTTATTTGTCTGACCTCTATATTTGTGATTTCTAGAGCATTCAACTGTCAAATATACCCAACTTTGTTTGCTGTGGCTCCAGCTTCGTGCATTTTTTGTTTTCACAATTTGCCGTCGCTTCTTTTTCGCTGCGCTTATTTGCAATTGCATCATCGATTTAATTGCAAATTAATTGCTTCATCATTGGCTCGCGCATGGTCGTCAGGCATGACAGTGGCAGGATCTGGCCTCAATATAGCCCTTACCATACAGGCGAAACCTGCAGTCCTGCAGTTCAGTCACAGTCATCATTGGATGGATTCGACCAGCTGCCGTTTATTTTTACATTTTGCGCCGGGCGCTGCATTACTTTGTAATTATTGTGGCAAATGGTTTGTTTGCATATTGATTACAGCTGCAAAAAGCCAAGTGTGACCATGCCAATTCTTCATCCATCTCTGCTCTCCCCAATCCCCACTCATCCCGAACAGTTGCCCATCAGCATAATGCAGGCCACATGGCCAATGGGCAACAGTATCTCTTCCAGCTAAATGGAAGATCCAATTTTGATTCGGCTCACTTAGTGCCACCATTCAGATTGGTCTTTAATCCAGACTAAGCTTATCCCATAGTTGTGGTATTAACAATGCAATCACTTTCTTTTATAATTTCAGACATAGGCATCCAACAATACAAGCAGTGCAACGCTTCTTATTCAAATATTCTCTAGAGAGATGTTTACACATAAATTTAACTTAAAACTCAAAATTAAAGGTGAATGCCAGATTTTTATGAATTACGCCCCCCACAGTGGTCTTGCCAAAGTTTTAACATAATCTTGATATTGCCTGACATTTTAAGGAGTCTTCATTCCAAATTTGGTGGTCTAAGCTCTTACCATATCTGAGATCCGATCGTTCATGTGGACAGACGGACATAGGGTATATCGACTCGGCTGTTGATGCTGATCAAGAATGTACAGCCATGCTCATATTATACAATTGACACAAAAAAAATTATATTCTATTCGTCTATTTCTCAAAATGTTCATCACTTGCTTTTACAATATTGCATGCAACTGTTAATTGTGTTCATGTACTATATGCTTTACCATTAATTGTTCCGATATCCTTATTGGGTTTCCATTATATTTAATTTTCGTTGGCCTAGTGTGACTTTTGGGTGCTCACAGAATTGGCACATAAAGTTTGAGGCGTGGTTTTTTCGTAAAGGGCACTTGGTTTTCATATTTTTTTCTATATTTCGTTAAATTTTATTAAATTCAATTTAATTTATGCAAAAATAGGTAGCGGAAAGACTTGCACTGCTTAAAAACCTAGCCTTGTTTATAAACTTAGTCAGTCGATAAAGAAATCGGCTGAAATAGCTTAGATAATAACAAGTTTCAGGAAAATTGTCAATAATACACTTGCATTAGTCCAAAGGAGTACTTCATATTTAAATGAAAACAAGGTTAAGGAGCCAAAGCCTCAAAAGACCGATTCCAGCATCGACAGGATCATAGTGTGAAAAGTAACAGTGTCCATTTTAAGTCGGTTCGTGAGATTGTGGTGGAAATCAATGCATAATATGGTCTAAACCTATCCAGAAATCTAGTCCCCAGAAGATTAATCAAAGCATTGCTCTTTGGGCCCATCAGCAGAAGAGTACCGCTCCTGATGAAAACAAAATAAATTAGATGGGACTTGATGGGAAACTATTTTTGAGTCGTCCAAAAACCCAGGCTCTTTATACAAGATGCACAACAAAAACCATCAAGCATTTATGAGTCGAATAATGTGTTGGGTTGCATTTGCTTGGCACGGTGTGGGCCTGCTCGCCTAGGTTAATGATAATATGGATCGATTTCAATATTTAGACATTTTAAGGAACTCAATGGAACCTTATGCATTTGAGATTATGCCTGTGAAGTGGACTTTTATGCCCGACAATGACCTTAAGTATATTTATGAAGTGGTTGCACAAGGAAAAGGTTCGGGTTATGGACTCTCCTTCTTAAAGCCCAGACTTAAATCCTATTGAGATCCTTAGAAACGATGTTAAAGTGGCCGTTTCCAAAAAAAAATTTAAAACTTTGGATGATTTGTGGGCTGGAGCTCAACAAGCTTGGTATTAGATCCCAAGGGAATCTTGCCAAATGCTGGCATTGAGTATGAGTCGAAGATGTCAAGCAGTTATTGATAATTGTGGATATAGTACCAAATACTAAAGCCGAGTATTATTTTCCTTTCGAAAACATCATCTGCTAATTTGTGAAATTTATTTGTTTGAAAATGTGCCAATTATATGAGCAGGCAAATTTTGAGTTTTTCGTTGAATTATTTCATTTTTTTTTACATAACAGATCTCAATTGAAATTTGTTTTCTTTTTTAATAAACTAACATAATAGGCTACAAAATGCCATTAAACTTTTGTACCTTACTATTACTATTTAATAAAAAAAATCATCTTTTAGTTGTTTATTTTATTTGTGCCAATTGTATGAGCATGGCTGTATATACTTTATGGGGTCGGAGAAGCTTCTTTCTCCCTGTTACATACTTTTTAACAAACTTTATTTACCCCCCAGGGTATTAAAATACTGGCTCTTGTGGACCAACTTTCTGACAAAAAGTCACTATAGCTCCATTACACAACAGCCCTATTTCCAAAGCGTCACGAGTGAAAAATTTTCATCTGTTCTTTTTTCATTGGTTTTTATACTTACAAATCTGTAAGAATTGTTTAAAAAAAAAAATTATTGTGGATCGATCACATTTTTTATTTTAACTGTTTATTTAGAAGCTTAAGCAAATTTTGTAAATCCAGATAGCAGAACTTATTATATGCTAGGATCGATTCAATAAACTTGAGATACTTTCTCAAGGAACTGCGATTGTAACTGATGTGTCAGTTATGTTCTTTAAGATTTCAGTTGAAATCTTACCGAATTTTTACAGCAAGTTGCACTTGGTTTCACTGGCAACTCTAAAAAATCTCCGGTCAGAGCATTGTCTGCTCAATCAAATTTAGGAAAATTGCCTGGCGGAGGAGGAGCTGTGGCAAATGTACGGGTAATGGAATTTGCAGCGTCAATTGCATTGCCAAAGTAGCCGCAACTGCAAGAAGTGCAACAAAGAGCTTGTCCTGCGCCTGCAGGACATAGACACAGATACAGACATAGACATTGACATGAATGGGGCAGAGGGGGGGTTGGCAACACAAAAAATTTGCGGTTGATGCATTTTTATGAAGCGAACCGCAAAGTGGACGTGAATGAGGTTCTCTTTCTTTTTCTCAGCTCTCTGCACTTCTCTCCTGTTGTCAGTATGTGTGGGAGTGCAAGAAAATATAATAATAAACTAGAAAAATGACAAAAGACATGTTAAAAGCACACATAGCACAAAAAAAATAATAATATCAGCAGGGTGGCAACGCCGCTGACAGGCAACAAAAGTAGACAGCCAGCACTTTCGGTAGGCCGGGCAAGCAGTTGGGCGGGAAGGGGGGTGAGTGGGCGGGTAGACGGCACAAGTGCTGTAAAGATTTACTTGACGATAGACAAGAAAAGAGGCGTGTAAAGTGCCGCCGAGCTAAAAATATTTGCACAACAATGGAAGCCACAGCAAAGAAAGAGAAAGATACATAAAAAATCGGTATGTGTATGCAAAGAGGAAGACGAAGAAAATGATGGCGAAGTAGTTGAAGTAAAAACGTAGTGTTAAAATAGAAAAGAAAAAAAGGCAGCTGCCAGTTTGGGTTGCCCTGTAGTTGTGTGTAGTAAAATGTAAGTAGCTATAAAATATGAATATAATAGAGCACATCACATCATAATGCGCCCGCAGCAGTGAATGCAGCAGAATGTAACGGTGTCGTTGGTGACGGGGTGAAGTGACGGGTGAAGGGAGGTGAAAAAGTGTGGGGGTTCGGATGGGTAGTTGATTAAATCTGTGAAGTGATCGAAGTGACATGCATGAACACGACAAGCACACTTGAGGCGCCACTTCCACTTCCATAATCCCGGCTAGTGCTACTTTCACAATGACGACAATGAAGTTGAACTTCTTCCCATCGGAGTTGTTTCATCGAACGGGACGCGTGTGAATAACTTCCGTCAGTGGAATGAATAGATATAGTGAATAGCTGTTGAATGATGTGTGGGTGAGTTTATGAGTTTGTTACGTTGATAAAGTGCATATTTAACTTCCCTGACTGTCAATTCACCCCCTATCTCCCTCTCTCTCTCACTCTGCCTCTCTTTTTCTTGCGCTGTGACTTTCTTTAAAAGTTCGATTGAAAATTGAGTGATTTTGGTATTTTTATACACGTTACTTAAAAAATAAGTAAAAGGCTATATTGTATTTGTTGAAATGTATGTGACAGGGAGAAGGAAGCAACTCCGACCCTACAAAGTATATATATACTTGATCAGCATCAACAGCCGAGTCGATATAGCTTTGTCCGTCTGTCCGTCTGTGTGAGGGCCTAGATCTCAGAGACTATATAGTAAGAGCTAGAGCAAGAGCACGCAGACCAAGCTTGTTTAAAATTTTTGTCACGCCTCCGCCTTCGTAAATCGCGAAAAGCCACCACACGCACATTTTTTAAGGTATTACGAATTTATTTTACTAATTAACGTTAACTACTATTATTATCAATCATCCTACTAAATCGTAATAAGATCGGACAAATAGAATCGTGGTAATAGCTGATTAAAGTTTTTAAGCAATGTAAGTGACTAAAAGCATGCAATAAAACATATTTTAAATTTATGTAAATAAGTTACTGGTAACCTATAGTCGGGAGCTCGACTTTAGCCTTTCCCACTTGTTTTCATTGAATTTTCTGTTGCCATTTATCTATTCTTGAAACAAGAATTGTAATTTCTTTTAAGGCTCCATTAACTAGTAAAAATGGAGACTACCATTTTGGTTCAATTTTATTCAAAAATAGTTTAACAATGCCTTTTACAGAATAAATATACTTTTATTTAATTCAAGGCTGCTATTACTAAAACAAGAAAAAAATTGTTTTGAGTTAATGATGCAGAAATATTTGTTATATCCAGTTCTATTTTAAGCAACAATTTCATATTTTATGTGGGAATCGAAAGATTCTTTTACTAGTGTTGCCGAACTACACATTTTAAGCTAGTATTCTTTAAAATCGAGGGCCTTAAGTTATGAGTGATACATTCAGCTTCAGCACTTACATATGGGCATTTCCAGAAAAAGGTCCACCACGACGAAAAACTTAAAATGGATTAAAAACTCACATCTTGTGAAATTTTCTTCCAAAAAAGTATTAAAGTTATTTATTTTATCAATATACGCTAGAAAAAATTCAATAGGATGAACATATAGATTCTACATTGGAATAAATTCACTTTTTCCATATTTTTGCCTATTTTCTTAAAAATTGATTTTCAAAATGGACCGTTTGTATTTTAACGATTACACTAAGTCAGGGAGTAAGATTGTAACATAAACCATTTTAATATATAGAAATATATTGAAAGTTTAATTTAAAACAAGTTCTAAGAGCTATATATCGGAATATAGAATAAAATTTGATGAACAAACTCTTGGAAAAACTAGGTGGAAATCTTGTCACGTTCGCGATGTCACGTTACAAATTACTAAGAAAACTTGTAAAATATATAAAACGGTAGTTACATATCAAAATTATTTCTAAAATGGAAAACTACATTATTTTATTATGGTTTAAGAGTATTTTCTTCCAAATTACTCGCCACATTTCGCAGACTTTCGCATTTGTCAAGATGAAGTCAAACATGACTTCCATTTTTCGTCGCGTTCGCGATGCATTGTTTTCTATAAATAACTAAAAAACGACAAGTCTTCAAAGATTGTCTTTTATCATAAAAATAGAGTTGATAAAATGCATTAAACACATTCCTTAAATTGTTTAAAGAATTTTTTTGCATCCCAACATTTTTTGGAAAAAATCGAGGAAAAAAGTTTTGAAAAGTGACTTTTACATAAATTCTAAATTTTCGAAGGGTACTTAATGGGTTAAGGAAATTTTTGCATCATTCAAACGGAATTTAAACGACCTTTCCAAATATATTTTTTTTACTATGATGACTTAATTTACAATAGCTGTTAAAGTAAAACAAAGTGTGTACGAGTACGCATAGTTTTTCTGGCGAGTGTATGTATACTAGTCAAATTAATATGTTTGGTTTGTCGTCTGGTTTATCAATATGAATTATTTTTGGGATTAAGGGGTATTGTGAGGATAAAGATGCTGTAGTTGAGTCTTAGCTGGAACTAAGTTGAGACACTAGAATTTATTAGCATTAAGGACTAACAACTTTAAGGACAATGGCTGAAATCACCTGTTCGGTTGTCAGTCTTTCTGTTTTTCAGTCGAGTGCTCAATCAATAATCAAACAAGTAATAACAACAGCCACAACAGCAACTGGATCTGGATCTGGAGCTGTGGCCAACGCCTATAACAACACCTTGACAGGGCAACAAAGGAACAACCAGCCACAACGGACCAACGCCGAGACTGAGAGCGGACGGGACGGCAGGACGAAATGTCTGGCAGCAAAATGTTATGCATTATATAGAAATACTATATAACTAGAGTATGGGTAAACATTAACGCCATGGAGCGTGGCCATCAGGAAGTAACACAATCGGCCCAGCCATCAAAGCAGCAGCAGCAGCAGCTAACCGAGAGAGTCCGTCAGTCAGTTAGTCAATCAGTCAGTCAATCAGTCAGTCAGTCAGTCTTGCAGCCGGCGGCGGTGTGAAGTCAGCTTCAGTCGCAAGTCGAAGTCAGTCAGCGCGTCAATAACTTGGACACAAAGGCGTATGCAACATAATTTTGTGGAGGCAAAGCCAGGACGAACAGGACGAACAGGACGCACTGTACGGTACACAAAGGCCATCGAAGCGAACCGTCAAGGCGACCGCAGGCGAGGAAAAAGGTAGGCGACCATCAACTCAGGGCTAAGGGGAGGACAGAGGACAGAGGGCAGAAGGCCGAGAGTGCCAATGACGCGTTGCGGCTTATTACCAATGCCATTGTATACTTTATGGTGTTGCCAAAGTAAATGGGCGTGGCCATTGGGGGCGGGCATCGGTCGAAGTATGACATTAAGTGTGCAAATGTGCAGCACAGGGAGCAGGAAGAGATGTGTGTGCGTGTGCGTGTGTGTGTGTGTGTGTGTTGAGTGTGTGTTGACTTTTAACTTGAATAAATTTGCTTTGCAGTCGCTGCATAAAATATGCTTATAGGTAGTATGATAAGGATGCCCGAGCAGGCGATAGGCGGTGGTAAATTGCGGGTGCGGCCAAAGCACTTGGCAATTCCATTAAATGTGCAACAAAATTCAGTGCATTAAGGGAATTCAAATATACCATATTCATAAAAATCTGGCATACTTAATAAAAATACAAACAAACTTTGTATATTAATACATTATGTTTATTTTTTGTTTTTATTTATTTAAATGGAAAATATTGCAAAAATAATGCATCTTAATACTACGCCATAAAAATGAAATATACAGTGGCGAGCAAAGGTGAGTGCATGTTCACAACACTGACTTTCATGATTCATAAAAACAAAACCATACAAAGGAATCCAAATTTTTTTTTTTCTAAATTTTTATCATTTCATTCTTAACAAATAGGAGTAAGGCAACATTAATAAAAAAGACAAATTCTTAGATTTTGAAAGAAAAAGGAAAAAGAAAAAAAATTAGCTTACTTTTTCAACTTTTTACCCTAGATTTTTTGGAAAGAAAGTTTTGATGCAAAAAGCCGGCAAAATCAATTCTATTAGTGACAGCAAAAAAAAATTTTCAAAAATCTCTTCGCTAGTATTTTTTAAATTTTTTTGAAAATTAAAAAAAAAAGTCACTTTTCATGAAAATGAAGAAAAAGTGCCTATTTTGCAATTTTCAAAAAATTTAAAAAAATAATAGTGAAGAGATTTTTGAAAATTTTTGCAAAAAAGGCACTTTTTCCTAATTTTCATGAAAAAATTACATTTTTTTTTAATTTTCAAAAAAATTTAAAAATCACTAGCGAAGAGATTTTGCTGTCACTAATAGAATTGATTTTGCCGGCTTTTTGCATCAAAACTTTCTTTCCAAAAAATCTAGGGTAAAAAGTTGAAAAAGTAAGCTACTTTTTTTTCCTTTTTCTTTTTCCTTTTTCTTTCAAAATCTAAGAATTTGTCTTTTTTATTAATGTTGCCTTACTCCTATTTGTTAAGAATGAAAAGATAAAAATTTTGAAAAAAAAAATTTGGATTCCCTTGTATGGTTTTGTTTTTATGAATCATGAAAGTCAGTGTTGTGAACATGCACTCACTTTTGCTCGCCACTGTATATACTAGAGTGGTTAAATTTTTGTTCCATTTCAAGCGGTTGCCAAGAAACCATGGGTCTAAAGAAAATTTCGAGCTTCCGATTTTTAACGAGAAATGATAAGTTTAGCTTTGACAACCGCTTCGAAAAAATCGAAACAACATTTTTTTTTCTCCATACAAATTGACCCACTCTAATACATACATATATAAATTAACGCTTCAAAGTAGAAATTAAGTATGGAAAATATATAAAACAGTCAAGGAATTTGAGTTCTGAAAAATTATTCAGACAAAACTACCACATTTATTGGGGAAAATCTGTACCTCAATGGAATTTATTTATTCTGCCTTTGTCTTAAGAATTTTAAATCAGTTTTTAAGTGTTTCTTTTTCTTGACACCAGTTAGTATATTACACTAGCTTACAGCCATTTTGCTTCTCATGTCTGAGTGCACTTATGGATTTTGGGCCACTAAACACGAAAATGTGACTCCTTCTTTGCCTTTTGTTGCTTAATTTGACTACCTAATCTACTACTACTAATCTATATTCTGGAAATTTGTGAAATTTTGTGAAATGAACAAACGAAAGCTGTCGAGACCCAAAATTCACAAAAAAAAACCGGATTTTGGAACTTTTAAAAGTCGCTAGCTTCTGAACTACTAAGCCGATCTCAAAGCTATATGAGAGAAAGTTGTAAAGAGATTAGTTACCTTTAACTTGAGTGATTTTTTGACCACATCGGTAAATTAGATCTCGAAAATTTGGAAAAACATGAATATTTCGAAAACGCTTCCATAAAAAAATGTTTAAGTGCGATTTTCGTGTTAAGTGGGCTAAAATCCATAAGAAAAGTGCACTCAGACAATTTTTTTTGATTTTGTAAACTAGTGTTATTATTTAAGTTTAATTGTGCCAGAAATTTATCTTTCTGCCCTCGCTCGATTTTCTGTGGTCTATTTCTCCTTCGTACTCATTTTCCTTTGCTTGCTTGCATTTTCATGTGCGTGTTAATTTTATTTGCAGTTTTATTTTCATTTTGCGTTTACTTCAATGACCTTTTTTGCTCTGTTGGCCATTGGCCGTTTGGCTCTTGGCTCTTGGCTCTGATGTTGTTGATGTTTGTTGCCTCTGCTACATTTGTGGCATTTTAGTTGAGTGCATTTTAAGTGCCGCCAGGCCCAGTTCCAGTTCGAAGCCCAGTCTCAGAGCGATTCTCAAGGTTATTGGCACTGCCACCGCCCACTGAGAGAAAAGCAACAATTTGTGTTATTATTTACATTTGCCAAGTTGGCTAGCGGCGTTTTGCTTTCTACATTTTTATTCATCTCCTCTTTCGGCTTGGCAAATGTTAAATAAAGTCTAGACACGGCAGGTAACAAATGCTCGAGCATAGCATACATTTTTTAACATACAAAATTCAAATCAAGCATACGCAGCGCAGGCCCAGGCTTCAGGTGCTTCTTGAGTCTTTTATAACCTAGCATGTGCAGCTTGTTTGCAAGAATTATTAAAATATTATTTAAATATTTAGCCAAGCTACCTTAAAGCTTTTACTCTCTCTCTCTACTTTTCTTGGTATACTTTATACATATATGCGATATACATATATATCGTTGGAAATATCTGAAATATTTAAATTTAGAATTTTTTTTAAGACCTCGTACTTACAAAAAATGTACAGGGGTCTATTAACTTTGTAATAAAAAAGTGGCGTGACAGACCACATAAAGTATATATATTCTTGATCAGCATCAACAGCCGCGTCGATATAGTCATGTCCGTCTGTCCGTCTGTAAGAGCGCCTAGATCTCAGAGACTGTAAGAGCTAGAGACTCCGAGCTTGGTATGCAGGTCCGTTTATGTTGCAAGCAGATCAAGCTTGTTTAAGATTTTGACTACGTCCCCTTAAACGCCCACAAATTCGAAATATCTTAACTATAAGGACAGTTTTAAAGATAGACATTTTTAATTGGACATAGACGTAGATAACATTATCCTACATATTTGCGATCTGATCATAAGCACCGAAGATATTAAACAACTAAATTCTTCTTTATAGGAATAAGGAACGGCATCAACAATCACAATTAGATAATAATAACATTTGACTTACAGTCCAGTAACAATGAAAACCAAAATTATGCAATCCTATGGATAAAGTCATTTTGGAGCAGTGTGTTGAGCGTTTGTTTTAATATTATTTATTAATGTTATACTCATATTTTCTCCAAATGTTATACAGTCGAACTTTCCTAACTCGAATCACCATCATCCAAGAAAAAAGTTCGAGTTATGGAATTATTTTTTTAAAGTTTTTTAAAAGAAACTTCAATTTTTTTCATTCATACGAGTAAATACATTTCAAATTGCAAACTATTCTTGGTATTTTCAACAAAAAATAATTCCAGCTTGTTCAAGACCTGTTAATATTCTCAAAAATTGGGTTTTTCGTTCTTTTGCAGAAGTTCCAGAAGAAGTTTCCGATTTAAATGAAATCATAATTAATTTTCTATTTTTTAAAATAATGAAAACTGTTTTCGCTGAGATACCATATTTTTCATCCACTTCATTTTCTTTTCGTCCACTTTCGAATTCCTTAACTAATAAGTTTGAATATTAAATAATTTAATTTAATAATTTAAATAATCTTGCGCTGATACGCTAATAAAGAAGTACATAAAGTACGTCTTTCCTGAAGCAAATTCACCAGTCTAAGTTCAATATTCTATCAAATTGCATCACCATTTGTTAATGTACATCAATATTACATATCCAAACGAGCCGGTAACAAAAGCATAAAAGAGAAACGAAAAAACATTCAAACTTCATTGGAGATTTTCCCGAAAAATTCGACTTACAGAAGCACGGGCCAATATTTTTGTTCGAGTTAAGGAGAAATTCGACTTATGGAAGTTCGAGTTACGGAAGCAGAATTGTATGAAATTTGCTCAGTAAACGCTATTGCCACTCGATTTTGTTCGAGTTAGAGAAAATTCGAGTTAGGGAAGTTCGAGTTAGGGAAGTTCGACTGTATTTACATCAATTCTATGTTAGTATAATTTATTCGCTTAGTTCAATTAATTTGTTAGCAGATGATCAGCAAAGGTTTTTTTTTTATCTTATTTAATCTTAAAAGGGTATTGCCAGAAATCGTAACTGCAAAAGAATGAATCGCATTAGTCTTAAGTAGTAGACTAAGATTAAGTCTAGGGAGTAGAATTCTTTGTAGATCTTGCTCTGAAGATGTTTTTTTTTAAGATTAATTAATGTTTTCATGACATTTTTTTTTAATGTTGTATTTAAACAAATTTAATGTTAATATTAGATGTTTTTTTTTGTTGGTTTATTATTAAGAGATCAAGGAAATGCACATATTGCTGTCTCGCTTTCTCTTATTCTTAAAACAATTCATTTTGTGCATTTATTTTAAGCGTCTGTTAAACTTGATGCTGTAATTTAATTAATAATTTATAATATAGTTTATGTAAATATCATCAATATACTTGGGCGAAAAGTACATTTAGTGCATAATTATAATTAATATTTGTAGCGATTTAAATTATTTCATTTTAAGCAGTGTTTGCTTTTTCATAGTAAGTACGTGGTCTCCGACAGTCGAGTATGCTCGACCGTAGCACCGCCCCCTATTTTATACTAGTTATATCCAAATGTAATTCCATACGAGTAATATAATTAAACAAATTAGATTATATTTAAATATAGATACATAAGAAAGATCTTCTTTCCCCATTGTGACATTCACTCTCTCATTCTCCGTATATCTCACACTTTGTGTGAACGAATTTTAATAAAAACCATTTCGATGTCTTCGACTGTGAAACTTAATGCCCTGTCAAATGCGAGTATGTCCCCATGGGCGGTTTCCTGGTATCTTTTGGTATCCACATGGATGCAGGCATTTTTGGCAATGCAGGTTTTGAGTTACTCAAAGGAAATGAACAGAAATGTAACAACAAAAGTAAATTTCGCTTACAAATTGAAAAAAAAGAAAGTAAAATAAAAAAATTGAAGAAACCAGCAAAGCCCAAAGCCTTCACAGGAAGTAAGTGCCTCGATATGTACGTTACACTTTTTCGCATTCGCTTTTCTTTGCCTCAAATGAAAGCAAGTTAATTTGATTTGGAAATTTTTGAAAGCGTTCGAGCGAAAGTACAGGCAGGGACGTCGCATTCGAGGGGCTGGGGGCTAATAAACGTGTTGCCATTGTCGCTGAGGTGACAAAACAAGCGTTGGCAAAGGAGGTTTCCGCGTCTTGAAGAGCCAAGTGAATAGCAAGGAAATTGAATATAAGTTGATAAATCTTAGAAATATATATATACACTAAAGGTCTGCATGAATCATTCATTTCTTACTGTACAGTACTGTACAGTAGTATACTGTACTCATTATTTACTGAACTCATTTTTTTTGTACAGTAAATTCAATAACTCACTGGGAGTGAGTGACAGCTAAAGTTGTTCTCATTAAAACATTGTACAACAAACAAAATAATAAGTACACCTTGAGTGGCCTGGCACACTACTGTACAAATGAGTATATGGGTTCAGTAGTTTTCAAAACATTAACATTATCCATGATATCAAATAAAATACATGCTTATAAAAATGTAAATATACCATGTGGTGAAGACCTTGCCGAGCATTGTCGAAGAGGACTTTAAAATTTTCCATAAGATAGCCCTATTCCTTTTTCCACCCACAAATAATTTGTCACAGTGTACAGAACTTAAAAAAAGAAAGAAACCATCAAAGATTGTGAGGAAATTATGATGGCAATTCATATAAAAACCCCAACTCGCGAAATAGAACCTCTAAATAGATCAAAGCCACAATTAGATTATATTTTTGCAGATTATTGTCAACCAACTCAAGACAATAGTATTTCTTCCATTATATCACGCGAAATTGAGGCATATAAGAATGTTAACATCCAATATAGTGAAGATTTTAATGTCCTGAATTGGTGGACCAATAATAAGGACCAATTTCCTTTTCTGTTTAAAGTTAGCTGTAAGGTTTTAGCAGTTTCAGCAATCAGGGCTGCATCCGAAAGATCTTTTTTAATAGCAAAAAATTTAATTGCAGAAAAACGCAACAAAATAGCCTCCAGTAAAGACATGGTAAACAATATAATGTTTTTAAATTCGAATATAGAAGAACTGAACGAATCTTGTATGTCATAAAATATGAACAATAAATGTAAAAACAATATAATAATATTTTCTTATTTTTTTTTTAATTTTGTTACACTCTAGCTGTCAAATGTTGTTCTCAAAAATAACTCATTATACAGTAAATGTACTGTACTCAAATATACTGTACTCATTTTTACTGTACAACGTATATAGTGTACTCATACTCACTGTCAATACAGGAACTAGAACAACATTATCTGACATTCATTTCAAAGCTGTTCAGTAAAAAGTGTACCCATTTTAGAGTGAATGATTCATTTGCCCTTTTGAATGCATCCATGCAGGCCTATAATATACACATACAAATATATTTAAAAAATATTCGAAATGTCATTGCACAGTGACAAAATGTTTTTTTATGTAATAATTTGTTCGAAAAATTCTAAAGTTTAATTTGAACATCATACGATCTTAAAATTAAATGTATTTAATTTATTACTTTTAGCTTTTTTAACTTAATGAACAGCTATATTTGTTTGCTACATATCAATTCAAAAATTAAATTTAGATATATGTAGTATAACAATTCATTACAATTCCTATTATTGAGTAGTTAATTAATGCAAGACTTACATAAATATTTCAATGTTCTTGAGATATAATACATTGCAAACTATAAATTAATTTTTATTTTTACTGAAAACAGTGGAAAACTAATAATAACATTATGATCCTTATCATTATCTTTATATAATTAAGATTATTTTTTGTAAAACTAAAAAGTCAAGTAAATTAAAGATGAAAATATTCAATAATTTTTTATGTTTATGTGAATCGTTAAGTCATGTACCCTAAATTAAAATCAGTTAATTAATTTATTTAAATCTTTACTGCTTTGGAGCACTGTAGCTTCGGTAGGCACTGTACGTACCAAACCCACAAAATACACTTTGTAAGTCAGACAACAAAACAGAACGCAACTTTTTGCGCAACACTTTGACTTCCACTTCCACTTCAATACGCCAAATGCGATGGCGACGGCGAGGAGAACAAGAACAGAGATGGGGATAGGGATGAGGAGGACGAAGACGAGGAGAAGAACAGGAGAACCGACAGTCTTGTGACAGCTGTCAAGCGAGACAAGCTGGCGAAGTAGCTGCTTCAATATAAATAGCTAACTGTTCTCGTATACCTGAGCGACAGCCCAACCAAACCCCTAGCTCAATACTCAGCCCCAACCCCAACCCCAACCCCAACCCCAACCCCAACCCCAACCCCAACCCCATCTTCATCTTCATCTTCATCTCAATGTACATGGCAACATGGCAGAATGGAGGGCGCCGAACAGAAAAGTACATCAAATGTACATTAGTGCGGTAGTTAACTTATTCATGTACACAACTCCATCGCCTTTCCATATCTCTCTCTCTTTCTCTCTTCGTCTTGCCTCACCTTCCATTCACTCATTTTCGTGTTGTTGTATCACTTTTTGTCACCAAAAAAGAGGAAAGAAAAGAGGAGCAAAAAAAACTGTCAAATGAAATATAATAAGGGTACGGATGGGGCTGACTGTACCGGGTACAGGGTATCGGGTACCAAGTACTCCGCTACTCGGGTACTCGTACTCGTACCTGCTTTATAAGCTGACTCCATTTAACTGCGAGGGCGTCTTTGGTCCTCCGTCAAGTGCGTCCTTGGCGCTCTGGCTCTGGCTCTGGCGACTTCAATGCTGTCACTTTGCTCTGCAGACAGACAAAAATTTGTTTTGAGTTGAGTTCCTGCCGCATAGTTCTCAGTTTCCCAGTTGTGAGTTGCCAATTGTTGTTGTTGTTGTCGGTTAGTCGCTGCTTCGAAAGGGCACAAAAGACTTTAGCAAGTATGAAATAAAGTCAAATTCCAAAATGTGCCACCCTCCAGCCTCCATCTGCACTTCCCTCGTCCCACATCCCTCATCCCACGACCAAGTACAGACAACTGCCAACAAGGTACCCTCAAGCTTCCGAACCACCTTAAAAAGCGACAGCAGCAGCTGCAGGTGAAAGTTTTGTCTAATTAAAAAATGCTTCTTTGGCAAGAAAATTGCGGCTTCATTTGACTTCGTTCTATGGGCATCCAAGCCGTGGGAGCTTAAAGAATCAACTCGCCCCAAAGAGAATTCTTGAAATTTGCAAGCCTTTATCTCGATATCTTCGTTGTACAAATATTGTAATTTGGTTAGTGAGAGCTTAATTTTTATAAAAAAAATCTTTCATATTTCAGAGAGTATTCTAGAGTTGAGACGTCCACTTCTTTTTATCAGGGGTGCCACAGAAATCGCTTTCGCTTGAATTTCACTTGAATTTGTATAAAATTTAAGTGAAATTCAAGCGAAAGCGATTTCTGTAGAACCCCTGTATATTATATATATTTTTTTTTAATTTGATTCCTTGTGCTGCTTACGCCTTTTTTTGAGGCACTAGCCACTGTTATAATCATCGATTTTAAAATATAGTTCACAAATTCACAGAAAAAAAGAAATAGTAACAAATTATAATCATTTTAGCTTTAGTTTTAAGTTGTAAGATTAATCTTCATTTTAGCTATCAATTATAAGTATTTCAACAATTTATTGTGTTACATGAATTTTTACTATATTTATTATAATTTTTATATTATTTTTGTATTGTTCAATTCACAATTTTCTCTTCTCTTGCTTTTTCACATTTTTTTGCAGTATTAATTATAAAATTCATTTAACAATATACTTAAAATTTATTTTATTACTTTTCCAACATTTTTTTTAATCAATTCTGTAAAATCTACAAAATTTTGGGGGTTGAAGCAAATTTTATTGTACTATATTAAGATATTTTATCTTCCTATAATCTATTCCATTGTCATATTGTCACCTAGAAACATTTGCACAATGGGCTTTATTTTACCATTAGTACCTACTTTACACACCACCAATTTAGTAGCTGGCACAAATCTAGCAATTAGTTTACTACTAAATCTGAAGTATACATACATATGTATGTCTTTACATACTCATATACACACACACACATGGGCAGAAGTCACCAAGTAACATTTACGCGTCTGCGGTTATTTTGCCTAATTTATGTTGTAATTATTTTGTTTGGCAGCCCATCCCAACATACAGTGAGCGTTATAAATATTTACTTATAAATATCTTACTCACTTTGTTCAAGTGTGCGTGGTTTTGTGCTTATGTATGTGTGCTTTTGGCGGTGTGAAATGTGTGTAAATACCCGAAACACCCACGCACAAAAGTTGTAGCTGCTTCTGCTTCTTCTTCTTCTTGCTCTCTAAAAGGGGTGGGGGGAGGGGTGTGTCGCCATGTTTGTTTGCAAATAAATACAAGTCGAAGTGTACTTTATGGCCACGCTTATGTAGTACTAATTAAATGTCACTCATACGCACTGTAAGCCTCCACTACATGTCGACTCTCTCTCGACTGACTTCAAACATTAAATGTATGTACTTTGCATGTTGTCATTGTGTTTGTTGTTGTTGTTGTTGCTGCTGTTGTTGTTGTTGTTGCTTATTGCCTAGACGCCTTTAGGAAGA
This sequence comes from Drosophila suboccidentalis, assembly GCA_037043435.1. Classification (NCBI taxonomy): domain Eukaryota; kingdom Metazoa; phylum Arthropoda; class Insecta; order Diptera; family Drosophilidae; genus Drosophila; species Drosophila suboccidentalis. The sequence continues at coordinate 21,031 of JBAMBK010000718.1, read as the reverse complement.
GTCTAATGCTCTGGAGTAGGGGGTAAAGGCGAATTCAGCTTAGTTACTCCACTCGAATTTTGCAATTGACATGTGTGCTCAAGATAAAAGGACAGGACCATCTATTGATGACATGGCATTGAAATGGCGTGCAAATGGCTAATTAATAGCCTGGCTTGTTGGTCCTCTTGGTCCTTGGCCGTTTGAATTGTTGCTAAGTTGTTTATACTCAAATAAACTTTTCAATTGAATTACCAACTGTTTAGCTGATTATTTTAAAGCAACTTGTTGTAAAGGAAATTTACATATGATGCATGTGTGCAAGTGTGTTAAAGGACATTTAATTGCTTTAACTGAATCAAAATATTCAAATTTAATATACTATTAATTAAATTAACTTAATTGCGCATTCAAGATAACTGCCAGATTCCACTGATCATATTTGCTTAAATGTTATTTGTTTCTTATTTTTCTTTTAGATAATATTAACGAATATTTATGAGTCATTGATCTATCTTTTCAAGGCAACAACTTCGGGCAGAGTTTAGAAAGATAAAGTAAGTTTAATTAAATTACAAGAAAATGCATCAAAAAATACCAAAGCAAACATACTACAGTTGGCAGATAGTGCTGCCCATTTTCACGAATAATTTTAAGAGTGTGCTAAACGAGCTTAAGAGAGCAAGCATTCTCTCTCTCTCTATCTCTCTCTCAACGCCTGTTGGCTAGTTGTTAACTAAACATGCGCACTGTTTCCCGCCGCACACCTGTCCAACTGTCCACCCATCTACCTGTCGCACCTGCCGTTGCGTCCGATGTACAGCATGCAACAGAGGACACATAACAGACGCAGTTGCTGGCCAAACAGGAAATAATGTGCCAGGTAAACGTATGGCAATGTAAACTTGACGAAAGCTGCGAGCAAGTCTCTCTCTCTCTCGCTCTTGCTCTATGTACTGCTCTCTCTCTCTCTCTGCCTCTCTCTCTCTGTCTTTAGTTGTGTGTGTGTGTTTGGGCTCTCGCACTCAGTGCTTGCTCTTTGGCATCGTTTGTTTGCTCTGGCGCGTTGAGCAAACACAAAATGGGCAAATTGGCAGACACAGAGCGGCAAACAAACTTTATTATGGGTCATTGTAAAGTGCAGCACACCCACACACACCCACACACACACCGACATTTGTATACACTCGAGTGCACGCACACACACATGGATACATACATATGAGGCTGCCTAAGTGAGCGAATTGAATTGAAGTGCCTATTAGTATGCAATAGATTTTTATCAAGCCGATGCTCTTTACAGCTCAAATTGTTTGCCTGCAAATTGAGTAAGCTCGCCAATTGATACATATCCAATTATTTAAGAGGAGAGAAGAGCCCCCTATCTCACTTTCTCTCTCTCTCTCACTCCCTCTCCCTCTCTCTCTCTCATTGAACAGTTTGATAAGCCCTTTGAATTCTATAAACGTTTACAATTTTACATTTTGTTTGCCGCATTATGTGCTATTAATTTTTAAGCCTCCATAATTTTGTCATTTGGTAAAGTCAATGGGTAGAATACGGAAATTATTTGTGGATTTGTAATTTTAATTAGTTTTTCGCATTTAGCGTCTGTGATTGCAGTTGCGGGATCAAAGTATTGTCGATTGTCAGGTTGGTTCAGGTGCCATTATTTCAAACATACATATACATAAATTTACATAAATTTGCGGCTTGGCTCTTGTCTCGATTGCGGGGCTGGAGGGTTGGGTTTGTCAATGTGCTAACCATAAGTGGCATTAACCATAAAGCACTTAAAATATTGTGTGTATAATATACACAAATCGCACATATGCCACACTGGACATTGGGACGATCGTCATATATATATATATGTGTGTGTATGTGTGTGTTAACATATTAATATCATATCAAGCGCAGCTGACAAACCATTATAGTATGTTTTAATTAATATTTGCACGGTGGTACAGCTGATGATACATATCTGTATTAGTTTAATAAATATAATATTATAATATATATTTTTATTTTATAATTCGAACATTTTATTTATTCATTTATATTGTTCATAATTTTTAAAATTATAAGAAAATCATATTTGCTGTCAAAATAAATATATAAGCGGGCTCTAGTGATAGAAATTCCAAAATTTTTGATATTTGTGATTTCTATTCTCTTTACATACTGCAATTGCTTTCGCACCACTGTGCCATTGCAGTACCGTTTTATCATAAGCATTTATGTTCGTAATATGATGAAATACAATACTTTGCTTTAATACATTAAATACAACTGGCTGCAAGTTTGGCCTGCAAGCTGGGCATCAAAGGCAGCTGAAGGGTTTCAAAGTGGGCAATTGGTTTGGTTCATCGAGTGGCGGGTTGATTAAAAATCACGCATACGCAACGTTGCACAATGCAATGTATTGGATTTTCGCCATTTTTTTTGCTTTTGCTACTTTGCATCTGTTGTGATATTTTTTTGAAATATTTATTTTTATTTTTGCCATTGAATGAAGCGCACTTAATAAGTGAAAATGTGCGTGGCATATTAAGAGTGACATATTTAACAAATAGATTGCAGAAAGTCGCATCCCGGTCGCAATATGAATATGACAGGCGGTCAGGCAGGCAAAAGAGTGTGGTCGGATCAAAATAAATAAATAAAAAATAAAATACAGTGTATTTATAACGAGCATTTACGACACATTTATAAACAGTAAAAACGTTACTTGGTGATTTCTTTATTGTTGCTGCAACAATTTTGCACTTTTGCCATTGGTATTAATTATGAACAAATTAATTAAATTAATTACTCATGCGAGTGAGTAGAGTGCATTCGTGGGTACACTCACTACTCGTATTCACACAAACATTCCCTTTTATGCGGTTTACACAAATATTTGCACTGCCCGCTTGGGATTCAGAGCAAACTGAACAAAAAAAAAAAAAAAACAAACAAACGCTTTGACTCGCTGCCCCAAAACTGTTCAACTATAATGCATTTTAAATATTTAATTTAAGTTTAAATAACACCACTTTTTAGTGTGGCAAGTGGGTAAATACTTTGTAATCTGATGCCGACATCATCATCATTTAAAATGCACCCCTACAATTATTCAAATTTGTTGTCCTGCAGTGCAACGGGGCGACAGAGCCGAACGAGCTCTCTGGGGGACAGGATGTTCAAATGGAATATTGGGTTTATTAAATCAGATTTAATGTACTAGTTTCTTGCGAATTGCAATCTGGATGCAATTCAATTTCAACATATTTGAAACAAATCAGTTTCCAGGGAATTAAAAGTTGAAAGAAAAATTGTACAAAATATTTATATAAGAGATCGATTACATTATTAATAATAAAATAAAAAGAACAACTACAATATTATCGGGTCTTTTCCGAATTCCGAAAACGAGTCGATTTGCCACAAAACGAGTTGATTGCTGTTCCAAAATCGACAATAATTTTCGTTTTAAAAACTTGTGCTGTAGAGTCGTCGGAATGCCATTTAAAGCTTTAAAATGAATACCTAAAATTGTAAACTCAAAATTATAATAATGTTGAACATTTTTAGAATCGATTAACATCAATATTTCAAGTTTAAACAGTTCAAGTATTTTTTAAAGCATGTATATAATGTTTATAAAAAACAAAACCGAGCTGTTCTGACTTTCACTTTAATTTTTGTTATCGATACCATCTCTAGCAATCGAAAGCTTCTAGATTTGCTTCAATTGAATAACAAAATTCGAACAACGAAGTTTTAGTCTAGTTTAGCTTCATCTGCCTTATTCAATCTGAAATACTTAAAATGAATTTTTGATACGTTTTCGTAATCGAGTTTAAAAACTAAAAACAAGCCCATTTCGATCGTTTTCGTTTCGTTTTTACTTTTTGAAGTCGTTCGGAATTCGGAACAGGTCTGTATACCTTCTGAAAGATTTAATATACTAAAATCTAATAACTTTGTTATTTTATCCTTGCAAATGTGGAAAATAATACGATATTCTTAAGAAATAGCCATTTCAATTTCAAAATTATCGCAATTTTCAACACTCCTCAAAATCTTTCTGTAGATTTGGGAAATTTAAATGCCAAAAAGAAAATGGAAAATCCAGTTGACAATTGGCTACAAATCTAAACCAATTTACAAGTCGGTTTACAGGACATTGGGGCAAATTGTTGGTGTAACCACAAGAATTGCAACTTAAAAATCAACTCCATTCAGTTGGCCACATTGGAAGCAGACAATGTGAAACGGAAACGGAAGTGCGAGCGTGGTATGCGGCACTTTCACCAGCAAATTTAACCACATTTTAAGCACATTTAAAAGCAACAACAAATAAAATATTCAGACGATGGGGGGACAATGAATTACGACGCCACGCACCGAAAAATTGCAAAGGACGAAAACAGAAACAAAAACAAATATAAAAAAAAGTACAGAAATACAGAAAAAGTGTGCGGCATGACAAGAACAAGAGCAACAACAATAGCGAAAGGAGGCGGGGCGGGGGGGGGGCGGTGGGTGGTCAGGACATGCCGAAGGACAACTATAGTATGTACAATGAGATGCCAGCAAACAAAGGCGAACCAGAAGGCAGCCAGCGGCAGCTGAAGCAAATACTACTACAAGCAATTTAACATTATTTTAATGCCATCCTCTGGTTGTCCTTTGTCTCTGTCCTGCCACCTCCTTCTCCCCCTCCCCTCCTTCGCATATTTACATGCGTGTTTATCTGCCATGTAAGTAGTGTGTATAAAATAGAGCGACAGTTATCTATGTGCCTCTGTCATGACCGCCTGTTGCGAGTCCACAAACACACCCGAGAGAAAGAGAAAGAAAGCGAGTAAAAAGAGAGGGAAACAGAAAAAGAGAAAGCACACAGCACGCTCCCCAGTTGTAATAGTGTGCAAATGTGTTTGTCATTTGTCTTTTTAACGCCGAACTGCCTCTGACTCTGCCCCTCGACTGCCTGTGCGTACGTGTGGCAGCCTCTCCCGACTCCGTCCCAATTGGGCGCTGCCAACCCGCTGCGAGCACGACGTTTTGACTTCCGTCCGGAAGTGCGCATTAAAATTGCCATTAGCCTAGCGGCAGCACCGGCAGCACCGCTTTCACAAATCCATTCAATTCGCATAGTCACACTTTTTGGCAACTGCCAAACAATAGGCTCGTAATTTGCCAGACCCAACGAAAGGCAACCAGCAAAAAAAAAAGAAAAAAAAAAATAATAAAAATAAGACAAAGCAATTGTCTTGCCTCTTTCGTCTTTAACACTCTGACTAATGCCTGTATCAGGCTTACAGCTTCAGACGTTTCTATTTAAGATCACATATTAATTATAGGATATTTCCAAAAAAAAAACATAAACAGGCCTGTTCCGAGTTCCAAATGTTTTCAAAAAGTAAAAACGAAACGAAAACGAACGTTTTACTTTTTGCTGTTCCCAATTCCGACCAAAATGGACTTGTTTTTACTTTCTATCAAAAATTAAAGTGAAATTCTGAACAGCTTGGTTTTGTTTTTTATAAAATATTTTATAGATGCTTTTAACAAATTCTTTTAAAAATTACTTGAACTGTTTAAACTTTAAGTATTAATGTTTATCGATTCTAAAAATGTTCGACATTATAATACTTTTCAGTTAATTTGAGTATTCATTTTAAAGCTTTAAATGTCATTTACTTTTAAACGACAAATATTGTCGACTTTTGGAATTTGGAACAGCAATTAACTCGTTTTGTGGCAAATCGACTCGCTTTTGGAATTCGGAACAGACCCGATAATATTGTTAACATTTTCATAAATTTTGAAGCTTAAGGCACCGAATATATATAATATAAATTTTATCTTCATTATTTTATTTTATTTATTTATTTTATATATTATAAATAAATTTATTTACTTATTTCTAAGCATTCTTAACGCTACAGCATTTTTGCTTTAACAATTTATGGCAGTTTACAATTAACATTTTAACAATAATTATTTTAGAAATGATCATTTATATTATAATTCTAATTAATCTAATATTTCTTTTTATGAAGTTATTTTAATTTAATTTATATTTACTAATATTGTTAATATAATATATTATTAATTCAATTAATCTATAACTTAATATAATTTATAAATTAACTTACTAAAAATTAAAAAATTAATAGAAAATTAATACAATTATTTCCTATCATTAATGAAAATCACGTTGCTTCATAATTGAATTGAGTCAACATTTTGTCAAATTATAATAATTATAATAATAAATTCAAAAACATTTATTTTGTAAGAATTTTTGCAAATTTTGAAGCTTTAACTTTCTGAGTTGTACAGGAATTTTGTCTATTTTTGTCGTTCCTCTACACTCAGCATCGGCACGAGTGTACACAACATACATACAAGTTGTAACTCATTGGGGGGCCTCCGAAGGATTGGACACATGCTGAGCAGGACAAAACGACAGCAACAGTTTCCGTTTACGCACTTTTTCAGCTTTCCTCTTTGTGGCAATGTCTAGGCATCTTTTTGCCACACTTTTTGTTGACTTATTAGATTTATGCAGTGGCAAAACTGTTTGACATGAAGATGCAACTACTGCAACATTCATGGTCTTTGGCTGGGCATCATCAAATCAAATAAAAGATGGAAATCGAAAAGTTACTAAATGACAACAGAAAAGGAGAGGTAGAAAGAGAGAGAGAGAGAGAGATAGGAAGGGAGAAAGCCTAAACATTTCATAGCACTTGAGTTTGCAATGCAGATTTGTAAATTGCGCTTAATTCAATTAAATAGTTTGCCCGGCTAATTTATGTTGCCACTCAATGATCGAAGTATGTATACATTTTCAATTGACCGCCACATTGTTTTAATTGATTTCGAGCTGGACAGTTGTACAGTGTGTATTCGAATAACGGACAAATTGACATGACATCAATATGGATATTTGGAATATTATTGCATAACAAATTATCAAGCACATACATACATATATGCACAGGCGAACAGAGATAGAGATACATATCCATATCCATATCCATATCCATATATGAATGGCATATGAAATTGCATAATAATAAATTGTAAATGCATAAAATGCCACAGTAGTATTACATTAAAGGGCAGCAAACAGTTAACTGTAGCCTCAGAATCAACTCGAATGCATTTTAATGCCATTGCAATTGATATTTCAATTAATTTTCAATTAAAAATGGTTTTAATAACATGTAATGCACAGTCGAAGGACTCAAATGGAGCGTTGGCAAGGGAAATGATTTGTGTTGGTATTTATCAATCTAAAGTATACCATTTATATATATGTGTGTGTGTGTGTGTGTGTGTGTATGGTGTGTGTGTGTATGGGACCAAACTGTCTGCAATTGTACACTGCAAGAATAGTAAATCTGCTTACATTAGAACAAAGAAAACAACTTGCCAATATTATTTTATTTTCAATCTAGGAACTATGACTATGTGCCTTAAACGAGAATATGAATAAATAAATTATAAAGAAAACTTAATTGATAATTATTCGAATTTCCTGCCGTGCATTTTAGGCATTTTGTTCACCGCTTTGTTTATAAAATGCTACCAGATTTGGCTGCACCTATTATAATTATGTGGTTTTAAACTAATATTAAACTAATAAAGGTGTTAAAATTTGAAAATTTAAATAAAGTCATTTAATTAATTATTACTAGATTTCCACTGAATTTAATCTTAACAGTGCAAATATTTGTATTTGGAGTTAAGTGCAAAGTTGTTCCATATGGGAACCCGAAACTTTGCAAACTTTTCTGCCCATCGCCATTTATCATTATTGGTAGTGAAGTTATTTTCATTTATCAATTAAATGACCATTTATGTTAAGCCCAAGTGTATAATTTCTATGTAATATAATGAAAGCAAATATGTGAATCACATTTTTTGGGATTAAATAAAGAGTCGAGCGATTAATTAATAGACTTTAGTTATTAGTTAGTTTGTTGGCATACTAATTAATTTTTGTGGTTTTTATTATTTGATAATATTTGTTATTTTATTTATTTTCTGGCCTTGCTGCTCACTTTGCACTTTGTTGCTGCTGTTAGTTGGTTTACCAATTTGTCGTTGTGTGAAGTTGACAAAGTGCCAGCCAGGTCCAGTGGCAACACTTTTAGTTGTTGTTGTTGTTGCTTTTGCTAGTTTGTTTAACAAAACCAGAGCGAAAATTTGAACAAGTTGTTGTTGTGGCTCAACTGCACTCGTTAAATCAACAACAACAACATCGACAACAATAACAAGAAACATTCACATATCAAACTATTGAAATTTAAAACAAACGTAATGAATGAGTATTTGTGTCGAGCTTTTGCCAAGTGTAAAAATAAATATTTAATTGCCCTAATTGTCGTTGCATTATTGCATAAATAAACATTGAACACTTTTGCATATTGAATTTATTTGTTATCCTTTATTATTATTGCTGCCATTTGTTGTCCGGAAATTGTCGTTTGTTGTTGCCCTTCTGCTCTTCGATTACAAAATTACAATAAATTTTTTTTTTATTTTATTCACATAGACATGACCATTAGATTGCTACTTTTTATTATATGATATAAGCATTGATTATAAAAAATAATCCAAATTATAAATGCTTCAACCACACATTAAATCTATTAAAAACCACTTTAATTATTTATGCTTATTTATTTATTGGGTTCTGATTTCATAATGGACATTATTTATGATTTTAAATAAAAAGTAGCATTTAAAAGTATTATTTTAAAAATCAAAATATGTAAAATAAAACTTAAAAATATTCATCGTATTAAATTTGTTGTTATAATATTAAATAAGAAGCGGAAGATTCCTACAAGTATGGAAAATAAGCAATGTGCCATACCATATTAATATTAAAGTTGCCCCTTTCGAGTCCTTGGCAAACAACTTGACAACGACCACAAAGAAGCTGGTGACATCGTCCACAATGTGCAAGGATCACTGATTCCTCTCGGCGAAGTCGGGAGGGTGCAGCGGATGAGGGATACAGCTAACTGAGTCAGTTTCTTCAATATTTAAATACCCTGCATCAGGGAATTAATTAGGTTTTCGCTAAAGAACAAAGCAGAGTAGCATTATCAAAAAGTTGAGCCTAGTTCCGTCCGTCCGTATGAACCCATCGAACTCAGCAATAATGAACAAAATATATTTTTATTATTTTAAATACAGTCGAACTTCCCTAAATCGAATCACCATTATCCAAGAAAAAAGTTCGAGTTAGGGAATTTTGTTTTTTTAGTTTTTTAAAAGAAACTACAAATGCATTCAATAATAAATACATTTCAAAATGCAAATTTTTCTTGTTATTTTCAACAAAAAAGGATTCCAGTTTGTGCAAGACCTGTTAATATTCTTAAAAATTGGTTTCTTCGTTCGTTTGCTGTATCCAGAAGAAGTTTCCGATCCAAAGGTCATCATAATTAATTTTCCATTTTTTAATATAATGAAAACTGTTTTTGCTGAGATACCATATTTTTCATCAACTTCAATTAATTTGGTCTACTTTCAAATTCCTTAACTAATAAGATTGAATATTTCTTTAAATATTTTTAAACATTTTAGTACACTGATGCGCTGACAAAGAAGTACATTACGAACATCTTTCCTATAGCAATTTCACAAGCCTAAATAATTGTTGATGCAATATTACATATTCAAACGAGACGATAACAAAAGCACATAACAGAAACGAGAAAAAAATTCAAACTTTATTGGAGATTTTCCCGAAAAATTCGACTTACAGCAGCACGGGCCAATATTTTTGTTCGAGTTACGAAGAAATTCGACTTATAGAAGTTCGAGTTACGGAAGCAGATTTGTATGAAATTTGCTCAGTAAACGCTATTGCCACTCGATATTTTTCGAGTTAGAGAAAATTCGCGTTAGAGAAAATTCGAGTTAGAGAAGTTCGAGTTAGAGAAGCTCGACTGTATTTAAATATAATATTTTTCATAGACTGATGCAGGGCATAGTTCTGTCGAGGTCGAAGGCGCCGACTGGCGCTCTTCATACTTGCTTCACCATGTCGTTTGCATTGAAATGTTTTTAACATTTCCGTTTAATATGACTGCATTTCCGTAAAAATTTAATTAAAAACTGACATTTCTTCTGCCTCGTGGTGCGGCTTCTGAAACGATACACTACGAAAATAATGAATAATTTTAATACAGCAACAATAATGCGGGACGAACAATCAACATCTGAATATGTATTCAAATTATTGAAACAAATATACAAGCAAAAAAAAAAAAAATAAAATAAATAAATAAAAAAAAAAATCATATGTTATGCAATATTTTCATTTAATTAACAACGATATGCAACGCAGAACGATTACATTTTTGAGCCATACCATTTAACATATGTATACATATATACATATGTATGTACAAGGTTTGGGTCAGTATTTTCAGTCACTTAAAGCAGCGGGATAGTTGGAATTTCAGGCAGAATATTTTGAAAAATTACACTTAACAATATAGAATCAAGAAAATATTTATTCTCCTTACCATACACTCAGAAAATGTAACCAGAATACAATCAAATTAATTGAAATATAACTCAAACAACTTGCTCTTATTTTATTTCAGTAATCAGTACAACTGTATATTTGAAATTCACTTTCCATAGATGTCGATATGACTGTTAGGATATTTAAATGTCTAGCACTCTCGACTCAAACATATCAACATATTTTTTTGCACATTTATCTGCAACGGCATTCAATTGGTTGTTAAAAGTTCTGGCAACTGGCAAACTGGCAAACCGGCAACTGCAACCGACACTCAACATGAACGGGTGGGAAAAAGTTATTATTATTGTTATTATTACACTACACAACACTGCACAGAGCACAAAAGCGGGGTTTTTAATTAAATAAATACATGTTTTATACGCCACAAAAGAAAGTGCAGCGACACGCGTATGAGTATTTAAAACAAAATATTCGAAAAAAAATATGGCAAATTTGAGTAAAGTAAAATGAAATAAAATTTAACACATAAATGGAAGTTGTTTAAGAGGCTGCCACTTTTAGGTCGACTTTAACAAGTTGCTGCACACAAAATTAAACAGCGTCCGCGCAGTGGCAGAGAAATTTCGCAAATTATAATTATTTCATACCTGGGCCAAAAGGCAAATTTGCGTTTCACTCGAAAGGGACTTGGACTCCCAGCCGCACCGGATAAAACGCTTTACAAGCTGTAGCCAGCTTCGGGCCAGGCCCAGACCCAGACTCAGACCCAGAGCCAGACCATGTCCTGGATGGCTGACTGGCAAAGTGAGCAATGAAGAGGCTGGCAAAATGGCAGCAATATTAGATGGAAAGGGAACAGAAGGAGGTGACAGGTCGAAGCACTGGGCAAACTTCAATTACAGCTTAAAACTTTCAATTAAAAACTTTGCCGCGCGTGAAAAGAGAGTGTAGGCAAAAAAAAGCTGCTGCTGCTGCTGAAGAGCCTGGAAAATGCATTTTCAGGCGGTCGAGTTTAGTAGGAAACTACTGACGAGATGAGCAGATTTGCTTAGCAATTAGAAGATGAACAATGAATGGAACTATGCCTATCCTCAAAGTGCTCTCATATGGGTCAAGAGATAGATAGACACGGAAAAAAACTTGAGTAGGTCTTCCTTGTAAAAAAATAAACTGAACTGAACTCAAAAAAAATAAACATTCCAAAAATTATGAAAAAGACAAGTTCTTTTAAATTTATTAGTGGCTTACAAAGCTCTGACTATTTTTTTTTCAACTATTATGCCATTAAATACTTATGTTATGGTTTGTCATTTATGAATGTAATTATTAAAGAACGGTCGGAGCACCTGAAACAGCTTGTCCACTTGCCGTCTTATAAAGATGTTGAGCCTCAGTCTCTTTAAGAGCTTCAGCAAAAGGATGCAAAACTTTACCTCAACGAAACGAAAATCCCGCACAGACTTTGGCCATATGGCAAATTTTGCACAGAGCCAAAAGTTTTTTGCACAAATTTTTTAGTTTCTTTTTTGCCATTTTGTGGCGCACAGCAGGCTGAGAATGCATTTTTAATGAATCCCCGTAAAGGTGAATGTAACATGCAACGTGGGCGAGAAATGGTGAGCGAGGTGAGCAGCCAAAAGGAAATGCAACAGAAAATGTTGCAAAAATTGAAAAGCGCAACTTTGACTTTACTCTCGGTGTGAGTGTGATAGTATACGGGTATTTGGGTGTGTATAGGTGTGTGTCGGTGTGTATATAAATGTATGTGTCGGTGTGTGCGGCTGTGTTTGGTTTCTCGACAGAGCAACACCCGCCGAGACCAAACTCTTAATTGAATTAAACTTTTTAGCTGCAAACTGCAAGTTGAGAAAAAAATGTTTACCAATTTTTCTTTGGCCTTGCGGTGGGCATTGTTGCACCTGATATAGAAGAGAGGGATTGTTTTAAAGTCTGTTAGGATTCGATATGTTTAATGTTTAATTTAGCTGAAACTAGGGATACTTAACGATTTGAAATAATTGAGCCAAGTTTTCCATACCCACAATTCAAATTACAAAATTAGTTTCATTTTCGAGCAATTTCAAGTTATGACATCTAAATTGCTTAACTTATTGAATATAAGGGATATACAAATATCAACGGCATTTCAAGTTTGACCTAACTTAGGCGGTATTTTGTGAACTTATTATAAATTATTTATTTGCTGCCCGGGGCTACCAAAAAAACAATACACAACACACACAACAAAAATACTTATCAAATTTGCGGGCTACTAAAACTGAACAGCCTTTGTAATTTTCAGAAATCAAAAAATAAATAAATAATAAAAAAATATTTAATTGAATTCGCACAAAAATTATAAATTCACACAATTGCGCGATGTGGAGGTTTCATTGTGCGCAATTTCCGCACTTTAAGTGGCATTTTGTGAAATTATTATAAATTATTTATTTGCCGCCTGGGGCTGCCAAAAAACAATAATCAAAACAATCAGAGTAAAAACAACAACACAAGCAACAACAAAAACAATGAGCGCGCATTAAAATTGACGCACGAATAGAAAATGTACAAAAATTAACTTCATTTCCGTTTGTGAGCGTCTGAAATAAACATAAATTCGAAATTAATACGCCACAAATTCCAAAAACCAGATGGAAAGGGCTTAAATTGTGGAGAATCTAATGGAATCACGGATTGAGTGTGGGAAATTGTTTGAACTTTTCCGTTGAATTTTCAATTAACCTGTTTGAAATTATGCAGAATGTTTGCCAAATGGATGTCGTTGTAATATTTAATTAAATTGCACGAAAGTCGACAGCTTAGTTCTTGGACTTATTAGGGACTGACATATGTGGGTCATAAAATGCCGAAATGGAATTGAAAAATGTGGAAATGCTGCTCGATGCGCACTGCGACAAGCTAAAAATGGAAAACAAGTCAATTTTTATGGCATACATTTAGGCGGGCAGGAGTTTGCAATAAGTATACAAGCCATAAGTACACATATGGAAGAAAGAATGTAAAGCTTGCTCGAATTAAAGATAGCCTGTAAAAAAATAAGTTTTTCCCATATGTTGTCTTTAGTTCTTAAACTGAACAAGCGTGGAGAATATATCCCATTAAACGTTTTTTATTATTAATTATTGTTTTTCTTTTAAATTATAAAACCCTTTTTACTCATTTTGAGTCTACAGGGTATTAAAAATAACTGAAATGGAAATATTGTTATTGAGGGTGGAAACAAAGAACGACCAAAAAGGGAGCAAATGGTGTGGGGAATGCCGAATGCTGAGCACAGCAAATGCTACCTCAAAATGTAATAAATATCATGTAAGCAGATATCTGGAGTGTTCAATTTATAGGTCCTTCCCAAAAGTTTCAAATAAAAATGAAAACATGAAAAGAGCAGTTATGAAAATTGGAGAAAATAATACAATAGGTATAAGGGTACTACATATTAACTATTGACATTGAAATTAAAACTATTAGTTCTGGAACTTTTGAAGAAATCGGTATTTTTAATCAGATTTATCTAAACCTTAAGCTCTTAAACTATATAAATTATACAGGTATGCCACAGAAATCTCTTCCACTTGAATTTCACGTCAATATCATTTCTCCGTGCCACTCCGTCCAATCACCTGAACAATTTTTAGTGAGACGAAATCATCACTTAATCCACTGGCGTCCGATGCCATGAGAATAATGTCACATTTTTTGTCCGAATTTTAAAATTTAGAGTTGTCAAGTAACTTTTATTGTTTGCCGCACCAATAACTTTTAAATTTTTTTAAGCTATACAATATTAATTATTATATGAATAAATTAAATTATATTACCTAAAGAAGAAATAAAATAAAAATCTTATATTCTGCAATGATAAACTTAAAAAAGTTGCTAAACAAACCCTAGGGAAATTTAATCTGAGAAAGGGCCAACCTTACCAGCCTAGTTCGAAAAGGTTGGTGAACATGCTAAAAACCATAAATTACTCGAAGTTCTGTGGCACGGAGAAATTTTCGAAGTGGAATTGCTTTTCTCTAAATTCGCTTTCACTTGTGATTTCTGTGGCATACCTGATTATTCTATGTCAAGAAAAACACAAGCAACGTTGGCATGTCAAAAATAAAAATTTGAGTCGAATGCTCAGTAGCCTTTATTTTTTATGAATACCAAGACCTAACGGAATTGAAAAAGGATTTGATATACAGAGAATTATTTTTAACAATTTGAGCAATCAAAGTCCGGTACAATAATGCCGGCACCTTCCAAAGGCCGGTTCAGTGGCAACCGTAAACGGTCCACAGGGTCTTCAGTTCGTGGCACATTGAATAATGAAGGTTCCTCGGATCATCGAATTTCAATCCGAGCCAAAAGCGAAAGAGACACATACTTGCCCGAGTCGGTATCTGAACCGGATCCTGGACAGAAGGTGCCAAGGACCAAGACGCAAAATGAAAACGAGCCATGGGACAAGCGAAGATGTCCTCCGAAGAAGCAACATCGACAAACGAAACGGGAGATTGAAATTGCCAAGTTTAAGAACATTGATTTTTCACACCGTGACTCGGATCCCCAGTTGACCGTGCAGAATCTCGAGTTTCCGGATGCAAACATAAAACGCACTGAGATTGAGACTCGAGATGAATGTGGCAAACGGGAGTTCAAGCCAATGATTAAGAAAGGGGCCAATGATTTTCTTAGCTCGAGTGAGTCACGTTTTCGCGATGCCGTTTTCACGGTGAATATGCAACCGCGCAGCTGCACATCCTCCAGCATTCCAGGCAGACCAGCTAGCGCACGAAAGAGTACAGGGCGCTCCGCGGTGAGTGCCCAAGGAGCTCCGGACTCAAAGGAAATGATTGACGAATATCATGTGCCCTCGGTGCGTCCAAAAGGCTTCAAGGGCAATCAGTGGAAGCAGCCCTGCGAGGCCAGCTACGAGCCTGGAGCGCCTCGCCCCCACATTGGACGCTGCCCGAAGAACTATCAGCAGCTGTCGAAGCTATCGCCGCAGCGTCAAAAGTTCTTCTTAACGCAGGACCCACGTCGGACCCACTGTCTGGTCAATCCTAGTGCACTGCGGCACAAGAAACTCACCCAGGATCAGCAGTTTAAGCTCATTAGCAAGATGGTCAAGCATGGGGACAATGTGTGCGCCAGCACGGGATCCGAGTCGTCGGATACTCACATCTGCGAGGTGATTGATTTGGAGAACCCAGTCAACTTGGACTTCCAGGGCATGGACTACAAGAACACCTACGAGAAGGACGAACAGGAGCAACAGAATCAACAGACCTACTGGCGTGTCGTTCGCTATATGACGCGACGTCGCACTAAAAAGATGACTCAGACCAAAGTGGAGGCCGAACTGCAGGCGGAGCGTTTGGCAATACCTGCCGTCTTTAATACCCGCATCAAGGACGAGCCCGTGATGGAGGAGCCACCCGAGAAGCCCTTCAAACTGGCGCAGCTCTTTCGATCGCCGGATAAGCCGGCTAACAAAGCCAATATCAGTGAGGAGCAAAGGAAGCGGGAAGCGCGCTACAAGGACATTTATCTACGCAATAAACACCGGAAGGCGCAAAAGGACCAAGAACGCAATCAACAGCAGGCAGCTGCAAAGGAGATTGAGGCACGCACTGTCGCCGAAAAGGATCTGCTCGAGGATGTGGCCAAGATCGATGATGATATCGAGCGCAGTTTCCGCAAGTTCGAGTATATTCCGCCAGTTATAAGGAAGCGCAAGTTCTTCCCGAAAACTTTGACGGAGACGGAACGCCTTAAGGGCATCATGCACAAGGAGAACTGTGTGCGCCGGGATCAGGCCAGGGTAGCCCAAGAGTTCTACCAGGAGCGGACGGGCAAGCAAAAGAAATATCCCTATGCAGCGCAGCAACTGCGCTGCGAGGAGAGCATCGAGGGTAGCGTCGGCTCGACGCCCAGTGAGCAGAGCAGTGACGACGAGGACTATCTGAAGGTGGGCAAAATCGGCGATCAATTCCAGCTGCGTGGCTTCCACTTCAAGCATGGCGACGGACTGCGAGGCAAGTTGCATCGCCACCAGATTATGGAGGGTCAGCGCACGGTCAAGGGTTGTCTGACCCGCGACGAGTGGCTCAATGAGTTGGCGCCCCGCAAGGAGCCGATTAAGCTGGACGTCGAGAGGGGTATTATAAAGGTACTCGACCCCGACGATCCCAAGTTGGATCTGTTCCCCCCGCAGGCGATGATGTTGCATCGCCACGAGCAGAAGAGCGCCATCAAGGAGTTTATTGACAAGCGTCTGGGTCTCCACTATCATCGTGTCCTACGCAAGAATCTGAAGCTGGTTAAACCTAAGCTCAAGTATCATGTGCAGAAGTTTAATCTCATTCGATATGTGTTCCCCGAGAAGATCATTGTGCCGGATGCACCGGATCTCCTGGAAGGCGACATGGTGGACGCCAACAAAGCCGACACCACCGTCGAGTACATTGCCCTGAAGAGCCGAGTGGCCAAGGCCAAGCATCTCAAACAGAAGCTGGCACGAATGAGTCTGCTGGGCCTGACTTGTGTGGAGGCCAAGCAACTGCGGGAACAATCCCCCTGCGATGTCAAGGAGGAGGAATACGATCTGGACTGGGTGCCACCCCAGGAGGCAGTCAGTGTTCCCGAATCTAGTGAGCCGGACCAGCCGCGTCAGTCCGAATACCGCGTAAGTGCCGGTGCCGATGGTGGAGATCTCGACATTCCCATTGATCAACGGGGTAACATGCCAGCGCCCATGTTCCGAGAGAAGACGCTCCACATTCATCCAAGGCGACAACGCGATTATACCGCGGAGCGTGTGCCCTCGGCCCAGTTTAATGATGCGATCCTGCACTCTGGTATGCCGATGCTGGAGAAGATCATGCCGGATACCATCAAGTTTGCCAATGTGCGCACCCCAAAGCGTCCTTATACGGAAGCGCTCGAGGCGCGACACCATCACGATCATTGGGATCCCACCCAAGTGAAGCACGTCCATGTGCATTATCAGACCAAGACCGTCTATCCGGAGATCACAGTACAGGAGCAGCCCGAAAAGGTGCCAATTGTCAATTTTATCAAGGCCAATCCTCCGTGCAAGAAGTACATGGACACGGACCTGACCATGCCTCGCTATGATTTCGAGAAAATGATCGCCGATCACTTGGCGGCCACTCGAGTTGATAGCAAGGATGGAGCCAGAGAGGTGGTCCAGGACCTCTGTCAGCCCTATGACTTTATCTTTCACTCCCGAAAGCCCGAGGAACTGACCACGCTGGACTTTCCAGGACGTCGTCAGTATCTTGACTTCTTGCGGGAAACCCGCGAGGCCATCTACGAGACCAAGGACATTGAGCCAGGTGAAGAGCGTCTTCTGGTGGATCGTAAGGCGGTTATCGCTGAGCTGGAGGAGGATCTCAAGAGCATTGAACAATGCCTGACCTCCCTTAGTAGCTCCGAGTGCACGAATCTTTCCAAGGATAGCGGCAGCTTTTTATTGCTGGAGGATGACACCAAGATCCCCTTGGATTATATACGAAAACCTCTGGTTCCTTTCGAGGAAATGCGTCGATCGCGTTCCCAGGCCGAGGTTATTGACGTGGATGCCGAGGAGGAGAATCCGTATCGCACCTTGCCCTTCTCCGGTCAGCACAAGGAGCAGGCCGTCATGTTGGGGCCCAAGGATTCGTTCTTCACGTTCAGTTCACGTCTTCGCAATGGTTTGCGCCTTAGACTGGAAGTTCCAGTGCCAGATGTGCGTAATACCCTGCTAGGACCTGGTCCAAAGAAATACTATGGCTCAGTAATTACTGACCTCGATGAGAACTACATCGATGAGCTGAAAAATCGTGCTATCGTCAAACCCTTTAACTTCAAGACTGGAACTGAGCTCCTTAAGGTTGCGATGCGACTCAAGTATGAGTCCCTTTTGATTCAAGGAAAGATGGTTCGGACCAAGATCTTTGATACACTTAATGAACGCCACTGGCAGGATATGAAGAACACACAGCTCCTCTACGAAGGACTCTTCGCCAAGTGGGAGAAAAAGGAGTACAATGCGGCGATGACACAGGTTTATCAGGTGAAGACCTACTACGAGATAACCGATAAACTGAAGCAGGAATACCGCGAACTGGAAAGGGAGCTGACGATGCTCAACATGGACATTGTGTTCATCGAGGGTCATTGGATTCGCTGTGTCATGTTGCAGAACTTCCATTATCTGCTCGGCGAGGAGGAATGGCGATCGGAGCACGATTGGATTCATTTGGTGCCAGTTAAGAAACGAGGCATCCACTCGGATGGCGAGGGTGCTGAAGAGAAGAGTGATCCCCAAGAGGATGACGAAGACGTCGAGTATGAACTGGAACCCTATGACCAGTCGATTGCCAAGCGAACCATTGTCAATATACGCGTCCGGGACAAGGATGACGCCTGGGCCATTCGTGAATTTTACTATGAAGTCTATATGCGGAATCTTCACCCGGTGTTGCAGGTCTTTCCCAATGCCGAGAACTTTCTGCAGGGCATTGAGAACCTAAAGAACAAGACATTTATGCTGCTGCTGGAAATGCACTACACACTATCCATTCATACCGAACTGCAGGGTAAACTGGAGACCTTTGTTCGATTGGTGCAACAAGGATTTGAAGGAGAAGCAGGAATATGTGGCGCGTAAGTCGGCCAAGAAATACTTTATGGAGGATCGTGCCATCGAGATGGAGGCGCGTGTTAAGCTAAGTCTGGATAAGCCCATTGAGGGAATTGCTTGCCGACGAAGAGTTTAACAAACAACGCGCGATTCTCGCCGAGGTTTGGCGTCGTCTGGTGCCCGCGACGGTCCGAGGCTCCAGTGATGTCATCCCCAATGCCTCGGACATGGTCGCCGCCATTAGCAATGTGATATTGGAAATACTCGGCAAGTTTGAGCACATGGATATTCATAAGATCCGGGAGCTGGAATTGTCATTCCGCAAGCGACGTCGCTACCTGGAGAAACTCTCGGCTCAGGCCTATCAGGTTGAGAGGCGCATCGATATGGAGATGAAGAAAGTGCGACGCAACCTGGAACCGCCCTATAAGAAACCCAAGCGAGCTGGGCCCCTCCAGCGACTCTTCCTCAAGAAGCGTGTCAAGAAGATTGTCCCACCGCCCGTTGTCATCTCGGAAAATACGAGAAACTTTGTGCGCGCCTTTGCCGAAGATGGTGTCGTTAGCGAAGGCTTTAGCCAAGAGTCTGTTATGGTCCTAGACAATATTCAGGAACAGATTGTGCCCTTCTATTTCGATCACTTCCTCAAGCTCAACGGCTATACACCCAACTATAATTTCAAGACAAACATTGAGGTACGCGATGGTCCCGAGATCAATCGCTTCCGTATTAAAGAGGTCATTCCGGATGTACTCCAAAAGGTAGAGAACTGGGAGAATTCGCACAAGAAGATCATGGAGGAGAACATTCAACGCAATCCAAAGATGTACGAGAATGTTAGCTAATTGACAAATCTTCGATCATTTTAAACTTATAACAGCAAATTTATCAGGTTTTCGAGTTTAAAAGTTATTAAATAAATTGCAGGTGCTTTTGTTCAAATTGAATAGTGTTATGTGCATTAATTTAATATTTAGTATACCTGCCTCAGATTTCCTTTCAGAGGGTGTATTAAATCTGAGATAGCCTTCATTTCTGTCCTAAGATATCTGTATCTTTACATTAATAATTCTTTTTGTGGTTACTTTATATTTCCTTGAATTTTCTATCTTTCTGTGTTTGTCTCATGTCTTAAGTTTCAGAATTTTCTGAAGTTTTGCTGGAACAGCTTTCACTGATGCAGCTGTCGCTAAGCAGCTCTCACTTCTTTCCCCGTCCCTTCCCGTCCCTTTCAGCCCCTTCTTTATTGTCGTGCTACTCAACTTCTAGAGTTTGATATTGTTGTGCTGGTCGTCATTCTTTTTGTGTGACTTGGCAGCATCTGCATTGGCAATTTTCATTTTCTACCTGGTGTCCTACTTCATTGCCATCTGCATTGCCCCGTCTCTATTCCCATCTCTCTCTCTCGCTCTCTCTTTGTCTGCATTCTCTAGAATTTTTTATAGTACAAAACTTGGCTTGCTTTTGTGTTATATTTGCACATAAATCACACAAGTTTCTTGAAATTATTTGCTGCTGCTTTTTAGTCGTATTTTATAGTTGCACACGTTTTTGAGTTTTATACGATGCCCTGAAATACTCACACCATTGCTACATTGAACTTATCTCCGAGTCCTTCTTCCTGCCTGACACTTTGCATCTGCTTTAATAACAGCTAATAAAACTAACAGCTCCAAGCAATATAACTTGGCATGTAAAAGAATGAACATTTTTTTTAATATTTCTATAGCATCTTTTATGGCATTTAGCTGAAAATAATTGAAACCAATGCACCCTCTTGAAAATTCCCACTCCCTCCAAATCCTCACTGAGGCCTAACATTGTAAATTTCAATAATTTTGTAAAACTTTCTCTAAATTAAATATATGTGGATA
>JBAMBK010000717.1:0-31683 GCA_037043435.1 Drosophila suboccidentalis | reverse complement strand
ACATGTAAAGTTATTATTATGAATGAAAGTATTTATTATATCCCTGATGGGCGATTAGTTCAATATGTTCTTAAATGTTAACAACTTCAAAATTAATAATATAAATCTGCGTTCGCGACTTGCTGCTGTTGCTCTCTTCAATATCTCCGACAACTGACTATCCGCGTTGCCAGCCTGCGATCTACACAGAGTTGGTTACTTCATGCAGCGTTGCCACAAAACCAGGGTTGCCAGCTCGCCTGTATGCTACCATCTCACATTCGGCCCTCCTGATCATCTTCATCCGTCTCGGATGATAAAAGCTCTTCATTTTCAGTGATGAATCTCCACAGCTTAATGTTGTCGCAGCTCGTTGCCGTAACGTTTGGTCCTTCGACGTTTGTTGCTGCTTTCTCCACATCATAGCGGCCGTTACGTTTGACGTTAGTGATTCTGTATGGTCCAAGAAATTCGCTGGCCAGTTTGCGGCCTGCCACGAATTGGGTACGCTTTATGGCCACCAGATCACCCAGCTTGTAGGTACCTTCAGCTCGGCGCTTTTTGTCGAAGTTCGCTTTGTAGTTCGTCTGAGCCTTCTGTATATTGCGCTTGGCCTCGGCGCGTAACTGTTGACGTTCCTCGTTAAATTTTTCCACTAGCTCTTGACTGAGTAGCTCCAGCAAACGATCATCAGTCTTATTCCGCATCTTAGTTCCGAACATTATTTCGAACGGCGATGAATGGGTCGAAGAATGCATGTGAGAGTTGATGGCTCTCTGCACACGCGGTACATACTTAAACCACTTTGATGACTCTTCCGTGGACAACTTCCCGATAATGGATATTATCGACCGATTGACCCTCTCAATTTGACCATTGCCCCTGGCCACTCCAGTCGTCGTCCATATGTGCTCTACCATATTTGCACTGGCAAACTCTGCAAACGCATTAGATGTGAATGCGGCTCCTCTGTCGCTCACGATACGCAACGGGAAACCAAAGACGCCTGCCCATTCGCTCAGCTTTTTGATCACTTCTTCTTGCCCCGTTGACTTCACAGGATACAGCCAGACGAACTTAGAAAAGGCATCTACTACTGCCAGGATGAACTTATATTGCTTCGATGTTGCATCCATGGGACCCAGATGGTCGACATGCAGCGTGTGGAGGGGAACATCTCCTTTGTCGATACAGTGCAAGAAGCCCTCTTGTTTGCCCAACTTCTTGCTGTGTATGATACAACGAATACAATTAGTAATGAATCTGTTTACCTTACCCTCCAGATGGGGAATATAAAACTGCTGCTGAATGTTGTGTACTGTCTTCCGAACGGCAAAGTGACCAGTTTCATGAGCGTTGCTGATCACTTCTCGCTCCATCATCTTTGGGACAACTAACAGCTCGTTTCCAGCGACTTCTTTAAAGAGCAGACCACCCTTCATCTTGTAGTTATCGTACGGACTCGCTTGGAGGATCTGCACGACTGCTTTTATGTGCTCATCTTCTTGCTGCGCCTTCCTCAATCGAGCAGAAAGCTCTGCTGACACCATGAAGACATTCTGCGGGTATCGACTAAGATGATCAACATGTCGCATCTTCTCGCCTGCACGGTGCTCCATATCTGGGGCGAAGCCTTGTATGAATAGCACCCATTGTTCCACATCTCTTGGTATGTCCTCCTTGCTCATTGACTGCTTAAAGGCTGCACAATCCGTTACCAGCTTGAAGCGTATTCCCAGCAAATGGTGACGAAACTTTTTAAGAGCCAAGTACGCTGCTTTGATCTCCAACACGTAGCTGTGTTTTCTTGATTCGGCATCCGACGCTTTTTTGCTCCAAAAATGAACGGGATGAAGTCTTCCATCGAACCACTGCATCAGCACTGCTCCAAACCCATTCTTGGATGCATCAGTATGCAACTCAGTGGGTGCCTCTCTTGCGTATATATGTAGAATCGGCTCATTTGACAGCAAACTTTTTAATTTCTGAATTGACTCCAACTCTGCTGGTCCAATTCTGAATTCGACGTCTTTCTTCAGAAGATTTGTAAGTGGACGCGCCACCTCTGCATAGCGTGGTATGAATTTTCTAAAGAATCCGGTGAGCCCTAGAAACGACTGCACATCTTTGATGTTTTTCGGAGTTGAAAATCGGCTAACAGCTGTCGTCTTTTCTGCTCCAGGCCAAATTCTGCCATTCTCCACTGTGTGACCCAGAAAACAAATGCGCTGCTGTAGAAAACTGCATTTTTTCCATTTAATTTTTAGGTCGAACTTAGCAGCTGTTTCCAAAACTTTTCTTGTCTTGTCCATGCATTCGTCTGCTGATGCCGCATATACCACAATATCGTCCATATATAACTGCATCACATCTTCGTTGACTAACTTCTGGAAAATATGGTTAATGAAACGTATGAAGGCAGCGGGAGAGTTTCGAAAACCAAAAGGAGCTTTATTGAATTCAAAAAGCCCTTCTCTGGTGACAAATGCTGTGAGCGCTCGGCTAGCTTCCTCGACGGGCACGTGGAAAAATCCATTTTCCAAGTCCATGGTTGTAAAAAATTTGGCTGCTTGCAACTTCTCCAGGACATCTTCAATCAGGGGCACAGGAAACTGATCCTGCAGCACCATGCTATTCAGTTTACGGTAATCGACGCATACTCTAAGTGTGTGGTCCTTTTTCTTCACCACGACAATTCTGCTGGCTACGTGTGACGACGATTCACGAACAATGCCCTTTTCCAGCCACTCGTTGACTTGGTTTTTAACCGCTTCCGCTTCACCAGCTGATAAGCGACTTGGAGACTGTCGGAATGGTTTGATAATGCCATCCGGCGTGATTTTCAGCTCAATTGGGCACTCTTCATGGGCTGACTGCGTTTGAAAACTATTCTCGATCAACTGCTTCACGCTTTCACGATACTCTGATGGGGCTGAAATGACATCTGGATCTTCAAATATGCTGTACACGTCAATAGGATACTCATCTGTAGATTTTTGTTCCGATTCTAGACTTTGGAACGAGAATCCATTGGCATCGGAAATCAACTTGAATTTTTTAATAAAGTCATAGCCCAACAGTGCATTGCATTCCATTTTGCAATTCGGTACGACTAAAACTTTATGATCCGTATGCAGCTGGTCAACTTCTATGTTTGCATTGAAAAATCCAATTGGCTTCGTGTTTGCATTACCCAATCCACGCAGCATAGACGTACTCATCAAAATGTCCACATTGCTCAGCATTTTCAGCACGGACTCCTTCACAATTGTCACATCCGATCCTGTGTCAATAAGACACTCGACGTTCACACCATTTATAGCAATTGTTTTTAGGCGACTGCGATCTGCTATTACGGCTACTGTCTTGGTGTCTTTTGTGCAATTTTTCGATGTGTGTCCATTCTCATTGCAGCGGAAACATTTTGTCGGAGCGGTACAATTAATTCGCTTGTGCTCAGGTGAGCCGCAATTAAAACAATACTCTTTCTTTTTTCCCGCACCTGACTCTTTATTTATGGACGCCACTGTATTTTTATCATTGCTCTTCTTGCCACTGTTCTTTTCAACATTGTTCTTTTCCTCATGTTCATGAACTAGCTCGAAAATTTCGTATTCCTCTTTAAGCGCTTTGTACGACTTGCAGCGATACATGGAGCATTTGTACTCGTTTTTTATTTGAAGGCCATTAACTATATGACGCAACACTGCTGCTTCTTCAACGTTTCCTGTACTTGCCAACTTCTTCATGTGCAACAAGTACTCATGAAATGATTCGGACTTCTTCTTTTTACGATCGCGCAGCAATTGATGAATATCGGCACTGTTCCAATCACGCTCGAACTCTTCGATCAATTTTTCCTTGAGCTCGTAAAAATCACTGACACACTCAGATTCCAGGAACAGCTTAGCGGCACCGCACATTTTAGATCTGGCTTGCACATATTTTTGTTTGTCTGATAGCTCATATGCTTCGGCATTTTGCTCAAAATTCTCAAACCACTTTAATACGGGCACTGAAGATCCATCAAATTCGTTAATAATTTTCCCAAAATTATCCGCCGTAATCTTTACCCGGCTGTCACGTTGCTCGTCAACTTCGACTTTCAATGTCATTAACTGTATGAGCTGCTGCAAGTTTCTGTTAATTTCATCATTAGACCCTGCAGCTAACGCCATTTCTTCGTTTGCGTTCTGCATTGTTTCTGCAACTTTTCTATTGAAGTCTTCTTCTTCTTCTTCGTTAGCGACATCGACTTCGACTCTCGGCGGTTTTTTATTTGGCGTACGTTTCGGCGGCATCGTTCTTTACGCAACAACAACAACTACTCAGACACAGACAGGCGCCGGCTCGAAAATTGTAACGGGTCTTTCTGTTTTCACACTGCACAACTACGCAGTTTCTGTTCGACGTTCTTAGATCTTTCGAGACGCGACTGACTACTTGCAACGAGTTTCTGCACTTTTCGGCTTATTATTGTAATTCCTCCGCTTTACAACTGCACAACTTTACAACTTCACAACTTTGAATTACCAATAAAAAAGCCTATTCAGCACGAACCATCCTTTTCGGCATCTACTGTATATTGAACACGCGCAAACAGGACTGGTTGAGCCCCCAAATGTAAAGTTATTATTATGAATGAAAGTATTTATTATATCCCTGATGGGCGATTAGTTCAATATGTTCTTAAATGTTAACAACTTCAAAATTAATAATATAAATCTGCGTTCGCGACTTGCTGCTGTTGCTCTCTTCAATATCTCCGACAACTGACTATCCGCGTTGCCAGCCTGCGATCTACACAGAGTTGGTTACTTCATGCAGCGTTGCCACAAAACCAGGGTTGCCAGCTCGCCTGTATGCTACCATCTCACATACATATGTACACATATGCATTGAATTTATATGTTTTATAGAGTACTCCAATCAAGTGATCCGCTCAGAAAGAACCCAGAATAAGAGGCGAAATTTGTTAAAGCAAAATCAGTTCTCAAATGAATTATTCTAATATTTGTGATCTTATTTATGTCTATGTTTGTTCTTCAAGTAAATTTATACCAACATTTTCTTTTATGTTTATAATATGATTGCAGTTAATATGAAATCATAATCAAATGTACATTAATGCTTATTTTGCTACTATGCCTTTGATATAGTTTTTAATAAAGCATTTTTTATATACCCTGTAACCAAACGAAAAATGTAAAAGGAAATAAGAGACTAATGCTTTGGCGACTACTGAAATATCAGACTGGTGGAAACGATTTTTTCAAAATAACGATTTTCTAATATTATTTTAATTGGTTTTGAAGCGCCTTCCCCAGTGACTTAAAATAAGGAAATTAATTTTGAGCTGTTTTGAATAATTTTATTATTATTATCTGCACGAGTGTAGGGTATTTTTTAGTCGTGCATTAGCAGTTTGATTGTTGTTTTGTTTTCAATTTTGCAAAAGTAAATTATAAGCAAATATCATTAATTAGGTCTGTTGATCTCGCATGTGTGATGTTGCCATTGTTATTGCTGTTGTTTACGAGTATGGAAAAGGTGTGGTGCGTTCTTCTTCTTCTTCGACTTTTTCTGTATGCTGTGCAATTTATCTGAGCCTGCCCCTGGTTCTGGTTCTGGTTGGATCCACGCCCACGCCACTGCCGTCCAATATAAACATGAAAGCGACGGCAAAATGCCTTCTATACAAAATGTTGTGTGTTTATTTATAAACAACAAATTTTTGTGTTCGTTTTGTAGATCGGCAAATGACGACAAATTCGCTTTGATTACTGTTAATTTTCGAAAATAATCTGTATACATTAGATCTATGTATACATAGTTAAATAATCGATAGACATACATACATATAAGCTTTTTATTGTAACCCTGCGTTGTCTGTGTTTTTCTGCTTACAAAATTTATAGCAGAGTTTATAGAAAAATTGAAATATGAAATTTTAGGCGAATTTGTATAAAATTTAAAAAAAATTTAAATCTTACTAGATGTTAAAAAAATATATTTTAAAGGATGTCTGTCATGAATTTAACGTATGTACTATTTTTCCAAAGTTCTCTCATTGAGCTTACTTACTATACAAATATGTGAGCCAAATGTTTCCTATTTCTATTTATGCTATGCCTATAGAGAGGAAATTAAGTTAAATTCGGCTAACAACAAGAATAACCGCAAAAATAGGAAAAATAAAAAATAAAGAGGAAAAGTTCTTAGCCTTCCACGGGCCAACGAAGGGTCAAGGCAGACAGAGCTTTTGGCTGAGTGACAGATTGACTGAGTGACGGAGGGACTAAAGGACCGACACCCTGCGCACATGACAAACGACTAAAGTGAACAGTTTACATTGTCCGGAGAGGAACTTGAAAGGTTGACAGACAGGCAGACAGACAGACAGACAGACAGAATGCGGGAGCGACACTCGTTGCGATGCATAAAAGTCATTCCATGCCACACTCCACACTCGACCAAATTCTAATAATGCCAAAAATGTCGACGCCGGCTTGCAAAAAGGCAGTAACAACAACAACAACAACAACATCAAGATAAAGAGTAACAACAACAACAGCAACAACATCAACAGTAATACTTAGTTACAGCCAGAGCAGCATCAGCTTCTCCAACTGTCCCTTTTGGCTGTGGGCAATTTGTTTAGGCCAAAACGCAGCCAAGTGCCAACAATTTTGGTAGAGCCCTTTGGCTACATGTCATGTACGTTACTTACTCCTGCCATGGTTTACCATGTGGCCATGTGGCACCGTCCGACGACGACCCTTAAAGCTTTTGCCGTCCAGTTGCAAATTCCATCTGTGAAAATGTCCTTTGGGGGCGTTGTCATGAATCGTTGGCTGATTTAAGTTTCAGCGCATTTTTCGATTAAACTAATGGAGGCCATAATTCAACAGACTGTCCACCTATGACAACCAATTTAATTAATTTAAATGTGCATACATTGGAAATGAATCTGCATGTGGTGGAATCCTTAAAGCAGCGGCATTCAATAGACAAAATAAGTTGAAAGTTGGGAGTTGTTTTGGGAGGCCAAATTGAAGCTGTGTGTCTGCCAGGCAATGGCGACGCGTCGGCCATTAACTGAAAGCATTATTGTTTGTAATTCCCCTCTAATTGCGGAATAGCAAAAACAATGCTGCCTCCGTGGCCACATCAACTTCAGCTCCAACTCCAGCGCTTCTCTCCCTCCACAAATACTTCTACACTCTGCCTCACTAATTTGCAGCACTGTGTGGAAATATGTTCGACGAGCACTTTTCTGCAAAGATGCTTTTTATGATTTTTTTTGCAGTCAACGGAGTTTTCAACTTTCTCCACACAGCGCACGACATTTTTACGAGCTTAAGAACAAGCAGAAAAACGCGAAGAAACGCAGAAAATATATTATTATATTATTTGTTGACGGCAAACTTACTGAAAATGGTTGAAAATTGAAAATGGAAAATCAGCGAGAGATAGTAGCTGTGACAAGGGGGGTAGAATGAACAAGTATAAGCGCTCTGGGCAAGCATGCTCGACTTGACGATACCCTGAGTACAAGCTCAGAGCAAGAAAAGCTGTTTCTGTGTTTATTTCGATTTAATGTCACAGATTCCATTTATCTAATATATTTTACAGTCACAAAAATGTATTTATAAGTACAATGAAAAACAACACACAAAGGGCTAGATCAGCCATACAGCTGTTTTGTCACTCTTGTGACTTGGAATTCTCAACTGGTTCTAGCGTTTCAAAGATGAAATTAAGCTTGCATCGCTGCTCAAGTCAGCACAAATTTTTGAAATATGGTTATATATATTTCTTTAAAAATGATTATACCCATTTGTTTAACAAAGCTTGATGGGTATATAAACTGACGCTGCAATCGAAAAGCGCTGTGCCTCTGCCTCTATGTCTGAAAAAGTTCTGTTTGCTAATTTGGAGCACGGCCAAAATGAAAAGAAATATATACTTTAAAATTTTTAAACGATGCTACAAAGAAATTTAGTTAGCTACAGTAAGCACTTGGTAAAGCAGAATGCAAATCATGTTGCTGAATTCTTTTGTTTCATACATATAATTTGTTGCCATCTTCCACACTTTCCTTACCAAAACAGGCAGACAAAAAAGCCCCAATGGAATGAGTCTAAACAGTTTTTATCGGAATTCGGTATAAAATAAAATAATATTGACTATTGATTTTGCTGCCTGTCGGAAATGGGGAAATTCATTTGCTTTTGCTTTTGTTGCTTACAATATGGAAATTTATGAGCTCAGTTGGGTGCGTATCTGCATTGGGGTTGAAAAACATTGCCGCGTATTGTTAGGCAAACAAAATTAGCAAATTACGTAGCCGCCGCGTTTGCCGCGACAAGAAATTTTGTATGTGGCCGCAGTTTTTGTAGTCTCTAATGCGACAGCTGCAAATGCACCGAGAATCAAAATTAATAGCGCCTCAATCGTTTGTTAAATTTAAGACATTGGCAAACCGATGGTTTTTCACTTGTTTATACCCTGTTAATTGTAAAAATGGTATTAAAAGGTATCAAACTATCAATGTCAAACATCTTTGAAACACTTAGAGCTAGAGATATCAAAGTTTGGTATTAAAATTTAAAGATACTGACTTTTAGATCTTTCAATTCGAATGAATTCAAGTACATTAACAATATTTAGTATATGTTCTCGCCCTTGACACGGTATTGTCTAGTCGAGTGCTGCAGAATTTATCATTCCTATTTGTTGAAAATGAAATTGCAAATATTTTATAGCTGCCACTAAAAATAAGAATGGCGCAGTACAGTCGCATCATTCCCAAAGATAAGCGAATAGAGCATTATTCAGTCGGATATACTACACATAATTATGTTTAATTATGAACCTGACTCATAATTGTCAAGTGTCAGCAATCAGCATTAAATTTCCTGTGTAATGTTGGCATAAAGATCACGAAATTTCGCCAGCCGTTTAAAGCTGTCGTTGGGACTGTCGAGTTGAGAAACCACAAAAGTGTGGGCACGGGTCATGTCAGCAGTGGATGCGACCCCGACAGCCTTTCATTCAATCGACTTGAAAATGTATTGTTGTAAATCAATCGATTTCTTTCACAATTTCACCTTGAACACAACGACGATGGCGCTAACAAAAAAACAAAAAAAAGGACAACGAATTTGTTTGTGCTCATTAAAATGTACTTGAACGACAAGTCCAAATGGCGAATGAAACGTAAGAGCAGCAAAAAAGAAACCCCATAGCGAAGGTAACGCATATGCAGAGAGAAGAACGAAGAACGAAGAATGAAAATGACAGAAGAGCCAACTGCAGTAGAACAATTTGCTTTTCATACTGAGGCAAAAACAATATTGACACAAGAGCAATAAACAACTAAATTATACAAAAGATATATACACACGAGTCTAAGCAGACATGGGCCCATCCAACGAGGGGCGTTCGAACAGTTAATGTAACACCCAACAAAATTATTACCATCAATGATGAAAGCATCGTGACCTTCTGATCTTCATTGTAATTCTGTAAATTGGCTTTTTGTGTCAGGCCATTGAGATCATACTCAAGCATATACAATATATGTTTGTGTTAATTAATATACAGATGTGTATGTATGGGGTTTTGTTCATTTATCAGCTGAAACTGTGAAAATTACTTAAAGTAAGTGCAGTCAAAATATGAGAATTATGAATTAACAAATATTCTATATTCGTCAAACTTTGACATATATGTATAATACTTAAATTCCCAAGAAAGTCCGCTAGCGGAATTAAATTTTTTATACTTTTAAGCAACTAATAGAAAGACTCTACAAATGTACTTATATAAACATAATTTTCGATTAATTAAAAATTATATATTTTTCACAATGCAAAATACAATTATTTCTGTTGTTTAGTAGCTTAAAAATGTTTTGATTTAAGTTTAAACGTACATTTTTTGACACACGAACCTAGTTAGCGGATTAAGTTTTGCTTTGTAAATTGATAAATTGTGGGAGTTGTTTTCCAATTAGTAGCTTGAGTTAAGTTTTAATTTTAAAATTTAGTTCAGGTATGTAAAATAAAGGGGCACAATAGATCCAAAGGGTCGCAGTGCAGGCTCCCCCTATTAATATTGTAAAATAAATTGTTAGAACGGATATTTTAGTGTTTGATTTTTTTTTTGTGTCATTACAATTGTCCAAAGTATTGCTCATGTTAATTTTCAGATACAATCTAGAAAATATTCTGTGTATACTTGTATACAGTCTATCTGTTTTATCTATTCAGTTGCGAATTAAAATTGTTTTTAATATAATTTGATTGTTAATTTCACATTCTTAATTTTGAATTCTATTTATTTTTTTTCTCTCTGTCGACTGATTATAGTTGACGTTAAATACATAAATAAATTAACAAATAGTCAAATGGGATAAAAACGCATAAGAAAACATTTACCTAAGGGAAGGAGATTACAAAATTTATTGATACACATTTTTGAAACATATATACATATAATAATAGTTCCTTTATAGTTATTTAAATGGACATTTGAACCGATCTTTTAAATCTGCCGTCGTAATACTCAAATTCAGTATTGACATTTTAGCCGGTTGTTGTTTTATGTTTTTTTTTTTCGTTTCGTTTCGTTTTTTTGTGTAGTTTATTTTTTGGCATACCTCATATGATTATGTATTTTTATTGCTGTTTTTCGTACTAACAAACAAACACATGTTCACAATAATAATGGAGACAGAGACTGAGACCAACCCAGCAGACTATATGGCATTGAACTTTGACAACATTGGACAATGTACACATACTTATTCGTGCGAGTACTCGTACGAATACTCATGCGAATACTCACACTCGTATTCACACTGATGCTACCGCCATGCCGAGCATTGTTTGGTCAAGGCGATTTTGACTCTGAAATTGGAGTTCGAGTTCGAGTTCGAATTGGAATTGGGGTTTGGGTTTTAGACCAACGAATGAAAATGACAAAGTGCCACTAGAAGCTAAGAGGCTAAACACAATGAGAGTTGGTTCGAACAGTTTATAGTTTGGAGTCACTTACGGACAAGCACATGGCTCTGATTATTTATGGCCCAGAGACAATAGGTTTTGTTTTGTGTCAATGGCCAACAATGAGCATCAATGGTCAACGTTGTGCTGAGTTACGTGCAAAATGTTAAACGGTTTTTCTAATTTACTAAGGTCAAACAGTATGAATAATCTTTTTTTTATTTCGTTTTTTTGGGGTTTTGGGGCGTGTTTTTCCAATGCGCAATGCATCAAAGTGAAGCTGATTGTCAGCTGAACTTGTTTCATTTTTGTGGCGGATTTTCGTGCTCCACAGATCCAAATCCACATCCACATCCGTGTCGGCAGCGAGCCACAGAAAGTGGAGCAGTGTCTGAAACAACAACAAAAAAAACCTGAACATCTTCAATGTTTATTTCTGGTTCTTGGTTAGTTGGCTCCATTTCTTGTTTTGTGTTTGTCTTTGCAACAACTGAAGCAACTCTTGCAACTGCTTAATTGAAGCGATTTGCAGTCAATTATTGCGAAAGAGAAATTCTTTTAAATCCGCACAAACTTTCGACCGCGAAAGTAGCCCGACTTACAACTCTTCACACTCTCCAGTGTCGGTCATATCTCTGTCTAATTAGTGCTCGAAAGCCGACATAGCACTACTTCAAGCTAATCAGCATCTAATGAGGTCTTACCAAGTACTTATGTGTATGCAGTTGAGGTTTGCATTCGCAATTACTATGAAAATTGGCTGCTAAATGGCAAAACACCTGCTCCAATCTGTTAATTGTCATCTAAATGAAGTTAATTGCAAATGTCTAATCACAGATTTCAATACCAACAACAAAAACAGCACAATTCATATCAATACATCAGCTTTCGTTTTCCCTATTTGCCAATTCGAGTAATTATTGCCAATGATTTTTTCATTTACTTTGTAATTGCATCGCCAAGTGGAGCGAATTGTCTTACAATCACACAATTTGCGCAAGCAGCTTATACCCTAATCCCAAGGTTAAAAAAGGGTATAATGACTTTGTGTATGTAACAGACCGACAGAATGTGTAAGGTATAGATATATTGGAGCAGGTTCTAAACTTGGTTAAATTTTATGCAATAAAAATAGATAATTTTCTCAATCAATGTTTGTATACGAGTACGTTTAAGGTATCTATTAGTTGAGTACTTCCAACTAGATTGTTCTCATTTGCTGTTCTTTGTGCTAATAATAACAAGATACGCATTACGATGACGTCAAATGCAAAGATATTAACTGCCTGAGAATGGAGAATGATAAAACCGGTTAGTTTCTTTTCTCGCTTATGCGAGTGCGAACAACACACATTTCTTTACCTAGTATATACATAAATGTATATAAATATATATTTAAATTCAATTAACATACTTGCTTACTAACACAAAGTTCGGTTAAATTGTCGCAAAAGTAATCACAATCAGAAAAGTCGAGGCAAAGTTGATCGCCCTCGCGCAGACTGGTACGAGAGAGATGCCAAAAACAACAACAACAACGAGAATAACAACGACAACTGAGCAATAAACAATTAAAATAAGTGACAGACCATGTACATACATATACAGATACCAACAAGTAGTAGAAGCAATAATACGTAACTCAAATCTTTGCCACGATTTGTATCTGGTGTGAATTGTTTTTTTGTCTATGTCAAATACCTCAACTTACCAACTACGAGTATTTCGCAAAGTTGTATTGACTCCGCAGAGTCTGCAACATTGTTTGATCATCTTTGTCGTGCAACAGTTTGTGGAGGCGGATTTTATAGACATGGCCAGCAAACAGTTTATCCCTAAACAGAACTGAACGATTAACATTAATTGCCAATTGCGTAGATACATATTTAGTAGACAAAGCAAACAAAATGCTTGTATATACAGTATGTCAAATAATTGTTGTCGCAAAGATAATTCGATTGACATATGTTGACCAATCAAATAAAAGGGGCTTATGAGTTTTCTTTTCCGATCTGGACACATTGTTGAAAATTAGTTATTTATGAAAAATTTTGAAATATCTTTTAAAATATTGATATTTCTGAAACTGCAGCTTCAAATAGATTAATTAATTGGCTAACAAGTAATAACACAAAACATTTGTGCATTGTTATCAGTATTTAAAAAGTAATGTATTCTATCTTATCCTAACCTTCATCTAATTTGTGCTAATTGTAGGACCATAGTAATAAATAAATTTTATCGTTTTTTTAAGTAATAAGTGTTGCTAATTGAACAGAGGTACATTGATCGATGTTCAAAGCAAAGACTTGGGTTCAGTATAAACCAAAATCGGGCTGTTTCTCTTAATGTTGCAGCCTTAATTAAAACTCCGATCGACTTGCTCCACAACAGCTTGAATTGTACGTGGCTCAGATACACATTAATGCATATACAAATTCTCAATTCAGAATACACACCTATAAAGGTGCAAAGGTGCGTTGAAATCTTTTCTAACAATTTAACTCAGCGCTTGAAGAAGACCCTTTACATATATACATGTATAAGAAATACAAAAAACACAGACACTTACATTAGGTACGAGCAACGAACAACGACAATACGACGATACGGCAACAACTTGGCTTTATCTCATAATAATCTACGCGCATGTGCGGCAGACTCGTATCTTCTCAGTCTCAGTCAATTTCAAGTACATTTTGCCATTTTTGTTTAGTGCCACCGCTGTCGCTGTCGCTGTTGCTGTCTCTGACTGTTGTTGTTGTTGTTGTTGGCCAAGCTAAAGCTGAGCAGCATCAGCAACAGCAGGAGAGTAGAGTCAACGACAACAACAACTACAACAACGACAACAACAACGACAACGACAATAAGCGCAGGCAACGTTTGTCGGTCAAAATCAAAATCAGCCCCAGCCTTTGTTCCTCCAATTCCGAGAATCGTGGACCAGTTATGAAACAAGTCTGCAACATGTACACACTCACACACACGCACACACACGCACACACACAAAGAAAGAGAGTGCATTAAAGGAGTGAGTGGGACAGATATAGAAGTATAGCATGCGCTGAAAACAATAAAGAACTAAACCAGGCCCAGGCAAATGCCCAAAGCAATGGGCAATGAGTCTGAGATCTGAGTTTCAACTTGAGCCAGGGCCAGTTTTGGGTTCGGGCTCAGATTCGGGCTCAGACTCGGACTCGGGATCGGAGTCGACTTGGCTCGTCTCGTCTTGTTAACCGCATGCGCTTGCGCAGCGCAAAATGTTTTATGGCTGTGACTGTGACTTCAACTTCAACTTCGGTCTGGGGCTGTGTACCTGCCACTTAGCTGTAGGCTCTGCCCCAACTCAACTCAACTCAACTCGCCGAGCAGCGACTGCAACTTAATTTCTTGCTGCAACGACGCGACGCAAGTACTACAACATTATGCTTGACGGAGAGCGGGGGAAAA
This sequence comes from Drosophila suboccidentalis, assembly GCA_037043435.1. NCBI lineage: Eukaryota > Metazoa > Arthropoda > Insecta > Diptera > Drosophilidae > Drosophila > Drosophila suboccidentalis. The sequence continues at coordinate 17,242 of JBAMBK010000717.1, read as the reverse complement.
GGGCCGTAAAAATAAATTAACAAACACAGTCCGCTGGCATGCAACACTTCCCGACTTGTCTAGCTACCCAATATGAGTTTTAATAACTTGCCCAAGAGTTGTGACCCTCTTGACATCAACAACACAGTTGTACAGTCTGTGGATCAAGTTTAAACTCGATTTTGTCATTAAATTCGATAGGCTTAAAAGTGATTGAGTAGAATCCAATTATATTCAAAATTTAACTCAAATTATAGATTATTTGTTTACTTAAAAGACTCTTTGCCTTAAATATGTATATAAATAGTAATAAATAGTAAATAGATGGTAAATTAAACTTCTGCAAAAATTTGGTGAAAAATATTAAATCCGTTTTAATTTGTACATTCTAAATACAAACGGAAATAAGAAGATGCAATAATATTACACGTATTAAAATATTTCTAATGCTATAGATACATATGTATATAAATAGTAATAAATAGTAAATAGATGGTATAGTAAACTTCTGCAAAAATTTGGTCAAAATTATTAAATCCCTTTTAATACGTATATGTGCATTTCAAATACAAAAGGAATGCAGAAGTTTGGGAAAAAAATCGTACATTATTGTTATTCCAATATTATTGATTTTAATATGGATAGTTAATAAAACATAACTTTAAAAAATTTAAGAGTTGTCATTCCCAATAGCTAAAAATGAAAACCAAAACATTCACACCAAGACGCATGTGAAAAGTAAATCGGCCGCATCTTCTTCTTTTTCCAGTTATCGCTTAATTTAAGTTCTGCCAATAAACGAAAGACTCAAGCAACAAACTAGTCTGTTGTTTGCCAAAATTCATTTGCCATTTCCTTTCACATAAACTTTCACTTTATTGCCATTATTACTAAACAATTCCATAACATTCTATTCTTTTGTCTGCTTTAAGTGAATTCGAAAGAAATGCAGAAATAATGAAATAGAAAGTTTTGGGTATGGTCAACAAATATTGTCAATCTTATGTTAAAATGTTGAGCAACCTTCAGGAATAAATTTCAATTATTTTCACGTCACGCTCTATTCACTTGGAACAACAACTAACATGCAAATTGGCAAAAAAAAAAAATAAAAACAGATTTCGAAATGTGAAATGATAAATTCAATGAATTCGCGTTACGTTTTCGCTGTTTTTGTTCGATTCGCAATTTAATAACTGTATCTGCATTTGAATGATAAATACACAACATTTTAGTCCTATAATAGCAATAGTTTCACGTAGGCATATCCAACATAATACGACTACTTACAGTTAGATTCCAGCTAACATATTGGTCATAAATATTAGCGTGTCCATTGTTAAACAAACGGCCGAGTTCATTGACCAGCATTTAGTCGAGACACGAACCCCAATACACCCGAGACACCCTAGACTCGACAACGTTTAGTGAATTTGCATAATTTGCAATTGCTGGCTAAGTGCCCATATTTAAAAATGCCTTAATATAATTCATCCAGCCAACTTATAATCATTATCATTATTATTATTACGGTTGTCATCGCTTATGCAACAAACTTGTGGCACCGCCTGTGGCGCTTATTTGAAAATGCCACACAATCAGTTGTTGTTGTATAGATTTCCCAAAGATTTCTTTTACAGACCACAACAAAAGGAAAATGCTCGACTCGTTTCTTATTCAAATTTAAAAGCCGAACAAAAGTCTCACGCGATGCCCTCGTTATAAAAGATACCGAAAAAGTGCCGAAAATACAAATATCAACTCGATTACCAGCGACATCGGGGAATTGTTCAATTCCAGATTTGAGTTTTGTTGTCACTGGTTTTTATTACGTCACGACTCTGCAATACATTTGACAAATTTATTTTATTAAAGGCAATTTCACTGCTGACTGTGTCAACATGAATTGAATTTCACTTGATTGAGTTGTTTTTTAAGTGTTGCCCTCTATTGTTACTATTGAACGAGTTTCTTTTAGTTGCGACACTTTTGGGTGGGTTAAAAAAACACTTAACGATTGATTTTTCGTTTTTCATCGTTCTTCTGTGCGTGACTGTGTGAAAGCATCTCCGGTTCCATTTAATAAAGCTTTGATCATGTTATTATATCATTTTATAAATAAATTTACAACAAGAATAATCAAAAATATAATTTACAAGTTATTGGAATACTTTGAGGTCGTATTAAAATGATTATTTAAATACGACACACAATTATACATAAGCCAACTGTAAATTTAAGACAATTTAAGGATTTCAAAATGGTAAAAAGGCTGAAAAACCCTGTAATGAAAAATGCATTTAAAAATTCTTTACTTTACTTTTATGTGAATTATTTGTAAAATAACTAAATTTAGTCTAGAATAATGGGTTTGATTTGTTAAAATGAATACTTATTACTATTAACAAACACATAATTTTAAAATTTAAATCAAATATTTAAAAAGATACAATTAACAATATTTTTAAACATTTTTAAGATATAAGATCTTAGGATATAAGATATTAATGAAGTACAGAGTATTCCGTAGTCGAGGACGCTCAACAAGCGAGCTTTTCTTGTTTGCTATGTATTTAATATGTGAATGCTTTCATATACATTCATACAAAAGACCAAAAGAAAATAATAAGAACAGCAACAACAACAACAACCACTCAAAAACGGCGACAGCTGAATTAAGCTGATTAATACAAAACGTGGCAGTTGGCAGCAGAACTTGTCACAGTTTCCATTAGGTCATCGCCACATTTGCATATGGTGGCAGATTTGAACATTTTTATGCCATGCGTTGACTCGCTTCGCATGGCTTCAGCTCGAAGCTGGGAAGCTAAAAGCTGAGAGCTGAAAACTGGTATCAGCTGTTGGCCAATTAAGCATGAGACATGAAGCAAAGAAAGTTGCGCAGGTGGCTAACTGAGCAGCGGGGCAACAACAACTTTCCTTGCCAGAATTCTCAGGCAAAGTCGCCGCAGGAAAATTGGCAATCATTTGTAAACAATGTGCGAGGCGAAATCATGATCAGGGTGCGACTGAGAGGTTGAGAGAGGGTTGGGAGGGTGTGTCTATCAAGTCTATCTATCGACTGCTCAGCGTGGTGGTCAGAAATACAGAAATAATAAGAAATACGCGCCGCGTGACCCACTTTCGAGCTGTGTTGTTGTTGTTGTTGTTCTCCGCGTCTCTTTCTAAGCAGCCACCATAATAAAACAACAACAAAAACAACAACACATTCAGTCAAATTAGCGGCTAACAGCTGCAAAAAGTTATAGACAATGTTCATTGAAAGTTGACTAACCACTTGCCAGCTACTTTTGGCTAGAATTCTATTAACAACAATAACTCTGTTATTGTTATTGACAACAAATTTTTTGTAGATTGCAACAAATTTTTTTGTAATTTAAGCACTTTCAATGGCAACTCACAGCTACAGATACAGATAGAAATACATTTACAGCAACAGCTATAGATACAGATACATATCGAAGTGGGTCAACGGTTTTTGTTTTGGCAAGCTTTTATTTAATTTTCTTGTTTCAATCTGTTCTATTGTTGTTATACGTATCCATTTGAATTTCAGTTTCAATGCTAATCAATGTGAATTGTTTCAAATATGTTTGAAATTCATTTGAAGCTGCAAAATTAACTTCAATTAATCTTCGCTGTCTTCCGCATTTAGTGCCAAAGTCCATAAAGTTGATATCACTCTTAGGCTAGTCGACTACAGATACCCTAGCTAACTATCATATCAAATACAAATTGTATTAGTTGTTATACCCGTTTTCAGGCAATTTATAGGGTATATGCACAGGTTTTACTGATGCCGACTGTTTATTTTATTTTTTTTTTGTTTTGTGGCACAACCTCAAAGTGACTCAGCAACTTTGTGGCAGCAACTTGTGGCAGCCACAGCTGTGAACGCCAAACTAACTGCGCTTTTGTTGCCAGCCATGTTGCTGATTTTTGTTGACAACGGCTAACGGATGTTGGCTCAGCTGCATGTTGCCGTCATTTGTCCTTTTAGCCAGTCACTTGGCTTATCACTCATTGGCTAGGGAGCCGAGAGTGCGGAAATAAGATAGAGACAGACACAGAGTGAAAGAGCGGCAAAAGAAAAGAGATAGAGAGCATGCAATCGTGAGAAAATGCAAAGAAATTTTCCAAATGTGCGAGATTATTGTAATAGATATACAAGATGTGGTTTCACCAGAAAAAGGGGTATGCTATCTTATGGAACAGTTTGACATATGCTGTCATATTTTTTAATTACAATTATATATGAAAATCAGGGATTAAGATCGTAACCATAACCGTTAACCGATATTACCCGATTGACATTGGTAACCGCAACTGAAACCGTAACCGAAACAACACTTTTTTATTATACCTAATCAGAAAAAACCGAAATTATTCAAAGCGATATAACCGTTAGGAACCGATTCATGCATAACGGTTTATTTATATAATTATGTTGTTGAGGTGTAATCATCGCTTTTTTAAGCCTAGTTTAATGTTTATTTCTGCCCTAATTTTATTTATATTTTGATCTCAATAAAATGATTTGAATTTTTGAAATTATTGAGTATTTGTTTTCAAATTTTACATATCCTTAACATTTTCAAAATTGTTTTGTAAACCGAAATCACACCGCTATTTCAAATCCGAAGCATACCAAAAGCCTAAGTGCGAACATAACCGATACAGCAACTGTAACAGATATTCGTTTCGGTTTGTTACCCTGATTCCAACTAATTTTTACATATTTTTTTGTATATTTTAACATTTTTATTTTTTCAATAAACATACTGACATCTCAGAGCTAGTCGTAAGGTATCTTGCACTCGAGCACACTCGACCAGAGCACTTTTACTTGTCTTTCACATGAAATTCGTATGTGGTAACACTTAGTAACAAAGCCTGAGATGATGTCATTGGTTAAGCTCTTGGGAAAGTGGTTCAATGGCACTGCCAACAAGTCTAAATATTTGTAAGACCCATTTGTAAGCTCTACTAAATCCCCTCTTACTCTTTGCATTGCAGCTGACAGACGAAGTTGTGCGAAAGAAGAGCGAATACCAAAAACATTTGGAAGGCTATAAAACGCTGCGCACGCGCTTCGAGGAGCACTACATAAAAGGTATATAGTGTCAACTATTATAATTAAACAGAACTTGAAACTCATTTCCTTTCATTTGCAGCACCTGGTCGAAGTGGTCGCAAGCTGGATGATGTGCGGGATAAATATCAGAAGGCCTGTCGGAAACTGCATCTCACTCACAACGAGTACGTGCTGTCCATCACAGAGGCCATTGAGGTCGAGAAGGATTTCCGCACCGTACTGTTGCCGGGTCTACTCGAGCATCAGCAGTCCGTCCAGGAGAGCTTCATTCTGCTGTGGCGCAACATTCTGTTGGAGGCGGCACAACACGGCGATCTGACCTCTGACAAGTTTAAGGAGATCCAGAAACGCATTGACACTGTGATAGGAGGCATCAATCCGACCGAGGAGTACGCGGAATTCACTGAGAAACACAAGTGAGTAACCAGTTCCCTTTATATGGAAAAATATGAATATCATATAATATCTATCTATATGTATAGAATCGCTTGATCCATAATTACGAAAAACTTTATTGTTCCTTAAGATATTCCAACATAGCTAAAGATTTGTGTACTTGTTAATATTTTAAACATGCAACACGATCGGTGGAAAATTAAGCTTTTTCTTTCCATAAAGTATGAATATAATTTATGATTTTCTTATCATTTTAGTTAATTTTTCTTTTTAATTTTTAAATACGAACAAAGTATATTTCATATTTTGAGAACGTTTAGTTGAAAATTGAGATCTGGTATGAAAAAATATTTTTCTTAATATACTTTCTTTAAACTCTTACCAAATTTGATTTAAATCAAAAAAGTATATCATAAAACAGTTAGAGAAAAGTCGGTAGAGAATTTTTAACAAGCTTTTATTATTAAAATTCGTACAATAATGTACATTAGGTAGCGAATTATAAGCGATACATTTTCTTACTTGTTTTAAAATATCTTTAAAATTGTCAGTGATCTGCAAAAGTCTGGAGCTTGCGACATGACAAAGATAATTAGCTTACTCATGATTTACTCAATCTCTAATGCAGAACTTCACCCACAACGCCGTTGCTCTTTCAATTCGATGAGACACTGATCGAGGATATACCTGGCAAGTTGACTGCCAGCACTCTGACCGTGGACAACCTGACCGTGGACTGGCTGCGCACCCGTCTCCTGGAGCTGGAGTCGGCGGTGAAGGAGTGCCAGGAGCGGCAGCTGAAGGTGATTGAGCATGTGAACGGCGGCTCCCCCGTGGCCAATGGCAGCATCATATCCAACGGCAGCAGCGCCTCCAATGGCATTCAGTCCAACAAGGATAGTCAGAAGTAAGTAAATCCATCAATCAAAACATTTGAAATTGAATTGAAAGTCGGTTTCTTTATGATGAAACGAAACAAGAGCTGTAAAAACTGATGTTTACTGAAGTTTTTCTAGCAAAAAATAAGTTTGTTTTTTCGAACATTTCAACATTTTAGTAGACAATATTAACTAAAATTATAGCTGATTAAAAATTTAAACAAATTTTAAACTAATTTAGAGTTTGCTGAAATAGTGAGCTAAATACAGTCGAACTTCCCTACCTCGAATAACCATTAACCCAAGAAAAATTTAGAATTATGTACACATCGACTTAGGGAATTCTGTTTTTTAAGATTATTAAGTTTATTGCCACTGGATTATTTAGTTTAAGTTACAGAATATTCGAGTTAAAGAAGTTTGAGTTGAGTAAAGTAAAGTTAAATTCTATATGGAATAATAATTTACTGCTAGAAGATATGAAATATGAAATAATTTAATCAAAATACACTTTAATGAGTATTCTGCCCGAAAGAATCACCTCTGACAGTTAATTTTTGAAATAACAGACCACAACTATGGGCTTTTTTTTAGGTTTATTGATTGATAATTTAATATTATTATATATTTATTATTATTATTCTCTAACATCCGTCTACAATTTCAGTCGGCAATCGAAGGACCTCAATGCGCTGCGTTGTCAGGAGAAACAGAAACAGAAACTGGTCGACATGATCAAGTGCGCCCTGAACGAGGTGGGATGCGAGGAGTTGCCCTCCGGCTGCGATGATCATCTGTCGCTGGAGCAGAACTTCATTGAGCATGGCTTCAACAATGAACAGCAGGTAGGTGTCTTTACTCCCAAAGGGATCTGGTTAGCAATAAGTCGTAGTGGTTTTGGGTACAACTAATCTTATGACATACAATATATATCTCTCTGGATGCCCCTTTCCTATTACATACACACACCATTTATCTTAATACATTCTCATCTAACTTGGGACGCTGCTGGGGCAACAACAACAGCGCTCCAACTCCACTAGCTCCCCAGGCCTGGGCATTGTGAATGAGCTAATGCGTCGGGGCGGCGTTCTCACCCTGCTCCGTGGACGTGGTCGGCACTTTAAGCGCAAATCGACCCCACAGCCAACGACGCCCATGACGAGGTCACGTCATGGCCGATTCTCGAAGCTACAACCCCGATCACAGAGTCTGGGATCACTGTCGGTAATTACGGATGCGCGTGGTCCGCATGCACGTTACGAGCCCATTACTAACCCCCTGCGTCTGGCGGCCAGCGTGCACTATCTCGGCGAGGAGATCGTGTCCCGCTCGCTGCCCCCGGCGCTGCCTCGTTTGCGACGCACCCAATGTTCCATGTTGTGTTTGGACGAGGACGAATTGCCGCCCGTCCCCGTTCCCGCTTCCGCTTCCGTTACCGTTCCCACTTCCGTTCAGCTAACTGCCATTACTAACACTAACAACAACCACATCTATGCGGATCTGGAGGTGACCGGCAGCAAACGACCTGAAGATGACGATGTGGATAGCATTGCCAGCGAAGAGGATTCGGATTTGCCAGTCAAGTGTCGGCAAATCGAGATTGAAATCAATCGCATGGAACCCGTTGAATCGCGGACAGAACCCCAGAGTTCCATTGATGCGCATCTGGACAAGATTGATGAACTGAATCGGGCACTGGACGATCGCTTCAAGCGTAGCATACAACCGCCACTACAATGTGATTTGAATGCCATCGAGAGGGCCGAGGATGCCCAAGTGCGAACCCGTCGTCGTCAGACCGATCAGGATGCGGGATCGGATAGTCAGACGAAGCGCAGTTCCAGCTCGAGCTCGGAATGCCGCTCCTCACAGCTCAGCGCCAAGAAACGTTCACTATCATTCACCCAAAAATCCATTAGCAATATCATAAGCAACATCAAGGAGTTCTCCAAAAGTCCGCTCGCTCGCATGGGCAAGAATCCCACTCTGGCGGAGGAACAGCCCGACGAACCAATTCAAGCTCAATCCCACTCCGAGAACAACAATAATCAGAATCCTAGTCAATCGACAATCATCACGAGCACAGTCACAACAACCATAACAACAACAACATCGACGACATCCGCATCCGCATCTGCATCCGCATCAACAACGACAACGACGCCGTCCAAGGAAACCTCAAGACTGAAATTCAAAGTGCCAAAAATGCCAAAGAAATCAAAAGCCATCCGAAATACATTCCGTTCCAAGCTGCTCAGCTTCCAGCTGAAACGCTCCAAGCCGTGCAAACAGTGCACGAAGAGACGTCGCATCCATCCCAGCAAAAGTGTCTTTGACTTTGCCAAGGAATTCGAATCCGATCCCCAAACACAAGATCAATTCTGCACTTGTCCCGCAGCGCCAGCAAAAATCAAAACGAAAACAAAAGCATTGCGAATATGCGGACAGAAAAAGCCACAATCCTTTGAGATGCACAGCTCCGAGGAGCTGGATGATGATGATGATGAGGATGACAACGATCATAATGATCATGATCATGATAACAGCGATAACAGCAGCAGCGATGACGTGTTGAGCATCAAGGATCACTGCTATTGCGTGCCCAGCTTGGCGGCGAGTGTGAGTAGCGAGCTAAGGTCGAGATCGAGATCTAAACATAAATCAAGGCACCCCCTACAGTATCTAAAAGTATCTAAATAAACACGACCGCCAGATGGCGACACTGCACCAATGCGCCACTGCGTTCGTCACATTCGTACTCGAATTCGTACTCGTATTCGTAGATTCACGCTCTGCATGTTGTTGTTTGATTTTGATTTGATTGATTTGCATGCTCGTTCAACTCACTTTTTGTATTCAACTTCTACATTCAATATTGAACGCGTTGAGAAAGCTTCACGACAAAATTCTAAAATAAAACACAGGGCGCACTCTAATCATTTAGCACTTATACATAAATGCGACCGAGGGCTGTTTATTAAGTACTAGCTGCTGTTAGCCGGCATTGCCCGTGTTTTTCTAGACATCAAAGTGAGTTTAAGGTTAAACTTAAACTAAATTCAATGAATTTAAAGTCAATTGGAGGACAGACAATAAATGTGAAGACATTTCTGGAATTCTTTTAAAATGAATCTTTAAATAAATTTTACAAATGTCTGGATGAGTTTTAAGCAGGAATTAAATTCGAAACCATAACCGTAACCGTTGACTGGTATTAACCGATTGATTTTGGCGCCGTAACTGAAAACGTAACCGAAAAAAACTTTTATATCATACCGACTCCAAAAAACTGAATTTATTCCAACCGAATTAACCGTTTAGAAACCGATTCATCCATAACGGTTAGTTACGGTTCCGTCAAGCAAAAAATTTAATTATGTTGTTAAGGTGTAATTCTGGTTTTAAAAAGTAAATTTAATTTTTATTTCTAATGTGTATATTGATCACAATACAAAATATTAATTTATGAACATTTGTTTTCAAATTTACATGTTTTTAAAATTGTAAATCATTTTTGTTGTGATACCGATACACAAATTTTTTGAAACCGTAACTGAAACCGATTTTGCTAAACATTTGCCCCAATAGCTTTTTAAAAAGTTCTTTTATTTAACTTACTTAATCAAATGTCAAACCTTAAGTATTTTTATTAAACTACCCACGCAGATTTATTGCTAAATTTACTTTTGCGTGTCCCAAGAGAGAATGACAAGCTTAACAGAGAGCACAGAGCAAATCCCTGAATACGTTTGTGTTTCATTCACTTCGCTGAGAACTCTCGCACGGCCAAGACGTTGAACGGCAGACGGTTTTATCTATTAGCCGCTATAGAAATGTTTGGCGTCTGTTTGACCAGTGAAAAGTGTGTGGAAATAATTCGCGTCTAATATAAATAGTGTATTTCTCCCTTGGCATCAAGTGTATTGCGCAAGTAGTTGTAGTTGTGTTTGTTCCATCATCATGAGTAGCTACAGTACTTCCGGTCAGAGCAGCAGTTGTGGCAGTGGCAATGCCACCACAGATTGTGGCATCTTTGAGGCCATTGTCTTTGCCGGCCGCCCCGTGCCGCCCGTGCGCAGAAAGCGGCCCAAATCTAAGCTATTTGTGAGTCACCCAAATCGGGGCCTTGAATCCAAATTTGGACTCATAACATCTCAATATTGATGTAGTAACAATTTATATTTTGATTTATTTATTTTTACTTTTATGCACCTATGTATTTAAATTTAAATTATATTTTGTGTTGTTTGCTTATGTATTTTTGGAAAACGCCTGCACTTTCGTCAGAGAGTTCTCCGCCCACCCATTTCCCATTTCCGTTTGGTCAGTGGAAATGGCGTGCTAAGCATTTGATTGGTTTGTTTGTTTGCATGTTTTTTTATTTTTCACTAATCACCAGCCAAATTGTCACAGGCAATTTACTAAATATTTCCCTTGATGCTTACAGATCTCACTCTCAACAAATCGCCCGCTGTACGAGGAGGAATGGTTCCACGGTGTCCTGCCGCGCGAGGAGGTTGTGCGTCTTCTGAACAACGATGGTGATTTTCTGGTACGCGAAACCATTCGGAACGAGGAGAGTCAAATCGTGCTGAGTGTTTGCTGGAACGGACACAAGCATTTCATAGTGCAGACCACGGGAGATGGCCACTTCCGGTTCGAGGGACCGCCCTTCCCCAGCATACAGGAACTGATCATGCATCAGTATCACTCCGAGCTGCCGGTTACTGTCAAATCCGGTGCCATTCTCCGACGTCCCGTCTGTCGCGAACGCTGGGAGCTAAGCAATGATGACGTGGTACTCCTCGAAAAGATTGGCCGTGTAAGTTGAACATATTACTTTATACATCCATGCTAATAGAAACTAACCATTATTTGTGACTTCTTCAGGGCAACTTTGGTGACGTCTACAAGGCCAAGTTGAAGTCAACGAAACAGGATGTCGCCGTCAAAACCTGCCGCATGACTCTTCCCGACGAACAGAAGCGCAAATTCCTGCAGGAGGGTCGCATCCTTAAACAGTACGATCATCCCAATATTGTCAAGCTCATTGGCATCTGTGTGCAAAAGCAACCCATCATGATTGTCATGGAATTAGTGCCCGGTAAGTTTCAATAAAGTTTTGAGTACCTTACTTTAATTGAACAATAAGAGCTAAAACGCAGAGTGATAACGAAAATGAGATTTGGAAAATGGTTCTCGAATGGTTTTAAACTCCGTGATAATTATAGACAATTACGAAAAAAATTGTTTTTAGATACAATAAAGGACTTGATATTAAAAATAAAACTCCCGCATAATTTCTCGGCAATAAAATTGAAATAAAATTCCTAATGGCCTTTCCAACAACTGATTTTTAAGATTCTACTCAGAAAAAAATCCATTCTAAAATTCAAGTTTAAATTTTTAAATTTGATCATATATTTTTTATGTAAGTATTCAGGAGATTACATTTAAATTAGCACCGCTTAATGTGTTAATTTAAATATGAATGGCAACCACTCAGCACTAAAATAGTTAAGAAAAATCTTAAACATTTGATATTAGTGAAATAATTCTTATAGAGTCAGAATAATCAAAATATTTGTGGTAAAAAATTAAGAAATAGTTCTTCAATCAAAAAAAAGTACTTGGCTTAAAAAAAAATAAAATAGTCTAAAAAATAGCATCAGTCTATCCTGGAATCCTGGTTTCCTTTTTCTATGTTACACATTGTATTACATACTATATTTTAAATTTATGACAAGTTGAAATCTTAAGACTGAAAGTCAAAAAGACAACTATTTTATTAATATTTAATTTTATATTTCAACAAGTCTCAACTAATCGAATTCTTCTTTCAGGTGGCTCCTTGCTCAACTATCTACGTAAGAACTCCAACGGACTCTCCACGCGTCAACAGATGGGCATGTGTCGGGATGCAGCGGCAGGTAAAACTTAAACTCACTCTCCATTTAAATTGCTCTAACTGAATTATGTGCTTTAGGCATGCGATATCTGGAGTCTAAGAATTGCATACATCGAGATCTGGCTGCTCGCAATTGTCTGGTGGATTTTGAGCATAGCGTTAAAATCTCCGACTTTGGCATGTCACGCGAAGAAGAGGAATATATAGGCAAGCATCACAGTACTTTGTTTCCAAACTATAAAATCCAATTAACTTAATTTTCATCAACAATAGTTTCCGATGGCATGAAGCAAATACCTGTTAAATGGACTGCACCCGAAGCTCTTAACTTTGGCAAATACACGACGCTCTGTGATGTTTGGTCTTATGGCATTCTGATGTGGGAAATATTTTCGAAGGGCGATACACCATATTCGGGAATGAGCAATTCACGTGCCAGAGAACGCATCGATACAGGTACAAAAAATATAATTTTTTAAATTATTATCAAAATTATTATATTATAATATCACAGATAGTTTTATTTTTTTGAAATCGCCCAATTGAAATAAAAACCGAACCTTAGTAAATTACGCCTAGATAAACTTTGCTTAGAAATTAATTTCATTATTTTATCCTTTTAGTTTAATTTAAATTTTTAAATAATTCATATTAGTTTAATATCGTATTATGTTACTTAATTTAAATTTTTAAAAATACATTTGGTCAACTGCTTTTAGATTAAATATAATAAATAAATAATTATCAGGGGTGCCACAGAAATCGCTTTCGCTTGAATTTCACTACAATTTGTATGAAAATTAAGTGAAATTCAAGCGAAAGCGATTTCTGTGGCACCCTTGTTTATTAACAATGTATAACTGTAGCATCCTGCCTAATAACATAGGAAATTTCATAACGATCGCAAAGGCAAAAACTAATTGAAAAAATATCAATGTATTTAAATCTCTTTGTCGTGAATAACTCACTGACTGAGAAGCAACGTGTAGGCCAAACGGTTTTTTAAAAAGGCGTTTTGCGAAATTCGACCTGTAAGTGGTTAAAATTCGGGGTTAAAGTTAAGGAAATTCCTATGGAAAACTTTTTGTTTCTTAAAATATTTTTACCAAACTCACAGATTGTGTTATAAAAATCGGATTATTAGTAGGAGAGGAAAAATCCGAAAAAATTTATTGCTTACAAAATATTTGTTTGAGTGCATTACTACAGGGTGGCGCAAAAGAAGTCATCCGATGAGGTTTGGCTCTCATTTTTTTTCTAAATGAAAAATTTTGATTCTGTTTATTCGAACCTTAAGAATTTTATTGGTTTAGGCGAGAAGATGACATCGGCCAAGTGTTTGCTGCCAGAGCTCATGACCATACGCCCGTTTTATGGCATTTTCCATCACTTTTGCCAGAACTTCGGGCGACAGGTTCTCGCATTCCTGGCGAATATTTTCCTTAAGGGCTTCAAGAGTTTGCGGCTTGTTGACGTGAACCTGCGACTTTAAAAAAACCCCATAAAAAGAAGTCTGGAATGGTTAATTCGGGTGATCTGGCCGGCCAGTGCAAATATCAAAAACGAGAGATAAAGCGGTTATTATTATTACATTATTACAATTATTCTGCGTTCTTGCTGAGTAAACCGATTCATGGCTGGTCGATTTGTATTCTGCATTTGTTTACTTCACAAATGTCAAAACAGATTTGACATTGGCGGCCATTTGCAAAAATGAGAGCATCTTCCAATAGGGTGACTTCTTTTGCGCCACCTTGTATTTAAGTATTTATCAAGGCTGATCATACTATATATATATCAGAGTCCAGCACTATGACTTAGAGAATTTCAGGCACATTCATTCACCCAAAACGATCTCAATAACTAAATTTGATACTATCATTTTCAGGTTATCGGATGCCAACACCGGAGAATACGCCGCCAGAGATGTATCGCCTGATGCTGAAGTGCTGGGCCGCCGATGTCGAGTCGCGTCCGCACTTTGATGAGATCTACAATGTGGTTGATGCACTGATCCTGCGCCTGGACAACAGTCACTGAGCGTAATAGAAAGAAAGCAATTTGTTTCTGAATTTGTAATTATTTCTAATACATACTCAAGATGTAATAGTTCTTAGTAAGCGCTTTTAAAGTATGTCACTTTACTTAGAACTAAACAACGAAATGCCTGTATTTATAAAATACTTACTATACTTTATAATATACATACGAAAAAAAAATATTTCGTAACTACACTTATATATTTTTAGCATACGAGTGAAAGAGAAGAGAAATATTTATGTATATGAATATGAATATATATATTTTGTAGTCGTTTAATTGTACATTTGAATATCTAATATGCTCTGTGTGCCTGCGTATGTGTGTGTGTGTGTGTGTGTGTGTGTGTGTGTGTGAGAGTGTGTGTTGTAACGAATCCTTAATGTGCCAAAAAAAAAACCGGAGAAAATGAAGCCAGAGAAATTTTCGAAACTCAACGTGTGCTTGATAATGAACTCTTAGCCTAAGTTCTTGAATTTATAACTATAATTTTAGTTGTTTGTATTTTTAGTTTGAAAAGATTTGTAAATTCTTCAGTCTCGTCTCTTGGCATGACTTGTATATTTATTTAATGCTATTTACATTTCTACTACATTTACATTTACAATTACATTTACAATTACGATTCTAATTACATTCAAGCACTAAGTTTATGCTCAAATTTTCGCAATTCTGCAAAATTTGTGCAATAAAAAATAAAAAATTAAATCAAATACATATATGTATAATATAATAAACAAAAACAAAAAAATATATATTTAAATATTTATTGATTAAGGGCGAGAGGGACATCGGAGAACTGCACCTTTGTGTAGAACTTCTTCAGCTCGTTCTTCAACTCCAGACTGTGCGCCCAGTCGACAGTCTCGCAGACGACCTTCACCTCCACCGTGTATATGTCCCGCAGCCAGGCTCGCTCGTGCATGATATCCTTGATGGACACGCCCACGCGAACGAGCAGGGCGCACAGATCGTTGATGCCACCTGGCCGATCGCTGACCTCCACATTGAACTTGACCAAACGTCCCTCGGCTGCCAGGCCGCGCTCCAAGCAACGACCAAAGACAGTAGTGTCTATATTACCACCGCATAGCAGCACAACGACCCTGCAAAGGATAACGATCATAGTATTAGAAAACATAGAGAAAAGCAAGCGGGAAAGGCTAGTCGAGTTCCCGACTATCCGTTACTTATTTAAATATGCATAAAATAATTTGTATTGCATACTTTAAGGCAGTTAGATTGGTTGAAGACTTTAATCAGTCATTACTACCGTTCTGCTTGGCCGATCTTGCTGCGATTAGGTGGGATGATAGCTTATAATAATAGATAATGTTAATTTCCAAAAAACACCACAGCAACAATTTGAAACAAATCTCGAATACAAAAAATCCTTTAAAACTATGTAAAAATATCTCGAAAATGAAACAAATTTTGGATTAAAAAATTCACTTTTTTACCGATTGTTCCTTCATAACAATATAAACGTAGGATTTTGAATAAATTTGGTAAACAGACGGACTTATCTATGATATTGGCTTATTGTCCAGACTTATAATATATATGCGTTACACACTTGATGAAAAATATATTTGTAAGTCCCTCTGAAGAGGTATAACAAATGTATTTCTCGACTGAGTTGTACTCACTTCTTGCCCTTCAGGTCATCCAAATGTCCTGCCAATATTGCAGCGAGTCCAGCGCCGCCGGCTCCCTCAACCACGCACTTCTCCTCCTCGACCAGGCGCAGGATGGCCACAGCTATCCACTCCTCCTTGACAATCACCATGCGATCGATCAATGGCTGAGCCGTGGCAAACGCATTAACTCCCACTTTGGGAACGGCCAATCCGTCGGCCAACGTGTTCTTAATGGGCGTGTCTATGGGTCCCTTGTTTTCTATGGCTCTCGAGAAGCTGGCACACTTCTCCGACTCGACGCCCTTAAAGAAAAGTTGGGATTTTTTTGAACTGTAGTAAGGATTATTCCGAATACTCACAATTATCTTGGTCTTGGGCGAGAGCGCTTTTATGGCGGTGGCAATGCCTGCAATTAATCCACCTCCGCCCACGGGCACCACAACGGCATCTGGTTCCGGCACCTGTTCCAGAATCTCCAGGCCAATGGTACCCTGACCGGCCATAATATGTGGATGATCATATCCATTCACGTAGAGCAGTTTCTCCTCCTGTGCCATGCGCATGGCCAGTGTCTTGGCCTCCCCCATGTCCCGTCCCTCCACAATCACCCGCGCCTTGTAGTTCCGGCACTTTTGTATCTTCATGATGGGCGCCGCAGTTGGCATCACCACGGTAACGGGAATCGATAGCTTCCAGCCGTGATAGCTCAGTGCCAGAGCATGATTTCCCAGGGAGGCACTGATTACCCCCCTGCGCTTCTGTTCCTCCGATAACTTGAGGAGAGCGTACCTTGCTCCACGCTCTTTAAAGCTATAAGGCATAAGAGAATAGAAAGATAATAAGTCACACGACACGCCCATTAAATTCAAGTATAATTATAACTAATTTATTTGGTCATTACTCTCGTTATCTAATCGAAGTATGTTTTTAACTTACTTTTACCAAAATTAAATACAATTACTACCTAAATATGTGTAGAATCTTTATTAATGTTTTGCTGATAACAAATGCGGTCTCACTTCTTGCAAAGTCCGATATTTAATCTTTACTCAATCAAAAATACTATGAGAATATTTCTAATTGCTTTCATTAGCAACTATAGATTTCATGATATCAGAGAATCTACATCTATTTGAGTAAGAAATTTATTGAGAATTGAATTAAAAATTTAAAAATATCAAAGATAAGAGAATACGAAATATATTATATTATATTTTATATTTTTTCTAAACATTTAAGATATCCCCAGGGCATAAACATTTACATATAATTTTATTTATAA
>JBAMBK010000716.1:0-45061 GCA_037043435.1 Drosophila suboccidentalis | reverse complement strand
CAAAAATGGGTAGCGAAAAGATTTGCACTGCTTAAAAACCTAGCCTTGTTTATAAACTTAGTCAGTCGATAAAGAAATCGGCTGAAATAGCTTCAGATAATAACAAGTTTCAGGAAAATGGTCAATAATACACTTGCATTAGTCCAAAGGAGTACTTCAGAAGCAATCAAATGAAAGCAAGGTTAAGAAGCCAAAGCCTCAAAAGACCGATTCCAGCATCTGCAACAACAGGATCATAGTGTGAAAAGTAACAGTGTCCATTTTAAGTCGGTTCGTGAGATTGTGGTGGAAATCAATGCATAATATGGTCTAAACCTATCCAGAAATCTAGTCCCCAGAAGATTAATCAAAAAAAAAAAAAAAAGGCTCATCAGCAGAAGAGTACCGCTCCTATCAAAGCTAAACGAAAAGAAACGAATATGCTTTGCAAAGGCTTACAAAGGCAAAAAAAAAAAAAAAAAAAAAAAAAAAAAGTGAAAAAAAAAAAACAAAATAAATTAGATGGGACTTCATGGGAAACTATTTTTGAGACGTCCAAAAACCCAGGCTCTTTATACAAGATGCACAACCAAAACCATCAAGCATTTATGAGTCGAATAAGGTGTTGGGCTGCATTTGCTTGGCACGGTGTGGGCCTGCTCGCCTAGGTTAATGATAATATGGACCCATTTCAATATTTAGACACTTTAAAGAACTCAATGGAGTCTTATGCATTTGAGATTATGCCTCTGAAGTGGACTTTTATGCCCGACAATGACCTTAAGCATATTTATGAAGTGGTTGCACAAGGAAAAGGTTCGGGTTATGGACTCTCCGTCTTAAAGCCCAGACTTAAATCCTATTGAGATCCTTAGGAACGATGTTAAAGTGGCCGTTTCCAAAAAAAAATTTAAAACTTTGGATGATTTGTGGGCTGGAGCTCAACAAGCTTGGTATTAGCTCCCAAGGGAATCTTGCCAAAAGCTGGCATTAAGTATGAGTCGAAGATGTCAAGCAGTTATTGATAATTGTGGATATAGTACCAAATACTAAAGCCGAGTATTATTTTCCTTTCGAAAACATCATCCGCTAATTTGTGAAATTTATTTGTTTGAAAATGTGCCAATTATATGAGCAGGCAAATTTTGAGTTTTTCGTTGAATTATATCATTTTTTTTTACATAACAGATCTCAATTGAAATTTGTTTTCTTTTTTAATAAACTAACATAATAGGCTACAAAATGCCATTAAACTTTTGTACCTTACTATTACTATTTAATAAAAAAAATCATCTTTTAGTTGTTTATTTTATTTGTGCCAATTATATGAGCATGGCTGTCAAAAGTTCCATAAGAACAATACCTTGTTTGCTCTTCTTCACTCCATTCACACGAGTGAACAATTTTCATCTGGTTTTATTTTTCATTGGTTTTTATACTTACAAATCTGTAAGAATTGTTAAAAAAAAATTATTGTAGATCGATCACATTTATTTTTTAACTGTTTATTTAGAAGCTTAAGCAAATTTTGTAAATCCAGATAGCAGAACTTATTATATGTTAGGATCGATTCAATAAACTTGATCTTTAAAAATTCCCATTGTACCCGTTGAGATACTTTCTCAAGGAACTGCGATTGTAACTGATGTGTCAGTTATGTTCTTTAAGATTTCAGTTGAAATCTCATTGCATTTTTACAGCAAGTTGAACTTGGTTTCACTGGCAACTCTAAAAAATCTCCGGTCAGAGCATTGTCTGCTCAATCAAATTTAGGAAAATTGCCTGGCGGAGGAGGAGCTGTGGCAAATGTACGGGTAATGGAATTTGCAGCGTCAATTGCATTGCCAAAGTAGCCGCAACTGCAAGAAGTGCAACAAAGAGCTTGTCCTGCGCCTGCAGGACATAGACACAGATACAGACATAGACATTGACATGAATGGGGCGGAGGGGGGGTTGATGGGTAGACGGGCACATCATAAAGGCAACACAAAAAATTTGCGGTTGATGCATTTTTATGAAGCGAACCGCAAAGTGGACGTGAATGAGGTTCTCTTTCTTTTTCTCAGCTCTCTGCACTTCTCTCCTGTTGTCAGTATGTGTGGGAGTGCAAGAAAATATAATAATAAACTAGAAAAATGACAAAAGACATGTTAAAAGCACACATAGCACAAAAAAAATAATAATATCAGCAGGGTGGCAACGCCGCTGACAGGCAACAAAAGTAGACAGCCAGCACTTTCGGTAGGCCGGGCAAGCAGTTGGGCGGGAAGGGGGGTGAGTGGGCGGGTAGACGGCACAAGTGCTGTAAAGATTTACTTGACGATAGACAAGAAAAGAGGCGTGTAAAGTGCCGCCGAGCTAAAAATATTTGCACAACAATGGAAGCCACAGCAAAGAAAGAGAAAGATACATAAAAAATCGGTATGTGTATGCAAAGAGGAAGACGAAGAAAATGATGGCGAAGTAGTTGAAGTAAAAACGTAGTGTTAAAATAGAAAAGAAAAAAAGGCAGCTGCCAGTTTGGGTTGCCCTGTAGTTGTGTGTAGTAAAATGTAAGTAGCTATAAAATATGAATATAATAGAGCACATCACATCATAATGCGCCCGCAGCAGTGAATGCAGCAGAATGTAACGGTGTCGTTGGTGACGGGGTGAAGTGACGGGTGAAGGGAGTTGAAAAAGTGTGGGGGTTCGGATGGGTAGTTGATTAAATCTGTGAAGTGATCGAAGTGACATGCATGAACACGACAAGCACACTTGAGGCGCCACTTCCACTTCCATAATCCCGGCTAGTGCTACTTTCACAATGACGACAATGAAGTTGAACTTCTTCCCATCGGAGTTGTTTCATCGAACGGGACGCGTGTGAATAACTTCCGTCAGTGGAATGAATAGATATAGTGAATAGCTGTTGAATGATGTGTGGGTGAGTTTATGAGTTTGTTACGTTGATAAAGTGCATATTTAACTTCCCTGACTGTCAATTCACCCCCTATCTCCCTCTCTCTCTCTGCCTCTCTTTTTCTTGCGCTGTGACTTTCTTTAAAAGCTCGATTGCTAGAAAACATTGAAAATTTAGTGATTTTGGTATTTTTTATACCCGTTACTTAAAAAATAAGTAAAAGGGTATATTGTATTCGTTTAAAGGGAGAAGGAAGCATCTCCGACCCTATAAAGTATATACATATGTTCTTGATCAGCATCAACAGCCGAGTCGATATAGCTTTGTCCGTCTGTCCGTCTGTGTGAGGGCCTAGATCTCAGAGACTATATAGTAAGAGCTAGAGCAAGAGCACGCAGACCAAGTTTGTTTAAAATTTTTGTCACGCCTCCGCCTTTGTAAATCGCGAAAAGCCACCACACGCACATTTTTTAAGGTATTACGAATTTATTTTACTAATTAACGTTAACTACTATTATTATCAATCATTCTACTAAATCGTAATAAGATCGGACAAATAGAATAGTGGTAATAGCTGTAAAAGTTTTTAAGCAATGTAAGTGCCTAAAAGCATGCAATAAAAAATATTTTAAATTTATGTAAATAAGTTACTGGTATCCTATAGTCGGGAGCTCCTTTATAACCTTTCCCACTTGTTTTCATTGAATTTTCTGTTGCCATTTATCTATTCTTGAAACAAGAATTGTAATTTCTTTTAAGGCTCCATTAACTAGTAAAAATGAAGACTACCATTTTGGTTCAATTTTATTCAAAAAAGTATTTTATTATATTTGGTTAAAATAGTTTAACAATGCCTTTTACAGAATAAATATACTTTTATTTAATTCAAGGCTGTCATTACTAAAACAAGAAAAAAATTGTTTTGAGTTGATGATGCAGAAATATTTGTTATATCCTGTTCTATTTTGAGCAAAAATTTCATATTTTATGTGGGAATCGAAAGATTCTTTTACTAGTGTTGCCGAACTACACATTTTAAGCTAGTATTCTGTAAAATCGAGGGCCTTAAGTGATACATTCAGCTTCAGCACTTACATTAGAGTGCATCGAATTGTATGGGCCCGAAAAAATTAAAAAATGGTAACCCATTTTCGTAATCTATGGTCAAATCTAAGATGTTTTCACGAAGAAACCATAGTTCTAAAATGAATTCCTGGTCCGCGCTTTTTGAGTTGAAAAATTCATTTTTTGAACATTTATATCTTGGGTGTTTATTGTCCGATCCTGACAAACTTGGTGTCAATACTCTTGTTATGACCAGGACTTTTAAAATTCCATAGAACCAAAGGACGAAATGTCCTTTAAGCGTTATTTTCATCCTTGGGACGACGATTTCGCGATTCGATTATGTCAAGATATATCCTAAAAAATTAGTCAGAATTTAATATAATTTTGTCCCAAAGAACATTTTTATCATCCTTGAACCTGTATTTTTTATAAGCAGAAAATGTAAAACATATTTTAATACAATTTTCTTACATACTATATGGGTATTTCCAGGATCGCGAACTCGACATTCGTACGACTTTAAATGAAAAAAAAAATGGAAGAAATTGACATTTTCAAAAATGTTTTCTCACGTGTTTAATGCATTTTATCAACTCTATTTTTATGATAAAAGACAATCTTTGAAGACTTGTCGTTTTTTAATTATTTATAGAAAACAATGCATCGCGAATGCGACGAAAAATGGAAGTCATTTTTGACTTCATCTTGACAAATGCGAAAGTCTGCGAAATGTGGCGAGTAATTTGGAAGAAAATACTCTTAAACCATAATAAAATAATGTAGTTTTCCATTTTAGAAATAATTTTGATATGTAACTACCGTTTTATATATTTTACAAGTTTTATTAGTAATTTGTAACGTGACATCGCGAACGTGACAAGATTTCCACCCAGTTTTTCCAAGAGTTTGTTCATCAAATTTTATTCTATATTCCGATATATAGCTCTTAGAACTTGATTTAAATTAAATTTTCAATATATTTCTATATACTAAAATGATTTATGTTACAATCTTACTTCCTGATTTAGTGTAATCGTTAAAATACAAACGGTCCATTTTGAAAATCAATTTTTAAGAAAATAGGCAAATATATGGAAAAAGTGAATTTATTCCAATGTAGAATCTATATGTTCATCCTATTGAATTTTTTCTAGCGTATATTGATAAAATAAATAACTTGAATACATTTTTGGAAGAAAATTTCACAAGATGTGAGTTTTTAATCAATTTTTCGTTTTTCGTCGTGGTGGACCTTTTTCTGGAAATGCCCATATGTATATAAATATTTTAGAGACATTTACGGGGTATTTCCCAAACTGACAATTTTAATCTTTTTATACCCTGTACCCATTGAATATGTGCAAAAAAAGGTATACCATTCAAATTAATATGTTTGGTTTGTCGTCTGGTTTATCAATATGAATTATTTTTGGGATTAAGGGGTATTGTGAGGATAAAGATGCTGTAGTTGAGTCTTAGCTGGAACTAAGTTGAGACACTAGAATTTATTAGCATTAAGGACTAACAACTTTAAGGACAATGGCTGAAATCACCTGTTCGGTTGTCAGTCTTTCTGTTTTTCAGTCGAGTGCTCAATCAATAATCAAACAAGTAATAACAACAACCACAACAGCAACTGGATCTGGATCTGGAGCTGTGGCCAACGCCTATAACAACACCTTGACAGGGCAACAAAGGAACAACCAGCCACAACGGACCAACGCCGAGACTGAGAGCGGACGGGACGGCAGGACGAAATGTCTGGCAGCAAAATGTTATGCATTATATAGAAATACTATATAACTAGAGTATGGGTAAACATTAACGCCATGGAGCGTGGCCATCAGGAAGTAACACAATCGGCCCAGCCATCAAAGCAGCAGCAGCAGCAGCTAACCGAGAGACTCCGTCAGTCAGTTAGTCAATCAGTCAGTCAATCAGTCAGTCAGTCAGTCAGTCAGTCTTGCAGCCGGCGGCAGTGTGAAGTCAGCTTCAGTCGCAAGTCGAAGTCAGTCAGCGCGTCAATAACTTGGACACAAAGGCGTATGCAACATAATTTTGTGGAGGCAAAGCCAGGACGAACAGGACGAACAGGACGCACTGTACGGTACACAAAGGCCATCGAAGCGAACCGTCAAGGCGACCGCAGGCGAGGAAAAAGGTAGGCGACCATCAACTCAGGGCTAAGGGGAGGACAGAGGACAGAGGGCAGAAGGCCGAGAGTGCCAATGACGCGTTGCGGCTTATTACCAATGCCATTGTATACTTTATGGTGTTGCCAAAGTAAATGGGCGTGGCCATTGGGGGCGGGCATCGGTCGAAGTATGACATTAAGTGTGCAAATGTGCAGCACAGGGAGCAGGAAGAGATGCGTGTGCGTGTGTGTGTGTGTGTGTGTTGAGTGTGTGTTGACTTTTAACTTGAATAAATTTGCTTTGCAGTCGCTGCATAAAATATGCTTATAGGTAGTATGATAAGGATGCCCGAGCAGGCGATAGGCGGTGGTAAATTGCGGGTGCGGCCAAAGCACTTGGCAATTCCATTAAATGTGCAACAAAATTCAGTGCATTAAGGGAATTCAAATATACCATATTCATAAAAATCGGGCATACTAAAAAAAACAACAACCTTTGCCTATTAATACATTTCGTTTATTTTTTGTATTTATTTATTTAAATGGAAAATATTGCAAAAATAATGCATCTTAATACTACGCCATAAAAATGAAATATATATACTAGAGTGGGTTAATTTTTTTTCCATTTCAAGCGGTTGCCAAGAAACCATGGGTCTAAAGAAAATTTCGAGCTTCCGATTTTTATCGAGAAATTATGATAAGTTTATATATTTCTCGCTAAAAATCGAAAGTTCGATTTTGACTTTAGACTTATTGTTTCTTGGACAAATCTTTTTAGATTCCGTCGTAAATTAAGATTTTGACAACCGCTTCGAAAACATCGAAACAGAATTTTTTTTTTCCATACAAATTGACCCATTCTAATACATACATATAGTAAATAAATTAACGCTTCAAAGTAGAAATGAAGTATGGAATATATATCAGTCAAGGAATTTAAGTTCTGAAAAATTATTCAGACAAAACTACCACATTTATTGGAGAAAATCTGTACCTCAATGGAATTTATTTATTCTGCCTTTGTCTTAAGAATTTTAAATCAGTTTTTAAGTGTTTCTTTTTCTTGACACCAGTTAGTTTATTATTATTTAAGTTTAATTGTGCCAGAAATTTATCTTGCTGCCCTCGCTCGATTTTCTGTGGTCTATTTCTCCTTCGTACTCATTTTCCTTTGCTTGCTTGCATTTTCATGTGCGTGTTAATTTTATTTGCAGTTTTATTTTCATTTTGCGTTTACTTCAATGACCTTTTTTGCTCTGTTGGCCATTGGCCGTTTGGCTCTTGGCTCTTGGCTCTGATGTTGTTGATGTTTGTTGCCTCTGCTACATTTGTGGCATTTTAGTTGAGTGCATTTTAAGTGCCGCCAGGCCCAGTTCCAGTTCGAAGCCCAGTCTCAGAGCGATTCTCAAGGTTATTGGCACTGCCACCGCCCACTGAGAGAAAAGCAACAATTTGTGTTATTATTTACATTTGCCAAGTTGGCTAGCGGCGTTTTGCTTTCTACATTTTTATTCATCTCCTCTTTCGGCTTGGCAAATGTTAAATAAAGTCTAGACACGGCAGGTAACAAATGCTCGAGCATAGCATACATTTTTTAACATACAAAATTCAAATCAAGCATACGCAGCGCAGGCCCAGGCTTCAGGTGCTTCTTGAGTCTTTTATAACCTAGCATGTGCAGCTTGTTTGCAAGAATTATTAAAATATTATTTAAATATTTAGCCAAGCTACCTTAAAGCTTTTGCTCTCTATCTCTAATTTTCTTGGTAAACTTTATACATATATGCGATATATATATCGTTGGAAATATCTTAAATATTTAAATTTAGAATTTTTGTTTAAGGCCCTATTCTCTTTCAGCAAAAAATTTTTTTCGACTTTTTTTTTTTGCATTTATTTATAGCTTGGGTAGTTGTGAATATGCCCCTAAAAGGATTTTTAGAAATTCGAAATACTTAAGGAGATATGGCCATTTTTATCCAGCAATGTTAATGTTAATGCATGTGAAGTCAAAACTTTAAACGCGTTTATCTCGAAACCACGTTTTTCGAGCTGGCGGCCACGATTCCGCCAGTTCTACTGAACCGATTTGGATGAAACAAAGTTTAATCGACGTAGAATTGTCACCATTCTGGCCCGAAGTAAAATAAAAATTTTTTTTACTATTTTTTTTTTACACTAAACTACAAAAAAATGGGTCCAAATTCCGATTTTCAATTTCAAGTGGCCGCCATTTTGTCAAAAAAAATCGCAAAATTTTTATTTTACTTCGGGCCAGAATCACATCTATGCTGATCATAACCCCGTTTTTTTTTTCATTTCCGACGCTCCGGAGACCCGGAATCGTGGCCGCCGTGACGACACCTTTTTTTTGCACCACCAACTTTGAAGTCTCATTACTTTTTGAACAGCCCTCGTATCGAGGCAAAAAAAATTTTTTTATTTTCTTTCATTCATTACTAATTCAATAAAAAAAACAAAATTCAAATATCTTTTTGCGTTTTCAAATGAGAATTTTTTCAAAAAAGGTCCAAAAACAGCAAGCTGAAGGAGAATAGGGCCTTAAGACCTCGTACTTACAAAACATGTACAGGGGTCTATTAACTTTGTCATAAAAAAGTGGCGTTGCAGACCACATAAAGTATATATATTCTTGATCAGCATCAATAGCCGCGTCGATATAGTCATGTCCGTCTGTAAGAGCGCCTAGATCTCAGAGACTATAAGAGCTAGAGACTCCGAACTTGGTATGCAGGTCCGTCTATGTTGCAAGCAGATCAAGCTTGTTTAAGATTTTGACTACGTCCCCTTAAACGCCCACAAATTCGAAATATCTTAATTATAAGAATAGTTTTAAAGATAGACATTTTTAATTGGACACAGACGTAGATAACATTATCCTACATATTTGCGATCTGATCATAAGCACCAAAGATATTAAACAACTAAATTCTTCTTTATAGGAATAAGGTACGGCATCAACAATCACAATTAGATAATAATAACATTTGACTTTCAGTCCAGTAACAATGAAAACCAAAATTAGGCAACCCTATGGATAAAGTCATTTTGGAGCAGTGTGTTGAGCGTTTGTTTTAATATTATTTATTAATGTTATACTGATATTTTCTCCAAATGTTATACAGTCGAACTTTCCTAACTCGAATCACCATCATCCAAGAAAAAAGTTCGAGTTATGGAGACTTTGGGTTAGGGAATTATTTTTTTAAAGTTTTTTAAAAGAAACTTCAATTTTTTTCATTCATAAATACATTTCAAATTGCAAACTATTCTTGGTATTTTTAACAAAAAATAATTCCAGCTTGTTCAAGACCTGTCGATATTCTCAAAAATTGGGTTTTTCGTTCTTTTGCAGAAGTTCCAGAAGAAGTTTCCGATTTAAATGAAATCATAATTAATTTTCTATTTTTTAAAATAATGAATACTGTTTTCGCTGAGATACCATATTTTTCAGCCACTTCATTTTCTTTTCGTCCACTTTCGAATTCCTGACCTAATAAGTTTGAATATTAAATAATTTAATTTAATAATTTAAATAATCTTGCGCTGATACGCTAACAAAGAAGTACATAAAGTACGTCTTTCCTGAAGCTAATTCACCAGTCTAAGTTCAATATTCTATCGTATTGCATCTCCATATGTTAATGTACATCAATATTACATATCCAAACGAGCCGGTAACAAAAGCATAAAAGAGAAACGAAAAAACATTCAAACTTCATTGGGGATTTTCCCGAAAAATTCGACTTACAGAAGTACAGGCCAATATTTTTGTTCGAGTTAAGGAGAAATTCGACTTATGGAAGTTTGAGTTACGGAAGCAGAATTGTATGAAATTTGCTCAGTAAACGCTATTGCCACTCGATTTTGTTCGAGTTAGGGAAGTTCGAGTTAGGGAAGTTCGACTGTATTTACATTAATTCTATGTTAGTATCACTGCGGACGACAGTCCGCGCTAGTGACGAAAGCAGCACGAAGGGTGCGAAGGCGACTAGCATATATACACAGGAAGAATGGAAAATTTGCTATGTCTGTCCGATCAGGTCGAGTTATATACTGATCGAAAGGTATCAATTTAACTTACAAATGTGCATACTAAGACTTTTAAAAACTCACCTGGTTTGTGAGATAAACAGGTGTAAGTGGGAGGGGAATAATTTAAATGATTGGAGCAATTGGGGCCGTTGCAGCCTTTTTGATTTTTAAATTTTTTTTAATTTTTTACTTTTCTTATCATAAAATACGCCTGACACCTTGATCATCAAAATCCGATCACTGGTTCAGAAGATAATTAATTTTGAAATTTTTGGTGCCCCTTTCAAAACGAGATGAAAAGTCAGTCTGTTTGTTTGTTTGTTTGTCTGTTTGTCTGTTTGTTTGGATCAAATCGTTGATTTAGCTTAAAAGTTTGAATGTGGACTTGTTCCTGCTCAAAAATCTAAAAACGTTTGTTCTACGACTTTTTCGAAAAATCGCTAGTTTAGCGGGAAATCGCTAAAAATCGCTAAAATTTTAACCCTTATAGCATCCAAACGACAAAAGCTACAGATGCGATCTATATATCGTTGAAAAGGTATTTTGAAAGGCTGTTATGCATACCTTTTAACTTTTTTTCCTAAATTACATAGGTAAATTGCTACAGGTGACATAAGGTATTTTCCCCCACATTTTGGCGGTTTTTGAGAAAACGCCGCAAACGATTTTTTTTTAATTTTCAGTGTGTTTTAGTTTGTAAAATTTCGCGTTTTTTAATATATGACACAAAAAATTTTACCGATAGGTTCTGAAGATATAATTTATTAACTGAATATATACGTTTTACTTTGAATTGGAATAGGGCAGCAGCAACAAAGTGTTATAGCAGCCATAGTTTGAGAGTGCTGATAGATTTTGCGATTGACATGTGTGTTCGTAAAACGAACCAGTGTACAAACAATAAACAAAGTTGACAAGTTATACTGTCAAAAAATACTGCAATTTTCAAAATTTCTAATGTCTTACTCAAAAATATCTGATATCCTATAAAAAAACCTCTTTACGAGGTAAAAGTCTAGTGACGAAAACATTTTCTTGCCCCAAAATTTCTGATATCCAATTTTGTGACGAATAATGTTAGGTTTTACATATGAATTATTTTAAAAAAAATTTTTGTCACTCGGCACTGCGCAAAAAAGTAGTATTTATTAGGTATGAAAAACTTAGCGCAACGTGCCGAGGGCCAAAAATTTTTTTTAAAATAATTCATATGTAAAACCTTGCTCTGAAGATGTTTTTTTAAGATTAATTAATGTTTTCCTGACATTTTATTTTAATGTTGTATTTAAACAAATTTAATGTTAATATTAGATGTTTTTTTTTGTTGGTTTATTATTAAGAGATCAAGGAAATGCACATATTGCTGTCTCGCTTTCTCTTATTCTTAAAACAATTCATTTTGTGCATTTATTTTAAGCGTCTGTTAAACTTGATGCTGTAATTTAATTAATAATTTATAATATAGTTTATGTAAATATCATCAATATACTTGGGCGAAAAGTACATTTAGTGCATAATTATAATTAATATTTGTAGCGATTTAAATTATTTCATTTTAAGCAGTGTTTGCTTTTTCATAGTAAGTACGTGGTCTCCGACAGTCGAGTATGCTCGACTGTAACACCGCCCCCTATTTTATACTAGTTATATCCAAATGTAATTCCATACGAGTAATATAATTAAACAAATTAGATTATATTTAAATATAGATACATAAGAAAGATCTTCTTTCCCCATTGTGACATTCACTCTCTCATTCTCCGTATATCTCACACTTTGTGTGAACGAATTTTAATAAAAACCATTTCGATGTCTTCGACTGTGAAACTTAATGCCCTGTCAAATGCGAGTATGTCCCCATGGGCGGTTTCCTGGTATCTTTTGGTATCCACATGGATGCAGGCATTTTTGGCAATGCAGGTTTTGAGTTACTCAAAGGAAATGAACAGAAATGTAACAACAAAAGTAAATTTCGCTTACAAATTGAAAAAAAAGAAAGTAAAATAAAAAAATTGAAGAAACCAGCAAAGCCCAAAGCCTTCACAGGAAGTAAGTGCCTCGATATGTACGTTACACTTTTTCGCATTCGCTTTTCTTTGCCTCAAATGAAAGCAAGTTAATTTGATTTGGAAATTTTTGAAAGCGTTCGAGCGAAAGTACAGGCAGGGACGTCGCATTCGAGGGGCAGGAGGCTAATAAACGTGTTGCCATTGTCGCTGAGGTGACAAAACAAGCGTTGGCAAAGGAGGTTTCCGCGTCTTGAAGAGCCAAGTGAATAGCAAGGAAATTGAATATAAGTTGATAAATCTTAGAAATATATATAAACACATACAAATATATTTAAAAAATATTCGAAATGTCATTGCACAGTGTCAAAATGTTTTTTTATGTAATAATTTGTTCGAAAAATTCAAAAGCTTAATTTAAACATCATACGATCTAAAAGTTAAATGTTTTTAATTTATTACTTTTAGCTTTTTTAACTTAATGATCAGCTTTATTTGTTTGCTACATATCAATTCAAAAATTAAATTTAGATATATGTAGTATAACAATTCATTACAATTCCTATTGTTGTGTAGTTAATTAATGCAAAATTTACATAAATATTTCAATGTTCTTGAGATATAATACATTACAAACTATAAATTAATTTTTATTTTTATTGAAAACAGTGGAAAACTAATAATAACATTATGATCCTTATCATTATCTTTATATAATTAAGATTATTTTTTGTAAAACTAAAAAGTCAAGTAAATTTAAGATTGAAAATATTCAATAATTTTTTATGTTTATGTGAATCGTTAAGTCATGTACCCTAAATTTAAATCAGTTAATTAATTTATTTAAATCTTTACTGCTTTGGAGCACTGTAGCTTCGGTAGGCACTGTACGTACCAAACCCACAAAATACACTTTGTAAGTCAGACAACAAAACAGAACGCAACTTTTTGCGCAACACTTTGACTTCCACTTCCACTTCAATACGCCAAATGCGATGGCGACGGCGAGGAGAACAAGAACAGAGATGGGGATAGGGATGAGGAGGACGAAGACGAGGAGAAGAACAGGAGCACCGACAGTCTTGTGACAGCTGTCAAGCGAGACAAGCTGGCGAAGTAGCTGCTTCAATATAAATAGCTAACTGTTCTCGTATACCTGAGCGACAGCCCAACCGAACCCCTAGCTCAATACTCAGCCCCAACCCCAACCCCATCTTCATCTTCATCTTCATCTCAATGTACATGGCAACATGGCAGAATGGAGGGCGCCGAACAGAAAAGTACATCAAATGTACATTAGTGCGGTAGTTAACTTATTCATGTACACAACTCCATCGCCTTTCCATATCTCTCTCTCTTTCTCTCTTCGTCTTGCCTCACCTTCCATTCACTCATTTTCGTGTTGTTGTATCACTTTTTGTCACCAAAAAAGAGGAAAGAAAAGAGGAGCAAAAAAAACTGTCAAATGAAATATAATAAGGGTACGGATGGGGCTGACTGTACCGGGTACAGGGTATCGGGTACCAAGTACTCCGCTACTCCGCTACTCGGGTACTCGTACTCGTACCTGCTTTATAAGCTGACTCCATTTAACTGCGAGGGCGTCTTTGGTCCTCCGTCAAGTGCGTCCTTGGCGCTCTGGCTCTGGCTCTGGCGACTTCAATGCTGTCACTTTGCTCTGCAGACAGACAAAAATTTGTTTTGAGTTGAGTTCCTGCCGCATAGTTCTCAGTTTCCCAGTTGTGAGTTGCCAATTGTTGTTGTTGTTGTCGGTTAGTCGCTGCTT
The DNA here is from genome assembly GCA_037043435.1 of Drosophila suboccidentalis. Lineage (NCBI taxonomy): Eukaryota > Metazoa > Arthropoda > Insecta > Diptera > Drosophilidae > Drosophila > Drosophila suboccidentalis. The sequence continues at coordinate 31,127 of JBAMBK010000716.1, read as the reverse complement.
CGAAAGGGCACAAAAGACTTTAGCAAGTATGAAATAAAGTCAAATTCCAAAATGTGCCACCCTCCCAGCCTCCATCTGCACTTCCCTCGTCCCACATCCCTCATCCCACGACCAAGTACAGACAACTGCCAACAAGGTACCCCCAAGCTTCCGAGCCACCTTAAAAAGCGACAGCAGCAGCTGCAGGTGAAAGTTTTGTCTAATTAAAAAATGCTTCTTTGGCAAGAAAATTGCGGCTTCATTTGACTTCGTTCTATGGGCATCCAAGCCGTGGGAGCTTAAAGAATCAACTCGCCCCAAAGAGAATTCTTGAAATTTGCAAGCCTTTATCTCGATATCTTCGTTGTACAAATATTGTAATTTGGTTAGTGAGAGCTTAATTTTTATAAAAAAAATCTTTCATATTTCAGAGAGTATTCTAGAGTTGAGACGTCCACTTCTTTTTATCAGGGGTGCCACAGAAATCGCTTTCGCTTGAATTTCAATTGAATTTGTATAAAATTTAAGTGAAATTCAAGCGAAAGCGATTTCTGTAGAACCCCTGTATATTATATATATTTTTTTTTAATTTGATTCCTTGTGCTGCTTACGCCTTTTTTTGAGGCACTAGCCACTGTTATAATCATCGATTTTAAAATATAGTTCACAAATTCACAGAAAAAAAGAAATAGTAACAAATTATAATCATTTTAGCTTTAGTTTTAAGTTGTAAGATTAATCTTCATTTTAGCTATCAATTATAAGTATTTCAACAATTTATTGTGTTACATGAATTTTTACTATATTTATTATAATTTTTATATTATTTTTGTATTGTTCAATTCACAATTTTCTCTTCTCTTGCTTTTTCACATTTTTTTGCAGTATTAATTATAAAATTCATTTAACAATATACTTAAAATTTATTTTATTACTTTTCCAACATTTTTTTTAATCAATTCTGTAAAATCTACAAAATTTTGGGGGTTGAAGCAAATTTTATTGTACTATATTAAGATATTTTATCTTCCTATAATCTATTCCATTGTCATATTGTCACCTAGAAACATTTGCACAATGGGCTTTATTTTACCATTAGTACCTACTTTACACACCACCAATTTAGTAGCTGGCACAAATCTAGCAATTAGTTTACTACTAAATCTGAAGTATACATACATATGTATGTCTTTACATACTCATATACACACACACACATGGGCAGAAGTCACCAAGTAACATTTACGCGTCTGCGGTTATTTTGCCTAATTTATGTTGTAATTATTTTGTTTGGCAGCCCATCCCAACATACAGTGAGCGTTATAAATATTTACTTATAAATATCTTACTCACTTTGTTCAAGTGTGCGTGGTTTTGTGCTTATGTATGTGTGCTTTTGGCGGTGTGAAATGTGTGTAAATACCCGAAACACCCACGCACAAAAGTTGTAGCTGCTTCTGCTTCTTCTTCTTCTTGCTCTCTAAAAGGGGTGGGGGGAGGGGTGTGTCGCCATGTTTGTTTGCAAATAAATACAAGTCGAAGTGTACTTTATGGCCACGCTTATGTAGTACTAATTAAATGTCACTCATACGCACTGTAAGCCTCCACTACATGTCGACTCTCTCTCGACTGACTTCAAACATTAAATGTATGTACTTTGCATGTTGTCATTGTGTTTGTTGTTGTTGTTGTTGCTGCTGTTGTTGTTGTTGTTGCTGTTGCTGTTGCTTATTGCCTAGACGCCTTTAGGAAGAGTCTGATGCTTTGGAGTAGGAGGTAAAGGCGAATTCAGCTTAGTTACTCCACTCGAATTTTGCAATTGACATGTGTGCTCAAGATAAAAGGACAGGACCATCTATTGATGACATGGCATTGAAATGGCGTGCAAATGGCTAATTAATAGCCTGGCTTGTTGGTCCTCTTGGTCCTTGGCCGTTTGAATTGTTGCTAAGTTGTTTATACTCAAATAAACTTTTCAATTGAATTACCAACTGTTTAGCTGATTATTTTAAAGCCACTTGTTGAAAAGGAAATTTACATATGATGCATAAAGTGTGTTAAAGGACAATTAATTTCTTTAACTGAATCAAAATATTCAAATTTAACATAGTATAATTTAAATTAACTTAATTGCGCATTCAAGATAACTGCCAGATTCCACTGATCATATTTGCTTAAATGTTATTTGTTTCTTATTTTTCTTTTAGATAATATTAACGAATATTTATGAGTCATTGATCTATCTTTTCAAGGCAACAACTTCGGGCAGAGTTTAGAAAGATAAAGTAAGTTTAATTAAATTACAAGAAAATGCATCGAAAAATACCAAAGCAAACATACTACAGTTGGCAGATAGTGCTGCCCATTTTTTACGAATAATTTTAAGAGTGTGCTAAACGAGCTTAAGAGAGCAAGCACTCTCTCTCTCTCTATCTCTCTCTCAACGCCTGTTGGCTAGTTGTTAACTAAACATGCGCACTGTTTCCCGCCGCACACCTGTCCAACTGTCCACCCATCTACCTGTCGCACCTGCCGTTGCGTCCGATGTACAGCATGCAACAGAGGACACATAACAGACGCAGTTGCTGGCCAAACAGGAAATAATGTGCCAGGTAAACGTATGGCAATGTAAACTTGACGAAAGCTGCGAGCAAGTCTCTCTCTCTTTCGCTCTTGCTCTATGTACTGCTCTCTCTCTCTCTCTGCCTCTCTCTCTCTGTCTTTAGTTGTGTGTGTGTGTTTGGGCTCTCGCACTCAGTGCTTGCTCTTTGGCATCGTTTGTTTGCTCTGGCGCGTTGAGCAAACACAAAATGGGCAAATTGGCAGACACAGAGCGGCAAACAAACTTTATTATGGGTCATTGTAAAGTGCAGCACACCCACACACACCCACACTCACACCGACATTTGTATACACTCGAGTGCACGCACACACACATGGATACATACATATGAGGCTGCCTAAGTGAGCGAATTGAATTGAAGTGCCTATTAGTATGCAATAGATTTTTATCAAGCCGATGCTCTTTACAGCTCAAATTGTTTGCCTGCAAATTGAGTAAGCTCGCCAATTGATACATATCCAATTATTTAAGAGGAGAGAAGAGCCCCCTATCTCACTTTCTCTCTCTCTCTCACTCCCTCTCCCTCTCTCTCTCTCTCTCTCTCATTGAACAGTTTGATAAGCCCTTTGAATTCTATAAACGTTTACAATTTTACATTTTGTTTGCCGCATTATGTGCTATTAATTTTTAAGCCTCCATAATTTTGTCATTTGGTAAAGTCAATGGGTAGAATACGGAAATTATTTGTGGATTTGTAATTTTAATTAGTTTTTCGCATTTAGCGTCTGTGATTGCAGTTGCGGGATCAAAGTATTGTCGATTGTCAGGTTGGTTCAGGTGCCATTATTTCAAACATACATATACATAAATTTACATAAATTTGCGGCTTGGCTCTTGTCTCGATTGCGGGGCTGGAGGGTTGGGTTTGTCAATGTGCTAACCATAAGTGGCATTAACCATAAAGCACTTAAAATATTGTGTGTATAATATACACAAATCGCACATATGCCACACTGGACATTGGAACGATCGTCATATATATATATATGTGTGTGTTTGTGTGTGTATGTGTGTGTTAACATATTAATATCATATCAAGCGCAGCTGACAAACCATTATAGTATGTTTTAATTAATATTTGCACGGTGGTACAGCTGATGATACATATCTGTATTAGTTTAATAAATATAATATTATAATATATATTTTTATTTTATAATTCGAACATTTTATTTATTTCATGATTTATATTGTTCATAATTTTTAAAATTATAAGAAAATCATATTTGCTGTCAAAATAAATATATAAGCGGGCTCTAGTGATAGAAATTCCAAAATTTTTGATATTTGTGATTTCTATTCTCTTTACATACTGCAATTGCTTTCGCACCACTGTGCCATTGCAGTACCGTTTTATCATAAGCATTTATGTTCGTAATATGATGAAATACAATACTTTGCTTTAATACATTAAATACAACTGGCTGCAAGTTTGGCCTGCAAGCTGGGCATCAAAGGCAGCTGAAGGGTTTCAAAGTGGGCAATTGGTTTGGTTCATCGAGTGGCGGGTTGATTAAAAATCACGCATACGCAACGTTGCACAATGCAATGTATTGGATTTTCGCCATTTTTTTTTGCTTTTGCTGCTTTGCATCTGTTGTGATATTTTTTTGAAATATTTATTTTTATTTTTGCCATTGAATGAAGCGCACTTAATAAGTGAAAATGTGCGTGGCATATTAAGAGTGACATATTTAACAAATAGATTGCAGAAAGTCGCATCCCGGTCGCAATATGAATATGACAGGCGGTCAGGCAGGCAAAAGAGTGTGGTCGGATCAAAATAAATAAATAAAAAATAAAATACAGTGTATTTATAACGAGCATTTACGACACATTTATAAACAGTAAAAACGTTACTTGGTGATTTCTTTATTGTTGCTGCAACAATTTTGCACTTTTGCCATTGGTATTAATTATGAACAAATTAATTAAATTAATTACTCATGCGAGTGAGTAGAGTGCATTCGTGGGTACACTCACTACTCGTATTCACACAAACATTCCCTTTTATGCGGTTTACACAAATATTTGCACTGCCCGCTTGGGATTCAGAGCAAACTGAACAAAAAAAAAAAAAAAACAAACAAACGCTTTGACTCGCTGCCCCAAAACTGTTCAACTATAATGCATTTTAAATATTTAATTTAAGTTTAAATAACACCACTTTTTAGTGTGGCAAGTGGGTAAATACTTTGTAATCTGATGCCGACATCATCATCATTTAAAATGCACCCCTACAATTATTCAAATTTGTTGTCCTGCAGTGCAACGGGGCGACAGAGCCGAACGAGCTCTCTGGGGGACAGGATGTTCAAATGGAATATTGGGTTTATTAAATCAGATTTAATGTACTAGTTTCTTGCGAATTGCAATCTGGATGCAATTCAATTTCAACATATTTGAAACAAATCAGTTTCCAGGGAATTAAAAGTTGAAAGAAAAATTGTACAAAATATTTATGTAAGAGATCGATTACATTATTAATAATAAAATAAAAAGAACAACTACAATATTATCGGGTCTTTTCCGAATTCCGAAAACGAGTCGATTTGCCACAAAACGAGTTGATTGCTGTTCCAAAATCGACAATAATTTTCGTTTTAAAAACTTGTGCTGTAGAGTCGTCGGAATGCCATTTAAAGCTTTAAAATGAATACCTAAAATTGTAAACTCAAAATTATAATAATGTTGAACATTTTTAGAATCGATTAACATCAATATTTCAAGTTTAAACAGTTCAAGTATTTTTTAAAGCATGTATATAATGTTTATAAAAAACAAAACCGAGCTGTTCTGACTTTCACTTTAATTTTTGTTATCGATACCATCTCTAGCAATCGAAAGCTTCTAGATTTGCTTCAATTGAATAACAACATTCGAACAACGAAGTTTTAGTCTAATTTACCTTCTATCTGCTATATTGAATCTGAAATACTAAAAATGAATTTTCGATACGTTTTCGAAACCGAGTTCGAAAACTAAAAACAAGACCATTTCGATCGGAATTGGGAACAGCAAATAGTAAAACGTTCGTTTTCGTTTCGTTTTTACTTTTTGAAATCGTTCGAAATTCGGAACAAGTCTGTATACCTTCTGAAAGATTTAATATACTAAAATCTAATAGCTTTGTTATTTTATCCTTACAAATGTTGAAAATAATACGATACTTTATAAAATATCCACTTCAATTTAAAAATTATCGCAATTTTCAACACTCCTCTAAAATCTTTCTGTAGATTTGGGAAATTTAAATGCCAAAAAGAAAATGGAAAATCCAGTTGACAATTGGCTACAAATCTAAACCAATTTACAAGTCGGTTTACAGGACATTGGGGCAAATTGTTGGTGTAACCACAAGAATTGCAACTTAAAAATCAACTCCATTCAGTTGGCCACATTGGAAGCAGACAATGTGAAACGGAAACGGAAGTGCGAGCGTGGTATGCGGCACTTTCACCAGCAAATTTAACCACATTTTAAGCACATTTAAAAGCAACAACAAATAAAATATTCAGACGATGGGGGGACAATGAATTACGACGCCACGCACCGAAAAATTGCAAAGGACGAAAACAGAAACAAAAACAAATATAAAAAAAAGTACAGAAATACAGAAAAAGTGTGCGGCATGACAAGAACAAGAGCAACAACAATAGCAAAAGGAGGCGGTGGGTGGTCAGGACATGCCGAAGGACAACTATAGTATGTACAATGAGATGCCAGCAAACAAAGGCGAACCAGAAGGCAGCCAGCGGCAGCTGAAGCAAATACTACTACAAGCAATTTAACATTATTTTAATGCCATCCTCTGGTTGTCCTTTGTCTCTGTCCTGCCACCTCCTTCTCCCCCTCCCCTCCTTCGCATATTTACATGCGTGTTTATCTGCCATGTAAGTAGTGTGTATAAAATAGAGCGACAGTTATCTATGTGCCTCTGTCATGACCGCCTGTTGCGAGTCCACAAACACACACACAGAGAGAAAGAGAAAGAAAGCGAGTAAAAAGAGAGGGAAACAGAAAAAGAGAAAGCACACAGCACGCTCCCCAGTTGTAATAGTGTGCAAATGTGTTTGTCATTTGTCTTTTTAACGCCGAACTGCCTCTGACTCTGCCCCTCGACTGCCTGTGCGTACGTGTGGCAGCCTCTCCCGACTCCGTCCCAATTGGGCGCTGCCAACCCGCTGCGAGCACGACGTTTTGACTTCCGTCCGGAAGTGCGCATTAAAATTGCCATTAGCCTAGCGGCAGCACCGGCAGCACCGGCAGCACCGCTTTCACAAATCCATTCAATTCGCATAGTCACACTTTTTGGCAACTGCCAAACAATAGGCTCGTAATTTGCCAGACCCAACAAAAGGCAACCAGCAAAAAAAAAACAAAAACAACAAAAATAATAAAAATAAGACAAAGCAATTGTCTTGCCTCTTTCGTCTTTAACACTCTGACTAATGCCTGTATCAGGCTTATAGCTTCAGACTCTTTAAGATCACATATTAATTATAGGATATTTCCAAATAAAAACATAAACAGGCCTGTTCCGAGTTCCAAATGTTTTCAAAAAGTAAAAACGAAACGAAAACGAACCTTTTACTATTTGCTGTTCCCAATTCCGACCGAAATGGACTTGTTCTTACTTTCTAACAAAAATTAAAGTGGAATTCAGAACAGCTCGGTTTTGGTTTTTATAAAATATTTTATAGATGCTTTTAACAAATTCTTTTAAAAATTACTTGAACTGTTTAAACTTTAAGTAGGGGAGAAGTGGTGGTTGTGGGCATGGGTGGGTTGTGGGCACCCCTACGTATATTTTCATGAAATGAAGATTGAGTTTTGTTGGTAATGTCATTCGCAAGAAATTACCCTATGTATAATTCATGCCAAATATCAAAGTGAACGGACGCGTTTCCTTTTGGAAATGAACGAATTGGTTTTTTTTGTGCTTGGAAAAGGTGAGGAAACTTCTTTCAAACATTTTTAATAGTGTATCAATCAAAGTGGATCGATTGGAAAGGTAAGTGTAATGCATTTTTATTTAGTCGAACTATTATGCTAAATGGAACAATATCGATTTGAACCAAAAAATTTAAACAAAAAAATTTGTTCATCACTTTTTAAAGTGTCTGCTAAAGTGGGTTGTGGGCACAAAAATTGAGGGTGTTGTGGGCACCCCTTTTGTTTGCTCTGGCGCGTTGAGCAAACACAAAATGGGCAAATTGGCAGACACAGAGCGGCAAACAAACTTTATTATGGGTCATTGTAAAGTGCAGCACACCCACACACACCCACACTCACACCGACATTTGTATACACTCGAGTGCACGCACACACACATGGATACATACATATGAGGCTGCCTAAGTGAGCGAATTGAATTGAAGTGCCTATTAGTATGCAATAGATTTTTATCAAGCCGATGCTCTTTACAGCTCAAATTGTTTGCCTGCAAATTGAGTAAGCTCGCCAATTGATACATATCCAATTATTTAAGAGGAGAGAAGAGCCCCCTATCTCACTTCTCTCTCTCTCTCTCACTCCCTCTCCCTCTCTCTCTCTCTCTCTCTCATTGAACAGTTTGATAAGCCCTTTGAATTCTATAAACGTTTACAATTTTACATTTTGTTTGCCGCATTATGTGCTATTAATTTTTAAGCCTCCATAATTTTGTCATTTGGTAAAGTCAATGGGTAGAATACGGAAATTATTTGTGGATTTGTAATTTTAATTAGTTTTTCGCATTTAGCGTCTGTGATTGCAGTTGCGGGATCAAAGTATTGTCGATTGTCAGGTTGGTTCAGGTGCCATTATTTCAAACATACATATACATAAATTTACATAAATTTGCGGCTTGGCTCTTGTCTCGATTGCGGGGCTGGAGGGTTGGGTTTGTCAATGTGCTAACCATAAGTGGCATTAACCATAAAGCACTTAAAATATTGTGTGTATAATATACACAAATCGCACATATGCCACACTGGACATTGGAACGATCGTCATATATATATATATGTGTGTGTTTGTGTGTGTATGTGTGTGTTAACATATTAATATCATATCAAGCGCAGCTGACAAACCATTATAGTATGTTTTAATTAATATTTGCACGGTGGTACAGCTGATGATACATATCTGTATTAGTTTAATAAATATAATATTATAATATATATTTTTATTTTATAATTCGAACATTTTATTTATTCATTTATATTGTTCATAATTTTTAAAATTATAAGAAAATCATATTTGCTGTCAAAATAAATATATAAGCGGGCTCTAGTGATAGAAATTCCAAAATTTTTGATATTTGTGATTTCTATTCTCTTTACATACTGCAATTGCTTTCGCACCACTGTGCCATTGCAGTACCGTTTTATCATAAGCATTTATGTTCGTAATATGATGAAATACAATACTTTGCTTTAATACATTAAATACAACTGGCTGCAAGTTTGGCCTGCAAGCTGGGCATCAAAGGCAGCTGAAGGGTTTCAAAGTGGGCAATTGGTTTGGTTCATCGAGTGGCGGGTTGATTAAAAATCACGCATACGCAACGTTGCACAATGCAATGTATTGGATTTTCGCCATTTTTTTTTGCTTTTGCTGCTTTGCATCTGTTGTGATATTTTTTTGAAATATTTATTTTTATTTTTGCCATTGAATGAAGCGCACTTAATAAGTGAAAATGTGCGTGGCATATTAAGAGTGACATATTTAACAAATAGATTGCAGAAAGTCGCATCCCGGTCGCAATATGAATATGACAGGCGGTCAGGCAGGCAAAAGAGTGTGGTCGGATCAAAATAAATAAATAAAAAATAAAATACAGTGTATTTATAACGAGCATTTACGACACATTTATAAACAGTAAAAACGTTACTTGGTGATTTCTTTATTGTTGCTGCAACAATTTTGCACTTTTGCCATTGGTATTAATTATGAACAAATTAATTAAATTAATTACTCATGCGAGTGAGTAGAGTGCATTCGTGGGTACACTCACTACTCGTATTCACACAAACATTCCCTTTTATGCGGTTTACACAAATATTTGCACTGCCCGCTTGGGATTCAGAGCAAACTGAACAAAAAAAAAAAAAAAACAAACAAACGCTTTGACTCGCTGCCCCAAAACTGTTCAACTATAATGCATTTTAAATATTTAATTTAAGTTTAAATAACACCACTTTTTAGTGTGGCAAGTGGGTAAATACTTTGTAATCTGATGCCGACATCATCATCATTTAAAATGCACCCCTACAATTATTCAAATTTGTTGTCCTGCAGTGCAACGGGGCGACAGAGCCGAACGAGCTCTCTGGGGGACAGGATGTTCAAATGGAATATTGGGTTTATTAAATCAGATTTAATGTACTAGTTTCTTGCGAATTGCAATCTGGATGCAATTCAATTTCAACATATTTGAAACAAATCAGTTTCCAGGGAATTAAAAGTTGAAAGAAAAATTGTACAAAATATTTATATAAGAGATCGATTACATTATTAATAATAAAATAAAAAGAACAACTACAATATTATCGGGTCTTTTCCGAATTCCGAAAACGAGTCGATTTGCCACAAAACGAGTTGATTGCTGTTCCAAAATCGACAATAATTTTCGTTTTAAAAACTTGTGCTGTAGAGTCGTCGGAATGCCATTTAAAGCTTTAAAATGAATACCTAAAATTGTAAACTCAAAATTATAATAATGTTGAACATTTTTAGAATCGATTAACATCAATATTTCAAGTTTAAACAGTTCAAGTATTTTTTAAAGCATGTATATAATGTTTATAAAAAACAAAACCGAGCTGTTCTGACTTTCACTTTAATTTTTGTTATCGATACCATCTCTAGCAATCGAAAGCTTCTAGATTTGCTTCAATTGAATAACAACATTCGAACAACGAAGTTTTAGTCTAATTTACCTTCTATCTGCTATATTGAATCTGAAATACTAAAAATGAATTTTCGATACGTTTTCGAAACCGAGTTCGAAAACTAAAAACAAGACCATTTCGATCGGAATTGGGAACAGCAAATAGTAAAACGTTCGTTTTCGTTTCGTTTTTACTTTTTGAAATCGTTCGAAATTCGGAACAAGTCTGTATACCTTCTGAAAGATTTAATATACTAAAATCTAATAGCTTTGTTATTTTATCCTTACAAATGTTGAAAATAATACGATATTCTTAAGAAATAGCCATTTCAATTTCAAAATTATCGCAATTTTCAACACTCCTCTAAAATCTTTCTGTAGATTTGGGAAATTTAAATGCCAAAAAGAAAATGGAAAATCCAGTTGACAATTGGCTACAAATCTAAACCAATTTACAAGTCGGTTTACAGGACATTGGGGCAAATTGTTGGTGTAACCACAAGAATTGCAACTTAAAAATCAACTCCATTCAGTTGGCCACATTGGAAGCAGACAATGTGAAACGGAAACGGAAGTGCGAGCGTGGTATGCGGCACTTTCACCAGCAAATTTAACCACATTTTAAGCACATTTAAAAGCAACAACAAATAAAATATTCAGACGATGGGGGGACAATGAATTACGACGCCACGCACCGAAAAATTGCAAAGGACGAAAACAGAAACAAAAACAAATATAAAAAAAAGTACAGAAATACAGAAAAAGTGTGCGGCATGACAAGAACAAGAGCAACAACAATAGCAAAAGGAGGCGGTGGGTGGTCAGGACATGCCGAAGGACAACTATAGTATGTACAATGAGATGCCAGCAAACAAAGGCGAACCAGAAGGCAGCCAGCGGCAGCTGAAGCAAATACTACTACAAGCAATTTAACATTATTTTAATGCCATCCTCTGGTTGTCCTTTGTCTCTGTCCTGCCACCTCCTTCTCCCCCTCCCCTCCTTCGCATATTTACATGCGTGTTTATCTGCCATGTAAGTAGTGTGTATAAAATAGAGCGACAGTTATCTATGTGCCTCTGTCATGACCGCCTGTTGCGAGTCCACAAACACACACACAGAGAGAAAGAGAAAGAAAGCGAGTAAAAAGAGAGGGAAACAGAAAAAGAGAAAGCACACAGCACGCTCCCCAGTTGTAATAGTGTGCAAATGTGTTTGTCATTTGTCTTTTTAACGCCGAACTGCCTCTGACTCTGCCCCTCGACTGCCTGTGCGTACGTGTGGCAGCCTCTCCCGACTCCGTCCCAATTGGGCGCTGCCAACCCGCTGCGAGCACGACGTTTTGACTTCCGTCCGGAAGTGCGCATTAAAATTGCCATTAGCCTAGCGGCAGCACCGGCAGCACCGGCAGCACCGCTTTCACAAATCCATTCAATTCGCATAGTCACACTTTTTGGCAACTGCCAAACAATAGGCTCGTAATTTGCCAGACCCAACAAAAGGCAACCAGCAAAAAAAAAACAAAAACAACAAAAATAATAAAAATAAGACAAAGCAATTGTCTTGCCTCTTTCGTTTTTAACACTCTGACTAATGCCTGTATCAGGCTTATAGCTTCAGACTCTTTAAGATCACATATTAATTATAGGATATTTCCAAATAAAAACATAAACAGGCCTGTTCCGAGTTCCAAATGTTTTCAAAAAGTAAAAACGAAACGAAAACGAACCTTTTACTATTTGCTGTTCCCAATTCCGACCGAAATGGACTTGTTCTTACTTTCTAACAAAAATTAAAGTGGAATTCAGAACAGCTCGGTTTTGGTTTTTATAAAATATTTTATAGATGCTTTTAACAAATTCTTTTAAAAATTACTTGAACTGTTTAAACTTTAAGTAGGGGAGAAGTGGTGGTTGTGGGCATGGGTGGGTTGTGGGCACCCCTACGTATATTTTCATGAAATGAAGATTGAGTTTTGTTGGTAATGTCATTCGCAAGAAATTACCCTATGTATAATTCATGCCAAATATCAAAGTGAACGGACGCGTTTCCTTTTGGAAATGAACGAATTGGTTTTTTTTGTGCTTGGAAAAGGTGAGGAAACTTCTTTCAAACATTTTTAATAGTGTATCAATCAAAGTGGATCGATTGGAAAGGTAAGTGTAATGCATTTTTATTTAGTCGAACTATTATGCTAAATGGAACAATATCGATTTGAACCAAAAAATTTAAACAAAAAAATTTGTTCATCACTTTTTAAAGTGTCTGCTAAAGTGGGTTGTGGGCACAAAAATTGAGGGTGTTGTGGGCACCCCTTTTTTTAGTCAAATTTTTTATATAGCTACTAAACCAACTTCCGCTAAGCATGACAAGGCAAAGGAGTCCACGCCGCCTGACGAGGATGTGGACTTTTGTCTCATCTGTTTGAAGTTTTTGCCACGCAAATTGACCGCAACCAACTCCATCAATTGTAACATCTGCGATCGAGCTTTTCATGTGAAATGTGTGGGCATGCGGGCAAGTTATTATACATGTCAAAATTGTGTTTCCGACGATGAATAACGCCTATGCAGGCTTTATGATTAATAAACTGTCATTTTGTTCATATTAGTTATGGTTTTTTTTTTCATATTTTTCCATTTACAGCATTTTTGCCAAGGGTGCCCACAACCCCCACTAAAAAAATTTTTAGCTGAAAATATCGATTTTACAAAAGTCCATGTACAATTTTTTTGCGTAACGAAATCCGGTATGTTTTTATATGATTAGTTAGCTTAGGTCTCTAGCTTTACACAGATATCCATATATCCAAAAAATATGCACTAGTTCGGTAATTATAGGCCGAAATCAAAACTATGCCCACAACCGCCACATCTCCCCTATTAATGTTTATCGATTCTAGAAATGTTCGACATTATAATAATTTTCAGTTAATTTGAGTATTCATTTTAAAGCTTTAAATGTCATTTTCTTTTAAACGACAAATATTGTCGACTTTTGGAATTCGGAACAGCAATGAACTCGTTTTGTGACAAATCGACTCGCTTTTGGAATTCGGAACAGACCCGATAATATTGTTAACATTTTCATAAATATTGAAGTTTAAGGCACCGAAATGGTTGAAAATTAACCTTAATAAATATAAATTTTATCTTCATTATTTTATTTTGTTTATTTATTTTCTTTATTTATTTTATATATTATATTATAAATAAATTTTATTTACTTATTTCTAAGCATTCTTAACGCTACAGCATTTTTGCTTTAACAATTTATGGCAGTTTACAATTAACATTTTAACAATAATTATTTTAGAAATGATCATTTATATTATAATTCTAATTAATCTAATATTTCTTTTTATGAAGTTATTTTAATTTAATTTATATTTACTAATATTGTTAATATAATATATTATTAATTCAATTAATCTATAACTTAATATAATTTATAAATTAACTTACTAAAAATTAACAAATCAATAGAAAATGATGACAATTGTTTTCCTATCATTGCACATTGGGCCAGAATCTATTTTTTTTGGCATAAAGTCGAAATTTTTTTTTAAAAATATCTTAAATTTGACTTAATATTTTGAAAGGGCATACATAAGGTATATCGAATCAATAAATTAAAAAATTTTTGGTGACAACATAGTATTTTTTCCGCGCTAGCAAAGTCAGATGTTTTGTCAGCTGATTTTCAGCCGAAATTGGCGGAAAGATTTTACTGAACTTTGCGCTTCTGCTGTGAAAAGACCAGTTATCCAAATCTTTGTTGAAAATATGGAAAATTAAGGTCAAGGTATGGCAAATATAATATGTGTTTAATGTTGTAGTTGTGGATTTTCTATGTTTTGTCTTATTTTCGAAGAAAACTAACCGAAGTGCTCGTGTACCGTGGAGTATAAACCCTATTTCTGCCAATATCTGCCAAAAAGGAATTATGCAAATGCTTACTCTTAACAGTGATTTTGAATTTGTCATTAGCTCTTTTTGCCCTATTTTGCCCATTCTCTTTAAAAACACATGTTGCAACTGTGTATTTTTGATAGAAAATCGGAAAACATGGTCAAATTAAATAACTAAAAAAGATTAAGATTTAAAAAAAAATATTTTACACATATTTCTCATAGTCGGATGGGGAGGGAAAGATGAAGGCGTGGTCCAAAGCCAAAAAAAAAAAATTCTAAATTCTAAATTAGTCTAACTAAGGTTCATGCAAAGTTTTAAGTCTCTAGCTTTACAATTAGACTTTATGCCAAAAAAAAGGGATTCTGGCCCAATGTGCATTGATGGAAATCACGTCGCTTCATAATTGAATTGAATCAACATTTTGTCAAATTATAATTATTAAAATAATAAATACAAAAACATTTATTTTGTAAGAATTCTTGCATTTATTAGTACATTTTGTTTGCTTGATTTATTTAAGCTTTAACTTTCTGAGTTGTACAGGAATTTTGTCTATTTTTGTCGTTCCTCTACACTCAGCATCGGCACGAGTGTACACAACATACATACAAGTTGTAACTCATTGGGGGGCCTCCGAAGGATTGGACACATGCTGAGCAGGACAAAACGACAGCAACAGTTTCCGTTTACGCACTTTTTCAGCTTTCCTCTTTGTGGCAATGTCTAGGCATCTTTTTGCCACACTTTTTGTTGACTTATTAGATTTATGCAGTGGCAAAACTGTTTGACATGAAGATGCAACTACTGCAACATTCATGGTCTTTGGCTGGGCATCATCAAATCAAATAAAAGATGGAAATCGAAAAGTTACTGAATGACAACAGAGAAGGAGAGGTAGAAAGAGAGAGAGAGAGAGAGATAGTTAGCACAGGAAGGGAGAAAGCCTAAACATTTCATAGCACTTGAGTTTGCAATGCTTGCAATGCAGATTTGTAAATTGCGCTTAATTCAATTAAATAGTTTGCCCGGCTAATTTATGTTGCCACTCAATGATCGAAGTATGTATACATTTTCAATTGACCGCCACATTGTTTTAATTGATTTCGAGCTGGACAGTTGTACAGTGTGTATTCGAATAACGGACAAATTGACATGACATCAATATGGATATTTGGAATATTATTGCATAACAAATTATCAAGCACATACATACATATATGCACAGGCGAACAGAGATAGAGATAGATATCCATATCCATATCCATATCCATATATGAATGGCATATGAAATTGCATAATAATAAATTGTAAATGCATAAAATGCCACAGTAGTATTACATTAAAGGGCAGCAAACAGTTAACTGTAGCCTCAGAATCAACTCGAATGCATTTTAATGCCATTGCAATTGATATTTCAATTAATTTTCAATTAAAAATGGTTTTAATAACATGTAGTGCACAGTCGAAGGACTCAAATGGAGCGTTGGCAAGGGAAATGATTTGTGTTGGTATTTATCAATCTAAAGTATACCAATTATATATATATGTGTGTGTGTGTGTGTATGGTTGAATATGTTACTGTGTGAGTGTGTTTCCTTGTGGGCTTAGCAGAGTTTTTGCATGAGTTGAGGTGAACTGGGACCAAACTGTCTGCAATTGTACACTGCAAGAATAGTAAATCAGCTTACATTAGAACAAAGAAAACAGCTTGACAATATTATTTTATTTTCCATCTAGGAACTATCAGGCTTGTTCCGGTTTTCACTTTTTAGTTTTTAGCATTTAGTGATATGCATTTATTCACTTTGAATTTAGACTAAGTGTTTGAAAATTATCGTTTTTCCATATATTGGACTTAAACTCATCAACTCAAAGTGATATCAATCCGCTGAATATCGCAGAATTGGTATTAGAGCAGGTTTAAGAAATTCAATTCCGACAAATCTTATCGAAAGTGAAATTCGGAACAGGCCTGTATGATATTGTGCCTTAAACGAGAATAAAAATAAATAAATTATAAAGAAATTTCGAATTTCCTGCCGTGCATTTTAGCCATTTTGTTCGCCGCTTTGTTTATAAAATGCTACCAGATTTGGCTGCACCTATTATAATTATGTGGTTTTAAACTAATGTTGAACTAATAAAGGTGTACAAATTTAAAAATTTAAATAGAGTCATTTAATTAAGAATTACTAGATTTACACTGAATTTAATCTTAACAGTGCAAATATTTGTATTTGAAGTTAAGTGCAAAGTTGTTCCATATGGGAACCCGAAACTTTGCAAACTTTTCTGCCCATCGCCATTTATCATTATTGGTAGTGAAGTTATTTTCATTTATCAATTAAATGACCATTTATGTTAAGCCCAAGTGTATAATTTCTATGTAATATAATGAAAGCAAATATGTGAATCACATTTTTTGGGATTAAATAAAGAGTCGAGCGATTAATTAATAGACTTTAGTTATTAGTTAGTTTGTTGGCATACTAATTAATTTTTGTGGTTTTTATTATTTGATAATATTTGTTATTTTATTTATTTTCTGGCCTTGCTGCTCACTTTGCACTTTGTTGCTGCTGTTAGTTGGTTTACCAATTTGTCGTTGTGTGAAGTTGACAAAGTGCCAGCCAGGTCCAGTGGCAACACTTTTAGTTGTTGTTGTTGTTGCTTTTGCTAGTTTGTTTAACAAAACCAGAGCGAAAATTTGAACAAGTTGTTGTTGTGGCTCAAATGCACTCGTTAAATCAACAACAACAACAACATCAACAACAATAACAAGAAACATTCACATATCAAACTATTGAAATTTAAAACAAACGTAATGAATGAGTATTTGTGTCGAGCTTTTGCCAAGTGTAAAAATAAATATTTAATTGCCCTAATTGTCGTTGCATTATTGCATAAATAAACATTGAACACTTTTGCATATTGAATTTATTTGTTATCCTTTATTATTATTGCTGCCATTTGTTGTCCGGAAATTGTCGTTTGTTGTTGCCCTTCTGCTCTTCGATTACAAAATTACAACAAAACTTTTTTTTTTATTTAATTCACATAGACATGACCATTAGACTGCTACTTTTTATTATACGATATAAGCATTGATTATAAAAAATAATCCAAATTATAAATGCTTCAACCCACATTAAATCTATTAAAAACCACTTTAATTATTTATGCTTATTTATTTATTGGGTTCTGATTTCATAATGGACATTATTTATGATTTTAATTTAAAAGTCAAATTTAAAAGTATTATTTCAAAAATCAAAAGAAGTTAAATAAAACTTAAAAATATTCATCGTATTAAATTAATTGTTATAATATTAAATAAGAAGCGGAAGATTCCTACAAGTATGGAAAATAAGCAATGTGCCATACCATATTAATATTAAAGTTGCCCCTTTCGAGTCCTTGGCAAACAACTTGACAACGACCACAAAGGAGCTGGTGACATCGTCCACAATGTGCAAGGATCACTGATTCCTCTCGGCGAAGTCGGGAGGGTGCAGCGGATGAGGGATACAGCTAACTGAGTCAGTTCCTTCAATATTTAAATACCCTGCATCAGGGAATAAATTAACTATGCGCTAAAGAACAAAGCAGAGTAGCATTATCAAAAAGTTGAGCCTAGTTCCGTCCGTCCGTATGAACCCATCGAAATATATTTTTATTATTTTAAATACAGGGTGGCGCAAAAGAAGTCATCCGATGTGGTTTCGCTCTCATTTTTTTTCTAAATGAAAAATTTTGATTCTGTTTTTTGATTATGTTTATTCGAACCTTAAGAATTTTATTGGTTTAGGCGAGAAGATGACATCGGCCAAGTGTTCGCTGCCAGAGCTCATGACCATACGCCCGTTTTATGGCATTTTCCATCACTTTTGCCAGAACTTCGGGCGACAGGTTCTCGCATTCCTGGCGAATATTTTCCTTAAGGGCTTCAAGAGTTTGCGGCTTGTTGACGTGAACCTGCGACTTTAAAAAAAACCCATAAAAAGAAGTCTGGAATGGTTAATTCGGGTGATCTGGCCGGCCAGTGCAAATATCAAAAACGAGAGATAAAGCGGTTATTATTATTACATTATTACAATTATTCTGCGTTCTTGGGGAGTGTATCGCTCCATGGCTTATTCACTTGTATTCTGTATCTGTCTAGTCCACAAATGTCAAAACAGATTTGACATTGGCGGCCATTTGCAAAAATGAGAGCATCTTCCAATAGGGTGACTTCTTTTGCGCCACCTTGTACAGTCGAACTTCCCTAACTCGAATCACCATTATCCAGGAAAAAAGTTCGAGTTAGGGAATTTTTTTTTTTAAGTTTTTTAAAAGAAACTACAAATGCATTTATTCATAAATACATTTCAAATTGCAATTTTTCTTGTTATTTTCAACAAAAACGGATTCCAGTTTGTTCAAGACCTGTCGATATTCTCAAAAATTGATTTCTTCGTGCTTTTGCTGTATCCAGAAGAAGTTTCCGATTCAAATGTCATCATAATTAATTTTCCATTTTTTAATATAATGAAAACTGTTTTTGCTGAGATACCATATTTTTCATCAACTTCAATTAATTTGGTCTACTTTCAAATTCCTTAACTAATAAGTTTGAATATTTCTTTAAACATTTTTAAACATTTTAGTACACTGATGCGCTGACAAAGAAGTACATTTCGAACATATTTCCTATAGCAATTTCACAAGCCTAAATAATTGTTGATGCAATATTCTATCATATTACATCACCATATGTTAATGTACATCAATATACCATATTCAAACGAGCCGATAACAAAAGCATATGACAGAAACGAGAAAAAAATTCAAACTTTATTGGAGATTTTCCCGAAAAATTCGACTTACAGAAGCACGGGCCAATATTTTTGTTCGAGTTACGGAGAAATTCGACTTATAGAAGTTCGAGTTACGGAAGCAGATTTGTATGAAATTTGCTCAGTAAACGCTATTGCCACTCGATTTTTTTCGAGTTACAGAAAATTCGAGTTAGAGAAGTTCGAGTTAGAGAAGCTCGACTGTATTTAAATATAATATTTTTCATAGACTGATGCAGGGCATAGTTCTGTCGAGGTCGAAGGCGCCGACTGGCGCTCTTCATACGTACTTGCTCTACCATGTCGTTTGCATTGAAATGTTTTTAACATTTCCGTTTAATATGACTGCATTTCCGTAAAAATTTAATTAAAAACTGACATTTCTTCTGCCTCGTGGTGCGGCTTCTGAAACGATACACTACGAAAATAATGAATAATTTTAATACAGCAACAATAATGCGGGACGAACAATCAACATCTGAATATGTATTCAAATTATTGAAACAAATATACAAGCAAAAAAAAAAAAAATAAAATAAATAAATAAAAAAAAAAATCATATGTTATGCAATATTTTCATTTAATTAACAACGATATGCAACGCAGAACGATTACATTTTTGAGCCATACCATTTAACATATGTATACATATATACATATGTATGTACAAGGTTTGGGTCAGTATTTTCAGTCACTTAAAGCAGCGGGATAGCTGGAATTTCAGGCAGAATATTTTGAAAAATTACACTTAACAATACATAATCAAGAAAATATTTATTCTCCTTACCATACACTCAGAAAATTTAATCAGAATACAATCAAATTAATTGAAATATAACTCAAACAACTTGCTCTTATTTTATTTCAGTAATCAGTACAACTGTATATTTGAAATTCACTTTCCATAGATGTCGATATGACTGTTAGGATATTTAAATGTCTAGCACTCTCGACTCAAACATATCAACATATTTTTTTGCACATTTATCTGCAACGGCATTCAATTGGTTGTTAAAAGTTCTGGCAACTGGCAAACTGGCAAACCGGCAACTGCAACCGACACTCAACATGAACGGGTGGGAAAAAGTTATTATTATTGTTATTATTACACTACACAACACTGCACAGAGCACAAAAGCGGGGTTTTTAATTAAATAAATACATGTTTTATACGCCACAAAAGAAAGTGCAGCGACACGCGTATGAGTATTTAAAACAAAATATTCGAAAAAAAATATGGCAAATTTGAGTAAAGTAAAATGAAATAAAATTTAACACATAAATGGAAGTTGTTTAAGAGGCTGCCACTTTTAGGTCGACTTTAACAAGTTGCTGCACACAAAATTAAACAGCGTCCGCGCAGTGGCAGAGAAATTTCGCAAATTATAATTATTTCATACCTGGGCCAAAAGGCAAATTTGCGTTTCACTCGAAAGGGACTTGGACTCCCAGCCGCACCGGATAAAACGCTTTACAAGCTGTAGCCAGCTTCGGGCCAGGCCCAGACCCAGACTCAGACCCAGAGCCAGACCATGTCCTGGATGGCTGACTGGCAAAGTGAGCAATGAAGAGGCTGGCAAAATGGCAGCAATATTAGATGGAAAGGGAACAGAAGGAGGTGACAGGTCGAAGCACTGGGCAAACTTCAATTACAGCTTAAAACTTTCAATTAAAAACTTTGCCGCGCGTGAAAAGAGAGTGTAGGCAAAAAAAAGCTGCTGCTGCTGCTGAAGAGCCTGGAAAATGCATTTTCAGGCGGTCGAGTTTAGTAGGAAACTAATGACGAGATGAGCAGATTTGCTTAGCAATTAGAAGATGAACAATGAATGGAACTATGCCTATCCTCAAAGTGCTCTCATATGGGTCAAGAGATAGATAGACACGGAAAAAAACTTGAGTAGGTCTTCCTTGTAAAAAAATAAACTGAACTCAAAAAAAATAAACATTCCAAAAATTATGAAAAAGACAAGTTCTTTTAAATTTATTAGTGGCTTACAAAGCTCTGACTATTTTTTTTTCAACTATTATGCCATTAAATACTTATGTTATGGTTTGTCATTTATGAAAGTAATTATTAAAGAACGGTCGGAGCACCTGAAACAGCTTGTCCACTTGCCGTCTTATAAAGATGTTGAGCCTCAGTCTCTTTAAGAGCTTCAGCAAAAGGATGCAAAACTTTACCTCAACGAAACGAAAATCCCGCACAGACTTTGGCCATATGGCAAATTTTGCACAGAGCCAAAAGTTTTTTGCACAAATTTTTTAGTTTCTTTTTTGCCATTTTGTGGCGCACAGCAGGCTGAGAATGCATTTTTAATGAATCCCCGTAAAGGTGAATGTAACATGCAACGTGGGCGAGAAATGGTGAGCGAGGTGAGCAGCCAAAAGGAAATGCAACAGAAAATGTTGCAAAAATTGAAAAGCGCAACTTTGACTTTACTCTCGGTGTGAGTGTGATAGTATACGGGTATTTGGGTGTGTATAGGTGTGTGTCGGTGTGTATATAAATGTATGTGTCGGTGTGTGCGGCTGTGTTTGGTTTCTCGACAGAGCAACACCCGCCGAGACCAAACTCTTAATTGAATTAAACTTTTTAGCTGCAAACTGCAAGTTGAGAAAAAAATGTTTACCAATTTTTCTTTGGCCTTGCGGTGGGCATTGTTGCACCTGATATAGAAGAGAGGGATTGTTTTAAAGTCTGTTAGGATTCGATATGTTTAATGTTTAATTTAGCTGAAACTAGGGATACTTAACGATTTGAAATAATTGAGCCAAGCTTTCCATACACACAATTCAAATTACAAAATTAGTTTCATTTTCGAGAAATTTCAAGTTATGACATCTAAATTGCTTTACTTATTGCATATAAGGGATCAGGGGATATACAAATATCAAATGCATTTCAAGTTTGACCTAACTTAGGCGGTATTTTGTGAACTTATTATAAATTATTTATTTGCTGCCCGGGGCTACCAAAAAAACAATACACAACACACACAACAAAAATACTTATCAAATTTGCGGGCTACTAAAACTGAACAGCCTTTGTAATTTTCAGAAATCAAAAAAAAAATAAATAATAAAAAAATATTTAATTGAATTCGCACAAAAATTATAAATTCACACAATTGCGCGATGTGGAGGTTTCATTGTGCGCAATTTCCGCACTTTAAGTGGCATTTTGTGAAATTATTATAAATTATTTATTTGCCGCCTGGGGCTGCCAAAAAACAATAATCAAAACAATCAGAGTAAAAACAACAACACAAGCAACAACAACAACAATGAGCGCGCATTAAAATTGACGCACGAATAGAAAATGTACAAAAATTAACTTCATTTCCGTTTGTGAGCGTCTGAAATAAACATAAATTCGAAATTAATACGCCACAAATTCCAAAAACCAGATGGAAAGGGCTTAAATTGTGGAGAATCTAATGGAATCACGGATTGAGTGTGGGAAATTGTTTGAACTTTTCCGTTGAATTTTCAATTAACCTGTTTGAAATTATGCAGAATGTTTGCCAAATGGATGTCGTTGTCAAATTTAATTAAATTGCACGAAAGTCGACAGCTTAGTTCTTGGACTTATTAGGGACTGACATATGTGGGTCATAAAATGCCGAAATGGAATTGAAAAATGTGGAAATGCTGCTCGATGCGCACTGCGACAAGCTAAAAATGGAAAACAAGTCAATTTTTATGGCATACATTTAGGCGGGCAGGAGTTTGCAATAAGTATACAAGCCATAAGTACACATATGGAAGAAAGAATGTAAAGCTTGCTCGAATTAAAGATAGCCTGTAAAAAAATAAGTTTTTCCCATATGTTTCTTTAGTTCTTAAACTGAACAAGCGTGGAGAATATATCCAATTAAACGTTTTTTATTATTAATTATTTTTTTTCTTTTAAATTATAAAACCCTTTTTACTCATTTTGAGTCTACAGGGTATTAAAAATAACTGAAATGGAAATATTGTTATTGAGGGTGGAAACAAAGAACGACCAAAAAGGGAGCAAATGGTGTGGGGAATGCCGAATGCTGAGCACAGCAAATGCTACCTCAAAATGTAATAAATATCATGTAAGCAGATATCTGGAGTGTTCAATTTATAGGTCCTTCCCAAAAGTTTCAAATAAAAATGAAAACATGAAAAGAGCAGTTATGAAAATTGGAGAAAATAATACAATAGGTATAAGGGTACTATTAACTATTGACATAGAAATTAAAGCTATTAATTCTGGAACTTTTGAAGAAATCGGTATTTTTAATCAGATTTATCTAAACCTTAAGCTCTAAAACTATATAAATTATACAGGTATGCCACAGAAATCTCTTCCACTTGAATTTCACGTCAATATCATTTCTCCGTGCCACAGTCCAATCACCTGAACAATTTTTAGTGAGACGAAATCATCACTTAATCCACTGGCGTCCGATGCCATGAGAATAATGTCACATTTTTTGTCCGAATTTTAAAATTTAGAGTTGTCGAGTAACTTCTATTGTTTGCCGCACCAATAACTTTTAAATTTTTTTAAGCTATACAATATTAATTATTATATGAATAAATTTAATTATATAACCTAAAGAAGAAATAAAATAAAAACCTAATATTCTGCAATGATAAACTTTTTTAAGTTTCCTTTTACCTCTTAGGTAATTTTCTAGTTTTGACCCGTTTGTTCAAAAAAAAAAAAAAAAACCAAAAAAGAGGCCGATTTATGATGAATTTAGGGAAAATCATTTTTGGGGGGTCTCCACTGGTCTTTTTTTAAAAAAAGTTTTAAAGTTTCGATGCAAAATGCAATTTTGCAAGGCTAACATGATCACTTTTTTAAAAATTTTAAACGTTATCCAACACTACTTTCTGTCTGGTATGTACATTTGCCGTATACAAACACTACTTGTAGCACGATACGTCAAAAAAGTAACTGTAACTGTGCTACATTTTGTGAAAATGTCGTGTTCAGGATGTTCTTTTTCTTCGACGGAGTTTCATCAACTCATGAGCAGGGAGAATTATTTGTTCGACTTTCTCAGAGAACACAACATCATTCTTTCGGAGAAGAAATGTCCAAGGTGCGGTGCCATGTGTAAGCTCAATTCTAGGGACGACACAAGATTCTCTTTCCGTTGCTACGCAACTCATTCCCAGCAGCATGGAAAAAATAAACGGGTCAAGGTTCAATGCAATTTTCAGGAGAGTGTGCGAGTAAACACGTTCCCTAAATTCATCATAAATCGGCCTCTTTTTTGGTTTTTTTTTTTTTTTTTTTTTTTAACAAACGGGTCAAAATTAGAAAATTATCTCTTAAAAACAACAAATTACTCGAAGTTCTGTGGCACAGAGAAATTTTCGAAGTGGAATTGCTTTTCTCTAAATTCGCTTTCACTTGTGATTTCTGTGGCATACCTGATTATTCTATGTCAAGAAAAACACAAGCAACGTTGGCATGTCAAAAACAAAAATATAAGTCGAATGCTTAGTAGCCTTTATTTTTTATGAATACCAAGACCTAACGGAATTGAAAAAGGATTTGATATACAGAGAATTATTTTTAACAATTTGAGCAATCAAAGTCCGGTACAATAATGCCGGCACCTTCCAAAGGCCGGTTCAGTGGCAACCGTAAACGGTCCACAGGGTCTTCAGTTCGTGGCACATTGAATAATGAAGGTTCCTCGGATCATCGAATTTCAATCCGAGCCAAAAGCGAAAGAGACACATACTTGCCCGAGTCGGTATCTGAACCGGATCCTGGACAGAAGGTGCCAAGGACCAAGACGCAAAATGAAAACGAGCCATGGGACAAGCGAAGATGTCCTCCGAAGAAGCAACATCGACAAACGAAACGGGAGATTGAAATTGCCAAGTTTAAGAACATTGATTTTTCACACCGTGACTCGGATCCCCAGTTGACCGTGCAGAATCTCGAGTTTCCGGATGCAAACATAAAACGCACTGAGATTGAGACTCGAGATGAATGTGGCAAACGGGAGTTCAAGCCAATGATTAAGAAAGGGGCCAATGATTTTCTTAGCTCGAGTGAGTCACGTTTTCGCGATGCCGTTTTCACGGTGAATATGCAACCGCGCAGCTGCACATCCTCCAGCATTCCAGGCAGACCAGCTAGCGCACGAAAGAGTACAGGGCGCTCCGCGGTGAGTGCCCAAGGAGCTCCGGACTCAAAGGAAATGATTGACGAATATCATGTGCCCTCGGTGCGTCCAAAAGGCTTCAAGGGCAATCAGTGGAAGCAGCCCTGCGAGGCCAGCTACGAGCCTGGAGCGCCTCGCCCCCACATTGGACGCTGCCCGAAGAACTATCAGCAGCTGTCGAAGCTATCGCCGCAGCGTCAAAAGTTCTTCTTAACGCAGGACCCCCGTCGGACCCACTGTCTGGTCAATCCTAGTGCACTGCGGCACAAGAAACTCACCCAGGATCAGCAGTTTAAGCTCATTAGCAAGATGGTCAAGCATGGGGACAATGTGTGCGCCAGCACGGGATCCGAGTCGTCGGATACTCACATCTGCGAGGTGATTGATTTGGAGAACCCAGTCAACTTGGACTTCCAGGGCATGGACTACAAGAACACCTACGAGAAGGACGAACAGGAGCAACAGAATCAACAGACCTACTGGCGTGTCGTTCGCTATATGACGCGACGTCGCACTAAAAAGATGACTCAGACCAAAGTGGAGGCCGAACTGCAGGCGGAACGTTTGGCAATACCTGCCGTCTTTAATACCCGCATCAAGGACGAGCCCGTGATGGAGGAGCCACCCGAGAAGCCCTTCAAACTGGCGCAGCTCTTTCGATCGCCGGATAAGCCGGCTAACAAAGCCAATATCAGTGAGGAGCAAAGGAAGCGGGAAGCGCGCTACAAGGACATTTATCTACGCAATAAACACCGGAAGGCCCAAAAGGACCAAGAACGCAATCAACAGCAGGCAGCTGCAAAGGAGATTGAGGCACGCACTGTCGCCGAAAAGGATCTGCTCGAGGATGTGGCCAAGATCGATGATGATATCGAGCGCAGTTTCCGCAAGTTCGAGTATATTCCGCCAGTTATAAGGAAGCGCAAGTTCTTCCCGAAAACTTTGACGGAGACGGAACGCCTTAAGGGCATCATGCACAAGGAGAACTGTGTGCGCCGGGATCAGGCCAGGGTAGCCCAAGAGTTCTACCAGGAGCGGACGGGCAAGCAAAAGAAATATCCCTATGCAGCGCAGCAACTGCGCTGCGAGGAGAGCATCGAGGGTAGCGTCGGCTCGACGCCCAGTGAGCAGAGCAGTGACGACGAGGACTATCTGAAGGTGGGCAAAATCGGCGATCAATTCCAGCTGCGTGGCTTCCACTTCAAGCATGGCGACGGACTGCGAGGCAAGTTGCATCGCCACCAGATTATGGAGGGTCAGCGCACGGTCAAGGGTTGTCTGACCCGCGACGAGTGGCTCAATGAGTTGGCGCCCCGCAAGGAGCCGATTAAGCTGGACGTCGAGAGGGGTATTATAAAGGTACTCGACCCCGACGATCCCAAGTTGGATCTGTTCCCCCCGCAGGCGATGATGTTGCATCGCCACGAGCAGAAGAGCGCCATCAAGGAGTTTATTGACAAGCGTCTGGGTCTCCACTATCATCGTGTCCTACGCAAGAATCTGAAGCTGGTTAAACCTAAGCTCAAGTATCATGTGCAGAAGTTTAATCTCATTCGATATGTGTTCCCCGAGAAGATCATTGTGCCGGATGCACCGGATCTCCTGGAAGGCGACATGGTGGACGCCAACAAAGCCGACACCACCGTCGAGTACATTGCCCTGAAGAGCCGAGTGGCCAAGGCCAAGCATCTCAAACAGAAGCTGGCACGAATGAGTCTGCTGGGCCTGACTTGTGTGGAGGCCAAGCAACTGCGGGAACAATCCCCCTGCGATGTCAAGGAGGAGGAATACGATCTGGACTGGGTGCCACCCCAGGAGGCAGTCAGTGTTCCCGAATCTAGTGAGCCGGACCAGCCGCGTCAGTCCGAATACCGCGTAAGTGCCGGTGCCGATGGTGGAGATCTCGACATTCCCATTGATCAACGGGGTAACATGCCAGCGCCCATGTTCCGAGAGAAGACGCTCCACATTCATCCAAGGCGACAACGCGATTATACCGCGGAGCGTGTGCCCTCGGCCCAGTTTAATGATGCGATCCTGCACTCTGGTATGCCGATGCTGGAGAAGATCATGCCGGATACCATCAAGTTTGCCAATGTGCGCACCCCAAAGCGTCCTTATACGGAAGCGCTCGAGGCGCGACACCATCACGATCATTGGGATCCCACCCAAGTGAAGCACGTCCATGTGCATTATCAGACCAAGACCGTCTATCCGGAGATCACAGTACAGGAGCAGCCCGAAAAGGTGCCAATTGTCAATTTTATCAAGGCCAATCCTCCGTGCAAGAAGTACATGGACACGGACCTGACCATGCCTCGCTATGATTTCGAGAAAATGATCGCCGATCACTTGGCGGCCACTCGAGTTGATAGCAAGGATGGGGCCAGAGAGGTGGTCCAGGACCTCTGTCAGCCCTATGACTTTATCTTTCACTCCCGAAAGCCCGAGGAACTGACCACGCTGGACTTTCCAGGACGTCGTCAGTATCTTGACTTCTTGCGGGAAACCCGCGAGGCCATCTACGAGACCAAGGACATTGAGCCAGGTGAAGAGCGTCTTCTGGTGGATCGTAAGGCGGTTATCGCTGAGCTGGAGGAGGATCTCAAGAGCATTGAACAATGCCTGACCTCCCTTAGTAGCTCCGAGTGCACGAATCTTTCCAAGGATAGCGGCAGCTTTTTATTGCTGGAGGATGACACCAAGATCCCCTTGGATTATATACGAAAACCTCTGGTTCCTTTCGAGGAAATGCGTCGATCGCGTTTCCAGGCCGAGGTTATCGATGTGGATGCCGAGGAGGAGAATCCATATCGCACCTTGCCCTTCTCCGGACAGCACAAGGAGCAGGCCGTCATGTTGGGGCCCAAGGATTCGTTCTTCACGTTCAGTTCACGTCTTCGCAATGGCTTGCGCCTTAGACTGGAAGTTCCAGTGCCAGATGTGCGTAATACCCTGCTAGGACCTGGTCCAAAGAAATACTATGGCTCAGTAATTACTGACCTCGATGAGAACTACATCGATGAGCTGAAAAATCGTGCTATCGTCAAACCCTTTAACTTCAAGACTGGAACTGAGCTCCTTAAGGTTGCGATGCGACTCAAGTATGAGTCCCTTTTGATTCAAGGAAAGATGGTTCGGACCAAGATCTTTGATACACTTAATGAACGCCACTGGCAGGATATGAAGAACACACAGCTCCTCTACGAAGGACTCTTCGCCAAGTGGGAGAAAAAGGAGTACAATGCGGCGATGACACAGGTTTATCAGGTGAAGACCTACTACGAGATAACCGATAAACTGAAGCAGGAATACCGCGAACTGGAAAGGGAGCTGACGATGCTCAACATGGACATTGTGTTCATCGAGGGTCATTGGATTCGCTGTGTCATGTTGCAGAACTTCCATTATCTGCTCGGCGAGGAGGAATGGCGATCGGAGCACGATTGGATTCATTTGGTGCCAGTTAAGAAACGAGGCATCCACTCGGATGGCGAGGGTGCTGAAGAGAAGAGTGATCCCCAAGAGGATGACGAAGACGTCGAGTATGAACTGGAACCCTATGACCAGTCGATTGCCAAGCGAACCATTGTCAATATACGCGTCCGGGACAAGGATGACGCCTGGGCCATTCGTGAATTTTACTATGAAGTCTATATGCGGAATCTTCACCCGGTGTTGCAGGTCTTTCCCAATGCCGAGAACTTTCTGCAGGGCATTGAGAACCTAAAGAACAAGACATTTATGCTGCTGCTGGAAATGCACTACACACTATCCATTCATACCGAACTACAGGGTAAACTGGAGACCTTTGTCGATTGGTGCAACAAGGATTTGAAGGAGAAGCAGGAATATGTTGCGCGTAAGTCGGCCAAGAAATACTTTATGGAGGATCGTGCCATCGAGATGGAGGCGCGTGTTAAGCTGAGTCTGGATAAGCCCATTGAGGAATCCTTTGCCGACGAAGAGTTTAACAAACAACGCGCGATTCTCGCCGAGGTTTGGCGTCGTCTGGTGCCCGCGACGGTCCGAGGCTCCAGTGATGTCATCCCCAATGCCTCGGACATGGTCGCCGCCATTAGCAATGTGATATTGGAAATACTCGGCAAGTTTGAGCACATGGATATTCATAAGATCCGCGAGCTGGAATTGTCATTCCGAAAGCGTCGTCGCTACCTGGAGAAACTCTCGGCTCAGGCCTATCAGGTTGAGAGACGCATCGATATGGAGATGAAGAAAGTGCGACGCAACCTGGAACCGCCCTATAAGAAACCCAAGCGAGCTGGGCCCCTCCAGCGACTCTTCCTCAAGAAGCGTGTCAAGAAGATTGTCCCACCGCCCGTTGTCATCTCGGAAAATACGAGAAACTTTGTGCGCGCCTTTGCCGAAGATGGTGTCGTTAGCGAAGGCTTTAGCCAAGAGTCTGTTATGGTCCTAGACAATATTCAGGAACAGATTGTGCCCTTCTATTTCGATCACTTCCTCAAGCTCAACGGCTATACACCCAACTATAATTTCAAGACAAACATTGAGGTACGCGATGGTCCCGAGATCAATCGCTTCCGTATTAAAGAGGTCATTCCGGATGTACTCCAAAAGGTAGAGAACTGGGAGAATTCGCACAAGAAGATCATGGAGGAGAACATTCAACGCAATCCAAAGATGTACGAGAATGTTAGCTAATTGACAAATCTTCGATCATTTTAAACATATAACAACAAATTTATCAGGTTTTCGAGTTTAAAAGTTATTAAATAAATTGCAGGTGCTTTCGCTCAAATTGAGTTATGTTTTTATCTACATTGATTTAATATTTAGATTATACCTGCCTCAGATTTTTTATGAATTTCGTCATCTCAAACGGTGTACTAAATCTGAGATAGCCATCATTTCTGTCCTAAGATATCTATATCTTTACATTAATAATTCTTTTTGTGGTTACTTTATATTTCCTTGAATTTTCTATCTTTCTGTGTTTGTCTCATGTCTTAAGTTTCAGAATTTTCTGAAGTTTTGCTGGAACAGCTTTCACTGATGCAGCTGTCGCTAAGCAGCTCTCACTTCTTTCCCCGTCCCTTCCCGTCCCTTTCAGCCCCTTCTTTATTGTCGTGCTACTCAACTTCTAGAGTTTGATATTGTTGTGCTGGTCGTCATTCTTTTTGTGTGACTTGGCAGCATCTGCATTGGCAATTTTCATTTTCTACCTGGTGTCCTACTTCATTGCCATCTGCATTGCCCAGTCTCTATTCCCATCTCTCTCTCTCTCGCTCTCTCTTTGTCTGCATTCTCTAGAATTTTTTATAGTACAAAACTTGGCTTGCTTTTGTGTTATATTTGCACATAAATCACACAAGTTTCTTGAAATTATTTGCTGCTGCTTTTTAGTCGTATTTTATAGTTGCACACGTTTTTGAGTTTTATACGATGCCCTGAAATACTCACACCATTGCTACATTGAACTTATCTCCGAGTCCTTCTTCCTGCCTGACACTTTGCATCTGCTTTAATAACAGCTAATAAAACTAACAGCTCCAAGCAATATAACTTGGCATGTAAAAGAATGAACATTTTTTTTAATATTTCTATAGCATCTTTTATGGCATTTAGCTGAAAATAATTGAAACCAATGCACCCTCTTGAAAATTCCCACTCCCTCCCAAATCCTCACTGAGGCCAACATTGTAAATTTCAATAA
The DNA here is from genome assembly GCA_037043435.1 of Drosophila suboccidentalis. Taxonomy (NCBI): domain Eukaryota; kingdom Metazoa; phylum Arthropoda; class Insecta; order Diptera; family Drosophilidae; genus Drosophila; species Drosophila suboccidentalis. The sequence continues at coordinate 38 of JBAMBK010000716.1, read as the reverse complement.
TTTTGTAAAACTTTCTCTGAATTAAATATATGTGGATA
>JBAMBK010000715.1:0-11427 GCA_037043435.1 Drosophila suboccidentalis | reverse complement strand
GTTTTGAAGGTTACAATCTCCAGCGAGGACGATGGCTTTAATAATGATTGAGACGACCTTGATGAAGGATGGCGCATGCCAGCGGTGTGGTTTTTGTTGGTAGGGCGTCCGCAGATTTGATGATGATCAGGCGATGACGGGCTCCAGAGGAGTGATGACAATGCCGATGTTGGTGAAGGAGACGATCTGTAGGGGAGAATGCCATTTAGTGGATAGTCAAGTAGAGTGCAGAGAGTATATCAAAAATCTTGTTAATCTTGGGAGATTGAATCAAGATTTGTGTTGATGTTGTAATTTTAATTGTATCTCGGCTGAGATTTTGTGACAGAGTTAATAGCTGGGGGTGGACAGCTTTTTTGGTTGCGACGACTGGAGCGCAAGGAGCAAGGTTAAGCGATTCAAGAATCCTTTAGGGCATGCATGAATTTACGGCATGCAGAGTTTGTTAATCATTATGATTAGTTTGATAGAGTTTCTTAGTATAGGTAGTTGTGATCCCGATCAAAAATGTGGGGTGTTTTGATACAGCAAAAGGGTCATGCGATTAGGTTGCTGATCACTGCAACGTTGTGGTAATGATTGAGATAAATCTGGGATTGGGTCGATCAAAGACCACCGACCGTTGACACAGGTACTTCACCTCAAGGATGCAGTGATTGAGTGGGTGGCCTGGTTCTAACTCGATAGAGAAGAGATTTGGTACGAGGGCATTGTGATTGTGTACGTTCCTAATGTGAAAGCCCTTCTGAGTGAGTTTATTGCTTATACGTATCGATGGAGTGCTGGCAGGGATGCCGCGTACATGGTTTATTAATTGCAAAATAAAGGGTATAATGTAATTGTTATGGTTATTGAAGTATTATAATTATTAATATAACCTTTTTTAAGCATAATACTAATTTACATATATTTTCGTCTGCCACGGCCGGCATGTGTATTTTTCTTTATTTATGTACATAAATGTGTGTGTATGTGATCGTCAAGTAAAAAAAAATTAAAACCAAGTTGAATATTATGTGAATTAAGTTATTAATTATGCATTGTCCAATAGTGAGTGAATTAGTGGAATTAGGACTATATCATTATTCTCATGAGGCAGGTGAAGGTACTTGAAAGAAATTTCATCAATTGGATGTTTTTCAATTGCGTCAAAAACATTGTTGTCCACTAAAAGTATTCCTATAGTCGAGCTCGCCATAGGCAATTTGAAAAAATCTCGCCTGTTCTGAAATTGTCGTCCCTTTAGGTAGCAAATCCCGTCAACTATCTCGAAGCCTTCAATCTTAATTGGAGTTCCGTTGTTATTATATTCGTTGAAAAGGTGAAGTTTTCAAAAAAATATTTGGTTACATTTCCAAATCTATCTAATTTTGCTCCTAGTGACCTAGTTTTAGTACACGGAATTGGAGAAGAAAATTGTTTAGCTAACTGTTCTAAACTCTGTAATATGGCCTTGTTCTCTAACACTGTCTACCAAATGAAGAACGTTGTGAACATTATAGGTTAAAGATTCTGGTGGATAAACAGTAGTGAATTGCTTCACAAAATGTTTAAGCATTTCTGCAACTAAATTCAAGCTTGAGTGATATTTTCTGTCCACCAATAACCTATACGCACAGGTAAAAAGTGAAAAGTGTATATAGCACTCTTCTGAAACGATATTTTTTAATATAAGTAGGCCAGTATGCAGGGCAAACTGACGAAATTCAATGACTTTCCATCTAGGAAATTCATCTTACGATCTTGGCTTTCTGCCGAATTCAAGGGGCACAAACGGTTTTAATTCAATTAATTTTTCAGAAACTAAGCTCAGGTCACTTTTCCTTAATTTAAATCCTAACGTTCTACCTTCAATAATAAATTTAAGCATTTTTTTTTTAAACTCCTAAATCTAACAGGTGCATGGGATTCAGCGGAAAACCAGTAATCATGTCGAAGTCTAACTCTTCAATGCACAACGGGTTTTCCTTAAAAAATAGCAAATGATGATTTAAATAAACCCTATTTCTAAATTCATCGTCTGTCATTATTGTACCTAAACTTTCGGAAAAGGTTGTCACATTGCACTATGGGGCGAAATCCGAAAAATCGAATATTTAGTCATTTTATCATAGTATAAATATTACTATTTTTTTTGTGTGAACATCTTAAGAAAGCTTCAAACTGTAAAGTTCAGTAGAAAAAATGTTACATAATAGACCAATGTTAAACCTAGCAGCTGTTAAAGTCAGCTTTTGCTGTCAAAAAGAAAGTGCGTTAACATTGCATTATTTTTGAAGCCTTTTTTCAAATTGGTGTTTCGTAAAGGCTAATCATTTTTTCAAAAAAATATAAAATGGATACCAATTATACGGGCTTGTACTATGTGTCGGTTGTACTAGTAGTTGTAATGTCACAGGTTAGCTTGAACAAAAAAAACTAAATCTGCGTGAGAGGGTTTTCTGGACAGAATAGAGGTCGACGGGTGGATTCCCTGGCTTTGGCTAGCAAAACAGCCTGTGGGGGGGTTCTTTTGACATACTCTTCCACACTCTCATCATTACAATTAAATTTATACATAATCTGGGAAATCCTTGCCACAATTCATAAACACCGAAGTTAAAGAAGAAAACGAACGAAAAGAGATAGAGGGACAAAACAACACCAAGTGTAGTCACGAAAACAATATTTGGTCCATGCTATTAAGGTGAAAGTAATAGCATGTCGCGTCACAACCCACCCTGCCTATGAGTCCTTTTGCGCGATATAATTTCATCAGACTCCCTAAAGTTCCTTTTTACCTCATCCTTGCCTTACGAAAAACTAACCAATTACTCCATGTTCAGAAATAGACGACACATTAGACAAAATTCAATGCAAGATATTTATTCCTAAACATAATTCCTATCCGAATCAATCCATAAACAATTTCAGTTCTAAACACTCTCGACAAAAATATATGCCCTAACCATGGACAAATATGGGAAAATATAAAATATAGTTTTACATAATGGAACTTAAAGTTAATGTTTTACATTATTCATTTTTGCTTTCTTTTTCAGCAATTTTTGTTTTTCAATTTTCATCCAAGTCGTTTTAAAATATTTTTACAATTTTGACTTGTGTTTATTTCAATGCACAATTATTTCTTTGATTTGCAGCTATTACTTTCTATAAATTTTTAAATTGCTTCTTCTTAATTTTACAAATTTACTTTCATTTGAATTTAAATAAAATTTTATACAATAAAATTGATTTTCAATTTATTTCAAATTTTGCATTTGTGTTTGATTCTTAGGAAAAGAAAAGATTTTTCCTTTTTTCTTTTTTTTTTAATTGTGCATGTGCATTGATTGAATTTTACAAATTTAATTTTTTTCTTTCTATTTCATTTTAAGTGGGTCTCTTTAAAATTTTCTTTCAGTGTAAGAGGGAACAAAAAGGTATTTTTTCTTTAATCAGCTGTTAGCTGAGATTCACTCGATTGTATTCATAAATATTTTTCAACTTAAATTACTCCGCTTTCAAGCGCAAACTGGCCAAAAAGAAAAGCTGCGCGCGCACTTATGGACAGGTGATTTGATTTACAACATAATTTTCTTAAACTTTTCTTCTTTTTTTCTTTTCGTTTTTTAACTTATTCCTCACTTTGTCACATAAGTATGCACTTCACTTTTCTGGTTGTCCAGAATCCGTTGAACTTTACTTTACTTTTTTTTCAACACCTTCTGGTGTGCTCACTCACCCCTAGAAATCCTGATGAAGCGCTCCATAGGTCTCCAGACGATGTTGTGTTGTGTGTGGTTAGTTAGTATTTTTTCTAAGTGTTAGCAGCAGAAATGGCAATTGAAAATTAAACAAATACAATCGATAAAAAAAATATATAAAATAATTTAGAAAAATGTAAACCTTTTGTTTCCTCTTTTACTTTACAATTTTATTATTTTTTTCTCATGCACTTTTCGTATTCTCTTTGATTGGCATGTTTTCTTCATATTAAATTTTAATTTTGCAAATACCTAAGCCCACTTTTCTTCTCTCTGCACAACTTTGGCTGCTCTAACACATTTTCCACTAATTACTATTCACACACACACACTGCTGACTGCAATCTCCCTCGTTGAGCAGCAGCGGCTGCTAAAACAGCTGATTTGCGCCTTGGGCGCTGTTGCTCCAAAATATAAAGCTGCTACTCCTGATGCTGCCACTGATCCCTTGATGACACCTTTTGAGTGACTCAGCAAGCCTGCTGCAGTCACTTGAGGTCAATGTACCTCTTCTGAGGTTAGAAAAAAAGATGGCGGCTGCGCGTCTAGCGCTTCTTCGCCGGTTCATCCAATTGGCACTTTTGGCCACTCGCAACTTCGCAATTGGCTGCTGGCGTTGAAGCCGCTAGAGCCAAGGAAGATGCGTTGCTGTTAGCAAAGCGATCTCGCCCAGAGGTAGCCCAATGCAGCTAACCTTTGGGGGTTGAAAAGACCTGGTGGCAAAAAGAACAATGTAAATTCTGCCAACCGCTGAATTCATTAATTACCTTAATGCGCGTCGGTTCGTCGCTAATCCAATCAAATCCACAAAGACTTCCAAAACTTTTGCAGGTTAAAACTGCTTCTCAATCTTTATATATATTAAAATAATGCACGATCGTGTGTCGGCCAGAAAATTTTTGCAAAGAGAATGACGCGCTGCTTTTTCGCTGCTTTTATAGCATAAAAACAGAGCTACCAGATCGGAAAAATTGCAGGACAATATGCTGCTCCTAATGTTAACTTTGCCCTGTTGCTTTAACAGAGCTAAGGTTGCCATACTGTTCTGTTAGCTGCTAGTTCCGATATTTGCCTAGTTCTTTTATAGCAACTCATTTGATCTGCTGTTTAAATTTGAAATTATTAACCAAAACAACGAAATAAAATTCGTATATATTAAGGGACACTACAACCACTGTCAAATTAGTAGTACTTTACGCGACTAATTTGCCAGAAAAATCCTATACCATTTATTCTTATTGCCTGATGTCTTTCGCGTGAAAAGTTCCAACCAACTTTCCTTGTAGATCCTCGAGAACATAATAAACATTTCCTAATTTTTCTCGTACGCGTGACTTTAAAAATGTTGGACATAATTTCGCATTAATTCCTTTTTGAAAATTGCTTTGCACAAAGTTGCGCCGTAACACTTCTTGGCCAACTTTGTACTCTACTTCACGAGTTCGCAGATTGTACGTATTCGCTTGCTTGTTATATGCCTCTTTCACATTTTCACGCAACTTTTTCCTTAAAATTTTTAATTGATCTTCCCTCTGCAATTCGATTCGTGGTTCATCCAGGCTGTTAAGATTTTTAAGAAGCTGATAGCATGAGCCATGCGTGATCATATTAAATCCATATAACGCATGATATGGTGAACATCCTATGCTCTGATGATGTGAGCTACGTAAGGCACAACTAATGGCTGGAATATGCAAATCCCAGTCCTGCTGGTCGGATGATAAATATGACCTTATAGCTGAGACAATGGATCTGTTAACGCGTTCTGACGCATTCGACTGTGGCGAATACAGTGCCGTATACATATGACGAATGCCAAATGTGGTAAGAAAAGCATTAAAATCATTTGCCTTAAACTGTGATCCGTTGTCACTTATCAATATTTCAGGAACGCCGTACACAAAGAAAATCTGGTCTTGTAGGAACTCTTGTATTGCTTTTGACGTAAACTTTTTTAATAAATACAACCAATGGAACTTTGAAAAGTGATCCAATACAATTAAAATGCCTATATTGCCTTGCTTACTCCTGGGATAAGGACCAAGTATATCGATATACAATCGCTGAAACGGCCGAGCAGACTCTGCCATTTGTCCCATGGGAGGTTTAAGAGTAAAATTCGGAGCCTTTGTTGTTTTGCAAATTTCACAGTCGCGAATATACGCGCGAATCTGTGTCACCATTCCTGGCCAAAAGAAATGCCTGCGAATGATATCGAGTGTTTTAGCCATTCCGCCATGAGCTGATACAACTGCACTATGCGCACGCTCTATTATCGATTCTGTCATCCCTTGTGGCACCCACAGTTTCCAACATTGTTGCTGGCCTTCTTCTGACCCATCATAATGCTCCGTGCGTATATAAACGTACTTATCAACAATTTTAATGTCGGGATATGATTCTTTATTGGATTCAATTTTCTCTTTCAATTTAATGTAGTCATCGTCTAAAAAACATGCGGAATCTAAATCAATTTCGGGTCCGTACGACTCTAATACGGCTATGTCATCAGCAAACATTCTAGAAAGAGCGTCTGGGACCACATTGTCACTACCCTTTCGATGGCTGAAAGTGAACGCATATCCTTGCAACTGCATTGCCCATCTTGCCAAGCGTCCTTTTAGGTTTGTTTGCTTCATCAGCCACGAAAGACTAGCATGATCTGTTATAACTTCAAAACTTTGCAATTCCAAATAGCACCTAAATCTTTCAATTCCTAACAGGACTGCAAGACACTCTCTTTCCGTTACGCTGTAATTGCGCTGTGCCGAATTTAATTTCTTAGACATATAGGCCACTGGCTTTTCATCCCCATCTGCATTCAACTGCACGAGAACTGCCCCTACACCGTGATCGCTTGCATCACAATGCAAAAAAAATTTCTTTTCAAAGTCGGGATTTTGAAGAACCGGCGCCGAAGTCAAAGCAAGTTTGAGCTTATCAAACGCCTCCTGTGCTTTGTCTGTCCAATCAAATTTAGCTTTCGTCGATAACAAATCTGTGATGGGAGATGTAAGCTCTGAGAAATTAGCTATAAAGCGTCGATACCAACCAGCTAATCCTAAGAAGCTACGGGTCTGTTTTATGGATTTGGGTGTCGGCCAATTAAGAATAGATTCAATTTTGCTAGGATCTGTTGCGATGCCTCCTCTACCAATAACAAAACCCAAGTACCTCACCTCAGTCACACAGAACTGACTTTTATTCACATTGAGAGTCAGATTAGCGCTACGAAAACGCTCTGCTAGTCGCAATAATACCCTAAGGTGATCATCAAAGTCTTCGGACACTACACACAAATCGTCCAAATACCCAAAACAGCAATATTTTAATTCTGGCGGTATGACTTCATCCATAAGTCGGCACATTGTCTGTGCTGCGTTACACAGCCCAAAAGGCATGACCTTGAATTGGTATAAGGGACGCCCTGGGACTGTGAATGCAGTGACGCCACGTGAAGACTCAGATAATGCAATTTGCCAATATGCATCTTTTAGATCTATTTTGGAAATCAGATTAGCTTTCGGAAGCCGCGAAAAAATGCCGTCTATACTTGGTAAGGGATAAGCGTCCTTCGTGGTACAACTATTTATTTTCCTCGCATCCAAGCACAATCTAACTTTCCCTGGTTTCACGACTAGTCTCATTGGAGAGCTCCAAGGACTATTTGAAGTCTCAATCACTCCTAATTCTAGCATGCGATCAATCTCGCCATACATTAGTTTTTCCACTGCTGGAGAAACTGGGTAAAAACGCTGTTTAATAGGCTTCGACTCGCCTATATCGATATGATGTGTAATCAATGAAGTTTTTCCAAGCCCTTGCTTTTCATACGATGGAAAAAGAGAAACAATTGCATTTAATTGACTCTGCTGTGTCGCGTTTAAAGGATACAGTCTGTCTTCCTCGATAGAAGATGAGTCTACAAAGTCCTGACTTTCCACGGATGAAATTAACCCTGGCGCTAAATTAAAAGCTTTCCAGAAGTCGACTCCTAAAATAACTCTCTGACTAATAGATGGAATAACATATAGCTTAATTTTCCTAGTACAAGTTTTATACGTAATTTCTATGGACAAAAATCCTATAACCGAATGAGCACGCCCATCTGCTGTTCTGACTTGCGATGATATACGGCGGAAAGATGGATATTGAGCCCAATCCTGTTTAGCCAGATCCGAACCCACGCAACTTATATTGGCCCCGGAATCAAGCAAACCTTTTTCGCGAAATTCTAGAAAGGACACTTCGGCATAAAAACGACCATCAGATTCCTGGTTGACGAGAGATGATAATAACAATCGTTTCGTCTGTCTTACTGTCTTCCAAAATTCTCGTATTCTCCTAGTCGAACGCTTCGGTTTACTTCGCTTCGGAACAGCTTCGTTTCCAAAAATTCTTGCACGAATTTTAAAATATTCTGCAAGCCTTTCGTGATACGGTCTTATTGGGAATAAATGAACATTCGTTGTTGTGCTACCATCTGGATTTGTAAAACTACACTCTGGTTGTTTAATGACATAATCTGGTTGTTTAAAGACATAATCTGGTTGTTTAAGGACATAATCTGGTTGTTTAAGGACATAATCTGGTTGTTTAAGGACATAATCTGGTTGTTTACTAGCTGAGCAAATTGAATCTGAGCTAGCCGGCATAATCTTAATAGTTTCTAGTGCGATTTCGGGGCCACTCGACTTTTGTTGCCGACTGGTCCCTTCTGCTGGTTTTCCGCTTTCCGCGCTAAACAAATTACACACTGTGGCTTATACACATTCTTAGCTCCGCAACCATAACAAAAAACGTTCCTCTCCTGCAAGCACATATCCCATCCATGGCCTTCTATGTCACAATTCCAGCATTTATACACCTTAACAGGGGCTTGAATAGCCTCGATGTTACTTTGCTGGTCACCCTGACACTGAGGAACTTCTTCTACTAAAGCAGATATGTTTCTTCTGCCACTACCATGAACATTGAAAGCTTTGCTACTACGCTTAACTGCTAAGTCTGCCATTAAATTTTCTCGCATCTGCACGACTTTACGCAATTGAGCTATGGAACCGACCTGAACATATAGCAACTCGTGTCTAATGTCGGGTAGCAAGTTTCGTACGAGAATCTCGATGAGCTGCTTCTCTTCTATGCCTGCCGACATTCTTGAGGAGAGAGTCATTATCTCATCATAAAAGTTTTCAAAAGACTCGCCTACTTTTTGCTTTCGCTCTCGAATATCTTCCAAGATCTCTGAATCTGTTCGATAGTCAGTATATTGGTACTCTAGAGCGCTGCAAAATTCTTGCCAAATAATTTGTTGAGAAGCCTTTCGGTACCTCCAATACCATTCTCGAGCTTTGCCTACTAACAGTATGTGCAAATTCTTGCACAAGGACTCGAAATCATTATTTAAGCAATCCTCTGTCAAAGTCTGGATCCTGTAGACGAATTCTCCTACTGTGACTCCTTTAAATGAACCATCGAATTTAACATTCCAGCTATTAATTATCTGGGATATTCTTTCTGGCCTGATTTGGTTTCCCGTGAGCGCGTTATTTATTAAATTAACATTACTTCGCTCACTTAGCTGCTGAGACCCTGTTGCGGCTGAATGATTCCTAGAAGGTGCCCTGATTGGCTCCTGTACAGGAGGTTCATCTTGCAACTGCAGTGATCCCAACTGCCTAGCAACTATTCGTTCAAGTTGATCAAAAATAAACCCATAGTCGACCCCAGGAGAATTGGATTCTGGACTCTGTCTAGACTCAACACCCGATCTCCTTTGAGGGTCCTTGTTCTGTTGCTTCTTGGCCTTCCTAGCACTTGTCTGTTGGTCTACTTCGATCCTTTGCAAGCCTACCTCACTACTGCCACCATTGTTTGTTTTCTGTGTCCTCTTTTTGTACCTTGTATTATGCTCCTTCGACACTGCTCCTGTAGCTCTGCCAATACTCTGATCCTTTTGGATAGTTTTTGCTGCTACATGAGTTGTCTTCTCTAAACTAGATACTGGAGGACCTCCTACAGCTCCTTGCTCCTGCTCTTTATTTTCAAGCGAACCAGAAGGCTGCTTTACTGGGTATAGGTCGCTGACCTGTGCCACCTTGTGACATAATTGACATTCTTTAAATTCAGAAACCCAATCCGAAATACACACCTCATGAAAATGATGTTGACATTTCGTTGAGAGAACGCGGTTATGTGCGTCAAATAAAGGTTTCTGACAAATTTTGCACCTAGCCTCTTGCAATGCCGTGTCGGCGAAAAGGTTGACTAGGTTTTCATTGCTTCTTATAGTAGCCATTTTGTTTATATAATTTTTATTAAGTTTTTTAGTTTTTATATTCATAAATATTTTCTGTAAGGTCAATTCAGAGGTAATAATATGCCTAATATTATTGACGTTCTGTACACTTGAATTGTTGAAAGGGAAATAAAAGGATAACAAATCGAAAATAGAAAACAGAAAAAAAGAATTTAAAGTCCACGATCGATGATTTAATAAAATTGTTCTTTCTAAAAGTGGTCGTTGGCATAGCTTTTGCCATTAGCCACGAAATTCCAAAATTTATCAAAACAACTCCTAAGCCAACTAACGCGTCCTTCTTGAGAAATTCAAACTCGCTATAACTCTATCCTTGAAATTATATCTTTCGGTCATTATGATAGTCTTGCCAATCAAATGAATTCCGGAAAGTAATAACAAGTTAGTTAGCCATAAACTGCTCGAAATCTTCAACGAGAATTTACCTACTATTATTGTTACAAAATTGTTGATTTCCTATCGAAGACTGAGGTCGATATTTTGGTCAAGCCACAAATTCAAAATTCCTTCAATCATTCAACAGGTCTCTGCAACAGTAATTATTAAGTAATAGAAAATATAAATTTAAAGAGGAAAAAAAAAGAATTGAAATTGTTGCATCTCCAAATTAATCTTGCGAGGCAAAAAACTTCAGCTAACACACTTGGTTTTCATTGCCCCACGTCTGGGCGCCAAATATGTAATGTCACAGGTTAGCTTGAACAAAAAAAACTAAATCTGCGTGAGAGGGTTTTCTGGACAGAATAGAGGTCGACGGGTGGATTCCCTGGCTTTGGCTAGCAAAACAGCCTGTGGGGGGGTTCTTTTGACATACTCTTCCACACTCTCATCATTACAATTAAATTTATACATAATCTGGGAAATCCTTGCCACAATTCATAAACACCGAAGTTAAAGAAGAAAACGAACGAAAAGAGATAGAGGGACAAAACAACACCAAGTGTAGTCACGAAAACAATATTTGGTCCATGCTATTAAGGTGAAAGTAATAGCATGTCGCGTCACAACCCACCCTGCCTATGAGTCCTTTTGCGCGATATAATTTCATCAGACTCCCTAAAGTTCCTTTTTACCTCATCCTTGCCTTACGAAAAACTAACCAATTACTCCATGTTCAGAAATAGACGACACATTAGACAAAATTCAATGCAAGATATTTATTCCTAAACATAATTCCTATCCGAATCAATCCATAAACAATTTCAGTTCTAAACACTCTCGACAAAAATATATGCCCTAACCATGGACAAATATGGGAAAATATAAAATATAGTTTTACATAATGGAACTTAAAGTTAATGTTTTACATTATTCATTTTTGCTTTCTTTTTCTTTTTATCTTTAGCAACTTTCAACAGTGCC
>JBAMBK010000713.1:0-224388 GCA_037043435.1 Drosophila suboccidentalis | reverse complement strand
ATTACTGACCAACTGCGAAATGAACGATTTAGTTCATGAAAGACTGACTAAGTTCATTAGTTCATTTTAATGACCCTTTCATTTTAACTTTTTCAGAACTAAACGACCCAACTCTATATATCAGAATTTATTGGAGAACTCCATTTTGATAAGAACTGAAGTGAATTTCGGTGTGGGCATAAAAGACACTTTTATCTAAAGCTCCACATAATTGAATTGACACGGGTGAGGTGTGTGTGCATTTGCGTTTAGTAAGCGTCGTTTGAGAGTGACGCATGCTACAAATTCAGAGGACGGCGTGACTTCAATTGATTTTTCACACACTTTGCAGCAACAACAACAAACAGAACAATGATTGGCATACAATTGTTCAACGAAATAGGCACCATTTTTCGGAATGTAAGTACTAAATGTGTGTAATATATATATATAGTATGTGAGTTAAGCAATTGCCACAATTAATTGCAGACGCCGACCTTTGCGCTGGTTCTAGAAACGTTGCTTTTGATCACCGTCGTTTGGCTGCTGCTGCTGCATAAACGCGGCGGGCGACGCCTCACAAAGGAGCAGGAAGAGTATTTGATCGAACAGTACGAGCCGGAGCCATTGGTGACCGACACGGATCCGGATCATCCGCTGCTGCGCACACGCCTTGTCCAGTCGAAGGTGGGCAAGCGTATTGTGGTCGATGGCGTCGATTGCCTCAACCTGGGATCGCACAACTATTTGGGCTTCCTAGAGGACAACGACATTTTGGAGGAGGCGTGCAAATGTCTGCGCAAATACGGTGTCGGCTCGTGCGGTCCACGCGGCTTCTATGGCACCATGGATGTCCACTTGGATTTGGAGGATCGTTTGGCCAAGTTTATGGGCCTGGAAGAGGCGATTGTGTACTCTTATGGCTTCTCAACGGTCGCCAGTGCAATTCCAGCCTATGCCAAGCGTGGCGATCTGATCTTTGTGTAAGTTAATTACTGATATACGGGATTAATTATATATTTAATCATTTCCTTTTTTCTATATTTACTTAGAGATGAAGCCGTCAACTTTGCCATTCAAAAGGGCTTGGATGCCTCGCGCAGCACAATTGTGTTCTTCAAGCACAACGATGCCAAAGATCTGGAGCGCCTGCTGCAAGAGCAGGAGAAACGGGACCAGAAGAATCCCAAGAAGGCACTAAAGACGCGTCGTTTTCTGGTCGTTGAAGGCATCTACATGAATACCGGCGAACTGTGCCCGCTGCCTGAAATAGTTGCGCTGCGCAAACAGTACAAGCTGCGACTGTTCTTGGACGAGAGCATCTCCTTTGGCACGCTGGGCAAGACGGGAAGAGGCATCACCGAGCACCTCAATGTGGACGTAAGTTTGATCACATCCCAATTGGTTAATCAATTAGGCAATTAAAGTTTTATGTTTGCAGCGTGATGAAATTGATTTGATATCGGCGGGCATGGAGGGCTCAATGGCCACCATTGGAGGCTTCTGTGTGGGCTCCCATTTCATAGCTGAACACCAGCGGCTGTCTGGACTTGGCTACATCTTCTCAGCCTCTTTGCCGCCCATGTTGACTCAGGCGGCGATTTCATCGCTGGATCGCTTCGAGCGCGAGCCGCAGATCTTTGAGCAGCTGCAGCAGAAGTCGCGCCTTGTCCAGCAGAAGTTTAAGCTCTTTAGCAAACTCCAGCTGCGTGGCGATGAACTTTCGCCAGTCAAGCATTTGTATGTGACTCCAGAGCGTGATAGTTTCGAGTCTGAGAGCAAGTTGCTCGCGAAGGTGGCCGACAAGGTATTAATTAAAATATTGCTTAATGTTTTTCCTTTTACTGACACAGTTTTTTGTCTGCAGTGCATCGAACGGGGCGTGGCCGTCGTGGAAGCCGCCTACTTGCAAAACAGGGAATGCAAGCCTGTGCGTCCCAGTCTGCGCATCGCTGTCAGCCGTCTCCTGGACGAAGCTGATATTGTGTCGGCTTTCAAGATTATTGAGGCCGTTTCCAGTGAAGTGCTTTAAGCCCATTTTGTATTATTTTTTTTAATTCAATCGAATTGCTTTCGATTAACATTTATGTAGATTTAAAACGCATCCTTCGTGTTGCTTTCGTCACTAGCGCGGACTGCCGTCCGCAGTGATGTTTCCTGTTGTTAACGTCCAATTAAGCTACAGCTTATCAAATATTGCTGGAATTACTATATAATAAATTTCATTTTACATACTACAATATAATTTTTTCTTATTTAAAATTTATTAATACAAGTTCACTTCCGAGTTCACGACCTTCGTTAAAACTTAACATATTTAAATTGCGCGCCAGTATCATTTTTGGTCATCAAATTATGGCGGTCAGGCGATAGACTAGACTTATTAATTAATTGTGGCACCAGTGTTGAGCAGTGCTTTGACAGTTTCAGTATTTTTTATCTAAAATACTGAAAATGTTTTGCTTTTCAGTGATGATACTGATTTCAATAGTGATTTATCAAAAATTGGTCCAATGTCATTTCTCCAATAAAATTAATTATTTTCAAAAATCAATTAAAAAATATCAAAAAGCAAATTCAAAAAACAAACAAAATACATAATTCTGGTAAAATTTTCAAAATTCTAGCTTCAAAATTAAGCAGCCGGTTGACGCTGGTAGAAATTTTAGAAAAAATAACAAAATGTCAAAAAATAACAACAAAGAAATTTTATTACAACGTTTTACTTAAAATTAAACGCCTCAACATTTTGTTGGTTAACTTTATTATAACAACTAATAATTTATATTCCTAAGAATCTGTTTACAACATAATAAAAATATAAAAAAATTCTAAATGCACGATTTGTTTCTAAAGGGGTAAACTACATGTAAATAAAGAAGAAATTGAATCCAATCGCATGTAAAAAATTCTAATTGTATCTCTCTAAGAAATTAAAAATTTTTTTAAAGAATTTTCAACCAACTACGAAATGAACGATTTAGTTCATGACTGACTGAATAAGTTCATTCGTTCATCTTAATGACCCGTTCATTTGAACTTTTTCAGAACGAACGACACAACTAGAAACGAAGCCGAAGCGAATCGCACGTACGTCGCGCTGTGATTTTCTGTGTAGTTTTGCATTTAAAAATCTGTAAGAAAGCGTTAAATAATTCAATAAATTCTAAATTATATGCCGAAGCGCATGAACTGTTCGTGAACTATTTGTGTATATCTAAATTGTGTTGTAAAATATTATGGCAACTGAAAGGCACTAATCGATTTTTTCACGGCATGCCGGTGACGGAGACGCCGCCAAGTGTTAATTGCGTTTGTGTGTGCGTGTATGCGCTTGTGATCGAATAAATAATATGACATAATCGATATATGTACATATGCGTATGCGGTTGACTTAATTGACATAGTTTTTGCACTCAGTAGAATACATAAAAGTGTCGCATATTTTGTGGTCAGCGCGTCAGGACTTGGCATTTCCTTTTGTACTTGTACGTGAACGGCGCTGTTTTTTCACGCTTGCTTTGCTCACCATATTCGTTGCTACCAATATACACACACCGTCCCATTTTTTTATTTGGGCGTTGCAGGATGATTTCCAGGCCGCTTTGCGGTCATTTTCCAGAGAGCGGTGTCGACCCTATAGTTGTCCCGCTCTTGCTTCTGCACAAAACGAAAAGAGCTGCAGTTGTTGCTCAATCATATTGCAAAATTATGTTATTGTGAATTTTGTGTTTTTAAGCATTATTAAATATGTACCTTATTCATGTGTATATAAAATTTCTTATTCAAAGCACACGTCTTTAGTGACGTGAATAATTCGGTACGCCCACCTGTCGTTTACCAACACTACTATATGCGGCCTCTTCCAGTCTGAGCGCGCTCGCTCTTTTTGTTGTTAACGTGCGCTTGTGAACGACGGACGTGTGCGTTACAGAAATAAATATATATGTTAAATATAAAATAGTGTTAAATGGTGGTAATAATCAAAATCTAATCTTAAACTAATTGAAGTTGATTGTGCAATTAAAGAGTTTTGTTAAAACGAATAAATTAATGTGTAGTGCAAGTGCCGTTAGAAAGACCCGCCATTACCAGACGCCATTAGAAAGCGAACCGTGCTCTTGTGCCACTTGCTAAAAGTGCAGGCGACATTGAAATATAATTAATCTTGTGCAATTCACCACCATTGCAAAATTAAAAATATAAAAATAAAGCAATTTTATTCAAAATTATTTTTCCTTCCCCATTTATTTACTACATAAAGCAGCCGAAAACCGAACGCGTGTGAGTGCCTGTGTTAGTCGAATTTGTGTCTGTGTTTGTGTAAACGACTTCCCAGCAGCACGCAATAAGAACGAAAAAGCGAAAAGAGACAACGAGGACTACGTCAAAGTTGGAAGCAGAAACAGAAGCAGAATACACTGTGAGTACGAGCCCATCTACCTTCTACGAAATTATTTCGATTCGTATGCATGTTTATGTGATATTAATTGTATTATGTACTTTTCGGGTTCATTTTATTTGGGAGAATATTCGTAGACTGCGCGCTGTTTACTGTTATGCGTGGCTGCCAGTTGACCGGTGACGCCATCTTTTTACTCAAAAAATAAAAAAAAATATTTTGTAGTTGTTTTTGGGATTGGTCAAGCACATTCCGGAGGAGTGTGTGTTTTTTGTGTTATGCTTTGCGTTTAATATTCGTTCTCAACGCAGGGCAACAATTTTTTCTATACATTTTCATTGCCTATTCATATTAAGAATATTCTACTTGCTTCTCTTTGCTCTCACAGTTTACATTGGGTGGGTGGGAGCTGTCAGAGATCTTTGCATACATCTGTACAATGTGTACACACTTTCAGCTTTCTATTCGTGACAACATCATACAGGTTTCAGATTATTAGTGCCGCCTTTATTACTAATTTTTTATACACAAACGCTTACGCGTGTCTAATGCATTTTCGCTGATAAATGGCTTGGTGTTGGGTATGTTTCTGAGGCGCATCTGTTTACAAGTTTCGTCTCGACTATGACCCACTTTTTGCAAAGTTTCTTTGTAGGTTTTCGTAGCTCGTTTGCTGCTACTTTGCCATTTGCATTCGATTTGGCGAAAAACCTAGTTATTTTGTTGTTTCTGTACATATATATACAACATGAGCCAAATAGTGATAAACAGATTTGTAAATATCGAAAACTTGTTTATTTGTGAATGACAGAACAGTTCGACGGTGCTATAGAGGAGGCGACGGGGAAGGCGTTGTGTGCCAGTTTAAGTTTTTAAAAGCTTTATTCTCTTTTACTGTCAAGCAGTTTGTAATTTGGCAACCATAATTGAATTAATTGCTAATCTGCCGAAAAAACAGCTGTTTGACCAGTGTTGCCATATTAAATTATTGCAAATGACGTGTACCCGGCTTGTCTGATCATTTGTCTATGCTGTTTCCACAATCTAATCGGAACTTGCCTTGTATTCTGTTCTCTTCTTAGACGCCAAACGAAAGAATACATTGTAATGTATAAGTGCCTATATGTATGTGTGTGTACTTTTATGCTCTTTCGGCAGTAGTTAACCTCATTTTCTAGTATATGGCAGCCATATTTTTATTGCCTTTATTAGCAAGCGCACATACAAAAAAGATAGGAAGAGAGAATAACCGTAGATATTTTTAGCATGCACCGTTAGGGCGAAATGTGTAAGGTGAATCTTTAATTTTATTTTTAAAATTACAACAAAAAATTGATAAGAGAATGAACTTTTACAAGTTGTACTAGGAAGCGTAATCTTGTTGCTTGAGAAATTTTTTGGTCGCGCCCATATCAAATTGGCATAACAAGCAATAATCAAGCGGCTCAATAGCATGATAAAAAGTCAGGTATTATTCCGACAAATGACGTCATTGTGCGCATTTTCTAATGAAATTTGCTGCTTTTTGTTGCTAATTCGAATTTGCGCTTCCTACTCATACACACACACACTCACACGCATATACATACTTGATGAGTTTTATAATTTATTTCAATTTTGCCTCTTTTTTGCTTTATCACTTAACTCTGTATATTTGTGTTTATGCTTCAATATTGTTTATTCCCCCTTTAATCGTTATATGTATGTATGTACATGTATGCTATGAGTTTTTGCACTTTTTATTGTGATTTGGTTTGCTGAATATGCCACTGCATTTGCCACCTATTGAAAAATGTATCAGTTGTTAAATTGGTCTGGATAAAAGGGGCTTTATATGTACAAAGCCGACCGATTTTTGACCGACAAACTTTCAACAGGTCGAAACAAACGACGAGTGGCGCTCGTGGGTGAGAATGGCACTGTGAAGAGAACAACGAAAACGAAATAAAACCATTGTCATATTCCGCTACTAGTGCTATTTCAAGTGACGAATTCAAATGTGTTGAATGAATAAATGAGACAGAAGACGAGCAAAGTCTGTCTGAGTGAGTGTGTCTGTGTGTGTATGTTTGTGGGAGGAAGTGCATAGTTAAAACTGTAAACAATTGTGAGGCAACCTAGAAAAGTAACGACAACAAATGTTTGAATGTGAAAAATTAGTTTGGGTTCTGATTTTTGTTATTGTTGGTTTGTTGGTTGTCTTTGCATGGGACGGAAGTAAAATACAAATGTAATGTTTGTATATATATGGTAGACATATAAACAATAACAAATACCTATACGTGTATGTACATTACTTATTATATGACTCACTTGATAAGAACTACATACAACGATGCAATCAATGTAGAAGCATTGAAAGCTGATTGATGTTGCAACCGATTTCCCCAACTTTCGAACAGTTTCAGGGTGTTGTCTTTCACCCTGCATAATGCACAAACTCACGTTTGAATATGAAAATCAAGAGAATCTGAGCTGCTGATGCTGATGCCTGCCTAATGTATTTTAATTGAAAATTGTTTACTCATGCGTGCTGCTTGCTTATCTAATTTCCCATTGACTGACGTCAGTTAGTTTTGGTGTGTCAGTTGGTGATTAATTGATTTACAATTTTCAGAGATTAAGTGCATATAATTGTGACGTTCGTTTTGATTAATGGAAGCTTCTTCGATATTAGCACGGTCTGGCAACTCTGTTGCTGGTCTCCCCTCCCTTATACACCAAACAATTTGTCTAAATAGGAAAGAACGACAAAGCAACAGAAGTTGTAGAGAAAAGTAAACTCGTCTTTGCCTCAGGCAATTGAAAAGCCGCTTCAGCCAGGCACACACACACACATACACATACACATGTACATACACATGCAGCGAGAAAGAGTGGCAGACAAATGCATAAATAAAGAGGCGTACGTGCCAAGCTTCAAACAGAGACATATACAAATACACACAGACACAAGCACACATGCACAAGTGAGATTAAAAAGAGATGTTGCTGCTGCTGCTGCTGGCTAAACAACTGCAGCTCATCAATAAAACAACAACAATAACAACTCAGAGACAACAGACAAATGTACAGTTGCATCAGACAGGCAGGCAACAACAACAATAATAACAAAAAAAAAAACAGCAACAACAACAACAAACTGTGCTGCAACACAACATAAATCTTGTAAGAAAAATCAAGAAGACCATAAAGCAACAAAGAAGACACAAAGCACTTGCGGGACAGAGACAGACAATAAGGCAGCAGCAAAAGCTCAGGCACGACGACAATGCTGTTAATTATACCGAATGTTGTGAGAAGAGAAAGAGAGCAAAGAGAGTAGGTTAAAGTAGAGAGAGAGAGAGAGAGTGGTAAGCACAAAAATGTCGACAATTTCAAAAACAACAACAACAAAAACTAAGCTGAGAAACAAGATGCAGCTATGTTTTTGTTGTTTGTTGTTTTAATGCCTGACTTGCGGCTCAATTGAAACTGTCTTCGTGCATTGAGAGTAGAAGACTGTTATTATCATTGTGCTTCCTTTGTGCTGCTCTCCCGCTGATCCACATTTAAATTGAGATTTTTAGGTTAATTTCATTTCATGAGTTTTGTGTGGGCGTGGGAAAATGTCTGTAAATTGCAACAATTTGTTTGTAATTAATGTAATTTAAAAGTAAATAGCATAGCATTACATGCAATTTAAAGCTGCTAGCAGCTTTGTCGACAGTGTTGCCACAATACAATAGTGGAAAAACATTTCATGTTTATTTGATATTTCATATTTCTAATGTATTTGTACAGAAACTTGTAACCCACTTTAAGCTATAAATGTCAATAAAAAAAAATCTCGCTTTTATACAACTTTTCAACTTTTTCGCCAATAACAATGCAACAAAAGCCGCAGACGGACAGCATAATAAAATAGTTAAGCAGCAACACACACACACACACACAGACACACATACTCCTAACAATAGGCAGAGGCAGGCAACGTGTTGCTGCATAAATGAATTCATAATGCAAAATGTGAGGCACACGAAAGCCACGACTCTATTCGATTACATAATAACTTTTATATCTTCCTTCTACGTATTGGCAAGCCTCAAAAGTCAAAACCAAACAAAAAAAACCAAAACCAACAACTCTTTAGTCATCTCGAGGCCAGACATTTTGACGTTGGCTTGTGAATTATATACATGCATATAATATGTACGTGTGTTTGTGTGTGTTTGAAAAATAGTGGATTGCATGTTTGACCGCAAACATCATTTAGTTGAGAGAGACGAGACTCCAAATTAAATAGTTAATTAACACTTGTAGCATATCAGGCATCATTGCACGCATTATTATTATAATTAAAAATTGCATTTAGGAATTTAATAATTTAATTGGCAATTTATTGTTGATCGAAATGTGCGAAAAGTGTGATCACTATCGATATGCTCAGCTTAGTTTATCGATAAGTCGTACTTAGCAAAGTTCCGTTTTGCTTGCCGTTTTTATTAATTATATATTCTCATGCAGTATTTTTTTAATTAATATGCAAATTTTTGTAGAAAGTGTTATATGAAAATACATATGAATAAATTACAAAAATCATGGTAAGTCACTTGTCTATAAGGAAACTGAAAGCTGCCTCAAACCAAACACCATCAAGTATTTCAATTATTTTTATTTTGTTTGCTCGCTCGCCGCCCCCTCTTCGTGTAGTTTAGTGTATACATAAAACGAGCAGTAATACAAAAATATTTGAACGCGCGCTAACTAAAAATATTCGCATGACATCATTCAGCGTCGATGCCGATGCCGACGTAAGCAGAAGCAGCAGCAGCGACAGCAACAACAACAGTCAATAATTTTCTCTGTTTTACTTTTTGCATAGATTTTTGTATGTCGGAATATGTGCAAGCCGACAGTGTGTATTTTATAAAAAGCTGCGTAAATGAAATTACTGCATTTTGTGGTCAGTTTTGCGAGGACAAGAGCCATTAAAATGTATTTATTTGTAGGCTCATTGAACTTTTGTAAATTTAACGAGCTTTACTCTCTTCCTTTTGCCTATTTACTTATGCGTTCTCAATCTATTTCCATTTGCAGGCTTTAAACTTCACAAAATAAATAGCAAAAGTATTGAACGTGAAACAATTTCATTTCTAAGGTGAGTTCTTTTGAATAGAGTCGTAGACAACTGTGCAATCGATAGCGATAACGATAAGTTTAGGGCTAGTGGAAGGTAAACAAACACGCCGCCAAGAGGCAAACAGAACTTGACTTGTTGTTTATCTCTTTGGGCAAATGTTTGCATTTCAATATGTGCAATGATTATGGTAAATGATGAGTTAACGCACGCACGCTCTCTCTCTCTCTCTCTCTCTGAACGTACGATTTATTCTCTTTATCTCTCTATCGCTCATTCTCTTTTACGTTCTGCCAGCTGACCGACTTACTATCGTATTTGTTGACAGTTCTCTTGCATCACATGATGAGTACGATAGGGAGCGAGAGAGAGAAAGAGGGAGAGAGAGCAACCACACCTTAAGCTACTCTCTCTGCTTTGGCGGCTTGCGTCTTAATTTATTTTTTTTGTAAGCTTCGAGCTTACGCTATAATTGCTATAATTAAGTTTTGTTTGCCAAAATTAAGTTATACTATGTGTCATCCATCCATAATGTGTTTGGCTTTGAACTGAATATGATGACTTGATTTTCTTTCGACTCTCTTTTCCCTCTATCTTTCTCACCAAACATAATCAGCAAAGTTAAACAGTCGGCAAATGATGTCACTCAGCGAAATCAAGTTTACACTATTGTTATTGTTATTTTTGTAGTTTACAAACAACTTATATAAATAGTATTTACAAACCTTTTTTAATTTATTAAAAGTAGAAATTCCGGTTGTTTAACTTATCGTTTGACCATCATTTCACTTTCATTATTTTGCAAAGTTCTTTTAAAATTATTAGTACATTTTCTGTACTTTTTTCTCTTATCTTTAGGAATTTCTTATTGCCTCTAATTCAATTAAGCTTGACCTTTGCTCTCGTCTTGTTTTCTTTCGTCAGAGAAGTCTTTTATTTCAAGATTTTACTCAATTTAAATTGCTGTTGCGACTTAAGTGTAAGACTGTCGATTTATTTTAAGTACGACAAGCAGCTTTTTACTTATTAACTAATTGAATTGTAAAGCAATTTTGTTTACACATTTACAATTGATTTTAGTTTTATTAAGATAATTTATTTTTTCAATATATAATGCAAAGATTCAGAAGAGAGTTGTAGAAAAACAAAGACAATAATGAAGTTCTTTTGTTAAACTTGAAATTTGGTTCGTTGGTTGGTGGCGCATGTGGCCCAAAGTCCATCTGGGCCAACTCAACAGAGCACTCAAATAAATGGGTCATTGAACTGGGCAAACTTCTTTTTGGCTTTTATTTGATTTTATTATCACACAGACATATTTCTGTTATGGGTTTTTCTTCTGGCTGGCAATAAAAACTGTTTTCGAGACTTACTGTCTATTTGGTAATTAAACTCATGATGCCGTTTGTCGAGCTTTTCTAAATAAATATGCTGTACTGCCTGGTTGGATTTAAAAAGCAACATACAACAAATATTTTATAATTTTATTTTTATAAATAAATTCCAAATGATATAGCAGAAACTATAACTGTGTATGTCTGTAGCCTGTGACCCGGCAACGACCTCTTGGCAATCATACTATATTTACATAGTTGTCAAGTATGACATCATTCCTCATTACATGTCATGACATGGCCTAATACCCCCTCCCCTCCATCTCCTCCGCTGCGTCGTCTCACCCACCCCAAATTGGAATACAAGGCTGGCACTTGAACCGGCAAATAAAAATAAAAATTTCACCCCCAAAGCGATGACGTCACTTCCTGTCATTAAGTCAAAACATTACCTCCCCGCTCCCGGCCCCCTGTAAAAGGATATTTTTACGAGTCGCGTGAGGAAACTTCCCGTCTCTCCTGCCACAACTCCTCCCGGCAACTGGCGCCACAATTCTATGATTTGGCGATGGCGCCGGCAACAAATTTCATAATGGCAGCCGGCGAACATTTCTGCCGGCATCAGCAAACAGGCAGAGTCCCTAAAACGAGTAGGGGATAGGGAGAGTAGCAGTGAGAGGGGAGCAGGTATTTTGCTTTGCTGGGGGGTGGTGGGTGTTTGGCTCAGCTCAGCTCAGAGAATTGTTATTGGACTTGAGCTTGGGGGTTGCTCACTTACCCCCGCCCACTTGTGTCTGTGGGCTTGGCCCGTGTCGTTGAACTTGGGCTCCTGCTCCTGTTCCTGCTTCTGCCTGGCAACACGCGATTTCCGGCGCACACATGTGTCAATGGAAAGTTGAACGCTCGATGCGTGTTTACTGTTAGTTTAAGGCCCAGATAATCAATGGCCAAGAGAGACAAGCGTGTTGGTAAATGCTACATACAAACACAAACAATGCACATGTCCTTAACGACTGTAATTAGATACCGACTAGTCACATATTTGCAGCTCTAAATGGATCTTTAATGGGTCTGCACTATCAAAATATTCCATGAATGTTGACTGACTTCCGTTTTCTGAGGTGGAATAATTAATGTAATTGTAAAGAAATTAATAATTGCTGCTTTATCAAATCTTAAAATACATATAAATATTTGTTATTGTTTGGAATTCAAGCCAAAGATTAACCCTGATTAAATGTATACAATACATTCGTAATGTTTTTCATATATAAATAAATATAAATGAGTTTTTTTTTTTTGGCTTATGTCCCAGTGAGTCAAAGTTTGTACTCGATGACAATACTACAAAACTTTTGACAGCCCATTGAAAAATCATTTGGAGCTTAGGAGGGGCAGCGACAGACAAACAAGCATACAAACTGTAAACAATAATTGTTGTTGTTGTTGCTGTTGTTGTCAGCAGCCACACGCCAAGTGTTATTTTCACTTGTCTGGGATCTCATACATATTGTTGTATTACATATTCATCACTTAAATCATTTCATTTCGTTTGGAAGAGATCGGGTAATCCTCCTCGTCATGCAACGGCGCCAACTTCTTGAAGCAAAGATTAATGTGAGATTTTTGCATTGTAATTCAAGCCACGCGACTTACACGCGACTCAGAAAGACACTGAAACAGGCAGCTGTTTAGCAAAACAAACAAAATTAGCAAGATATGAGCCGAATAGCTGAACAGACAAAGCAGACAGACAGACAGAAAAAAGGCAAGACTGTAAAAGTCAAAACGAGACACTTGCAAGCAATATTACCTTATTCAGAAATTCCAAACACGGCACGACTCCAGTAATAAAATGTGTCATATAAATATACGACACAGCAAATAGTTATTTTCGTAAGTTAAAACCCAAAATTTGCATTAACAAAATATAGATTCGATTACCGGAGTATTTAGTCATATTAAAAATTAATTTCTATTTTAAAATAAAAAAATTTCAACCTGTTTCCGCCCGGGATCGAACCGGGGGCCTTCTGCGTGTTAGGCAGATGTGATAACCGCTACACCACGGAAACAGCTGTGTGTATGCTTGCCAAGTGTGAACCACTTTTCTACACAGCTCAAAAAGGCAGCCTCTAAAGTAAATTGAATTCGTAACGCACAAATATAAATATGCTCTTAAAAATAGCATCAATCAGGGGTGCCACGGAAATCGCTATCGCTTGAATTTCACTTAAATTTCATACAAATTCCAGTGAAATTCAAGCGAAAGCGATTTCTGTGGCACCCTTGTATATACACATCTATAAAAAAAAAATCGAAAGTAAACTCGCATAAATCACCAAATAAAATTAATTTTTTATTCGTTTCTATGCATAATAAGTAAAATAAATATGTATATTTTTTTATTTATGGAAATTTATATCAACTGTAATGTTTAAAAAATTAAAAGTGTATTTTTGCTGAAAGTTGCAAAAAATGTACTTCCTGTTTCCGCCCGGGATCGAACCGGGGGCCTTCTGCGTGTTAGGCAGATGTGATAACCGCTACACCACGGAAACAGCTGAGGAACGACTGACTCAATACCAAGCAGTTGCTTTGTTCAAGTTATGTGAAATAGGACTTGGTTGCTAAAACAAAATTTAAATATATTTTAGTTGTTTTTAAATGAAACAAAATCAATTTTTTGTTTTAGTTTATTACATCAGTTAACCAGGTTAGATTTACAGGGTCGTTAGTTCTAAGTTCCATTAATATTACTAGCTTTTACTCTTTTGCATATTATTGCACTTAAATTACAATTTAATTTAATTATTAGAATAAGATTTAAGCTTGTTTCATTGTATCAAATTTAAAATAAAAAAAAAGAATTTATAGACTCGCAGCCGGTAGGATTCGAACCTACGCTCCCAGAGGGAATCTGATTTCGAGTCAGACGCCTTAACCACTCGGCCACGACTGCTTGTAAGAGTTGAGAGTTAAAAGCCTTGTATATACCAGTACGCAACGTTCTACATGTTCTGTGCTGTGTGTTTTGTTGTTTGCTGCTATTTGTTGTCATCTGTGTTGTTGTTCCGCTGTTACTGTTACGAAGCAATCTACTGCAAACTTTGTATTCGAGTGCAAATTTTGCTTGACAATGTTTCGATATTAAAATTCAATGTTTATTTATAAACGTTGTATGTCTATATAATGGATTTCAACGTCAAGATTATCAACATATAATTAAATGCAATAAAATAATTGTATTTAATAATTTCTCTCTTAATTTTTAAACTTATTTGAATCGAAACCCATAAATTACAAGTGAATTAAGAACCAACTTGGTCTAAATAGTAAATACTATCTTTGAAATGTGGTGCAAAGATAATAGATCTTCTTTTTTGTTTAGTTTAGCAGACTTTCATTGCATTTATTCCGCTCGGGGCTCGGGAGTAATTTGCACAATAACAATATGAATGAGTGTACACTGTACAGTATTGCAACAAAAAGTCACTGACAGCTACAAATTATCATTATTTACACTTAGTGCTCTGCTTTTATGGTTTATTGCACTCGGCGTCATTTGGAATTTGTTGCCTTTTTTTTTATTTGATATGTATGGATGAATATTTGTAATTTGTCAGCACATTGTGTATTCAATGTCTTTCCCCTCGACTATGATGTCTGCGTGTTTGTTTGTTGTGTTGTGTTCTCGCCTATACTTGTACATTTGTGTTGTGTTGTGTTTGCTCCAGTAAACTGAGCGATCTTTATGCAACGATGACTGCCCCACTGACTGAGTGACTTGTTGCGTTATTAAAACTGAATGGAATCATTTGCTCTCATTGATGATGTTCAAGATGATGATGATGATGTGATGACCTTATTGCAGGTTCTTTGTGCTCCGGATGTCTGAAATATTACGTAAGATTTCTCTTCAGTCGCGATAATTGAATATGTACTTGAGAAATTTAATTAACGCCGTCGTATGTGTGAAAATTAAATAGAGGGTGTCTATTCTGGGGTTAATTGGCTGCCATCAAGTGTCGACTAATCATTAACAGCATCTATGCATAATGAACATACATAATTTGATCTTTCTACTCATTTTCGACCACAGAAAAAAACGGAAATTTATTTAATGATTTAAAGTTAAATCTTTATCGTTATCAGTGAGTTTTTAAAATTGAAATTGTTGGATTTTCACATAAAGACATGGGCGTGTTTCGCTGTCGACCGAGTAAAGTGTGAGGTTATTGCATAATGTCAACAACCGACTGATAATAGACATTCAGCCAGGCCAAAGCAAGCAACGTTGGCGTCAGCTTTGCTTAAATTTAATTGTTGTCTTCCGTGTAAAAAGGTCAACTACATAGTCGGAGCTCCCCTTGTATGTATGTATGTTAGCATGTAACAGCGACATGTCACTGTTTTTATTATAACTTAACCGCAAGCCCCAATGATAATATTACGTCACATCGCATCATATGATAAGTTAATTTGATTTGTTCATTTGTCATTGTTTCTTTTTGGCTAATGTAATCTGATTAGACAACTAGCGCATAATTGGCATTGGCAAAGGTCAATAAACTGTGCATTAAGCAAAATATTTACATTAAACATTTGTAAATAAGGTAACCAGAGTTGCCGTAGCAAAGATTACAAAAAAATATTTAAAGTTTATAAATAAATTGGCAACTATTTTAAGGAGAGATGCGCTTTTGCAACTCTTTAGATTCGCCTTGAGCAATCACACACACAGACACAAATACTCACACATTTTAAGCCTACACATGATATGATTTGTAGGGCAACACTGGCAGACACGCAACACCTACGCACCAGTGATGGCTCGTTAAGTTTATTGTGCGCTGCCCACACGTACAGAGGCACTTGAAAACCGTTTATTTTCTGTTTGATTTCCACCAAACTTCTCATCGTCGCCCACGCACTCAGTGAGCGCATACAGTAAAAGTTCAATTACCTGGCAACGTTGAACGTTGTAGTTCTCTGCTCCCAGTTGTTGTAGTTGTCATTCTTTCTCTTTCTGTCTCTGAGCTGTCACTCAAAATGTACGGCACGCGCTCAGTCAGCCATAAGCAGCACTCATGTCATAATTAGCAAACAGTAAAAACAACAAAAAAAAAAGAAGAAAGAAATCACCCGTTGAAATGCAGTTAAAATATGCACATTTGTATGGTCGATGAGCAATTGTCAACAGGCTTTTGCCTTTCTCCCCTGTTCCCCTAAAAACAATGCAATAAGCTGACTACAAAGCTGCCGCCCTTTCGATAGGTGCACACTTTCTTTTTTGCTGTAGAACAACACTGCAATTTATTTTTGTTGTCACTTTTTGCATTCTTATTGCGGCTTCCTCTTTAAATTGTCATTACGTTTATTTTAATTAAGATGGCGAACAAACACACACACATAAGAATCGAGACTACGTGTGGGTGAAGTAAATGGAAATATATGAGTATGGAAGAGTGTAGTTGTGTTGTTGATATTAACATATTTATTGCTTACATATCATCTCTAGCGCTGCAGAAATTATAAAATTTTAATTTAATCTTAGTCATTAAATATGTAGTTCCTTTAAATTTATATAAATATGAAACTATCTACATATGTACTTGCTTAAAATTTGGACTGTTGCAGATTCAGATATCTGAAAGTTGCGCACACATGAACAAAACGCAGCGAAATCCAAATTGAAGGTTAATACCATTCAAACCACCACCACGCCTAAAATTAAACAAGCAACGCATTTTTTTGTTTTATTTGTTTATTTGTTTTAAGTGGTGCAGCGGCGGAGACGTCGCTGCGTCAGTTCGTCGTCGTGCGCTGCTCTTTACGCTTGAGATGCGGTCTGCCGTCTGTGAGTGTGTGTGAGTGCGTGTACATGTATTTTGGCTGCCACTTTCTTCATTTTGTTTTTAGCCGTCAATTTGATTTCGTAAAAAGCCAAATACATTCATATTAAAATAAAAGAAAATGATCTTAAAATAGTTTTTCCATTTCTGTTGGCGCACGTTTTATTTTCACACTTCCGTGGACAGAGCAGCGTCGCTAGCTCGCTCTACTGCACGCTCCACACCCCAAAAATATTTAACCAACGATTTTACTTTGCAACTGTCAAAAAACCGAAATTTATTTTATCCAAAATTAGACTTGTTGGGGTTGTAAAATAAAAATAAGATCATAGAAAGAAAGCGAAATGGAAAAGAGGTTGACCGACACTCAGAACTTTGGCTTTTGCCATTCACAGCACAAGCAGACATGTTACATGTAAATATGTATGCGTGTATAAATTGCCCCTTTTGCTAGTTCGCTCTGTCAATTCCATTATGCATTCGCTCTTCTTTGCCGCTCTCCCACTAGCCCACTCTCTCGTGCTCTTTGCATGTGCTCTCCGAGTCGGCAAACGTTCCATTGGTTGGGTGGTTAACTTACGCCTCGCCTTGCAGTTTTATGCTGCCTTCCACTGACGCTCTCTGACACTTTCCCAGCCGGAAATTCAGGCATGTGGTGATCGAATTCTATACGGCCGCTGTACAGAACGTTTCAGATTTAAGTTGCACATCCCTGATTCTGCAAACTTTCATGAGCGCGCTCTGTAGTCAGAATCAGAGAGCTGCAACAGGTAGATTTGAGTTGAATTGGTCGCCGTTGCCAAAAATCAAATCAAATCGAGTCACTAGTCGCCGTTCTAAAAATCGAGTAGGCTGTACGACTTGATACTCGCTGATACTCGTTGAGTCAAACGAAGCGCAAAACGAGTATAGGATAGAGTATGCATTCGAATCATGATGCGAGTAACTCGTTTTAAATGTGCGGGACGGAGCGGGCAATGCGAGCGGGGAATGTGTCTGTCGACCCAAATTTGCGCACACAAAATTAAAAAGGTCTACACTGAAACAAATTATTGAGCCGCATAATAATTATATAAGAAAATTATAATTTTTTTAAAATAATAAGGTCTTCAAACCTACTATTTTTTTCACTCAGTGTACAAAAGGTCGCGGCTCGCCGGCAGCGCGAGTTTTATGACGGCCATAAGAAAGGGTCAAAAATGCCCCGACGCAAGTCGTGTGCGTGACGTCACAGCAAAACCCACCCCCGAATTTCATACATTGCAATGTGAGCGTGAGCGCTGTCGATCGCTGGGCTACTCTCTGACACTCGGTCTGTTTTTCTTGACACTCGTTGTGATACTCGTTTTAGACACTCGTTTTCGACACTCGTTTTGGGTCGTTTTGAGTTGTGATACTTGTAAGAATCGAAAGCGGCAGTCTGTCTTTGTGTCTCTTTGTACAAAGCACATTGATTTTAATTAAATCCAAAATAAATAAATAATGACACGAAATTAATGTTTTGAAAGAAATTTTTAGTAATTTATTTAAGTGCTTAAATAATTTTATAAAATTAGTTTTTTAAAATTATAATTATATATTTTATTTAATTAATTAAAAAGGGAACAAAAGGTTCAGATTATATCTATCTATTGCTATTCTAAAAATACGACCTCTGAAAATTTAGTATACATTTTGTTTTTTTTTTTACTTAGCTACTGAAATTTTTATAAAAAGAATTTAAAACAGCAAGCTGTCAACTGCTCCTGGCCCAAGTCTATTTCTTTTTTCCGTAATAATGTTTCCAGCCAGAGAAAATGATCTTTCAGCCGCTGCACTGCTAGCTGGCATTGAGTGAATTTGCATTGCCAGTATAAATAAATTAGGATATTTCATTTGATTTGTTTTCCACCACTCAATCAAATCAAAGCTTTCCGTCATATCCACCATTTCTCTGGCGTATTTTTCCACTTCATCCTCAGGATCATATATATTTAACCTAGAAGGCTTCATTATGTTTGAAAAAAAGAATGCGTTATTTGATTTTTTCGAAGTTGAAGCCTCGCAAGTTGATTCGGAGAAACTTTGATTTGAAGCGCTGGAAAAATCGAGGGAAAAAGTTTGGGTTAAATTAGATGTAGATGCAAATTTAAATAAAGCATTATTGCCCATTGCATTGTCTTCCATATGACCTATGCACAGACTCATTATAAAATGCAACTCATTGGCTTGCATATTTATGGCTGGTGGGCATAAAAATAGAGCAATTTTATGAAAATCATCTAAATTTGGGAGCCATGTTTCGTTAATATCTCTGACAATGCTTTGCTTTAAATTTAAAATTGCATCTACATCTTCTATGGCTGGCTTACAAATATTTTTTATTGATTCAATTGCCGGATATACTAGCCATTGATGGAGAGCTGCAGAGCTGCAGTTTCTTAAAGACGATCTCAAAAGCCTCTAGCAATTCAACGAGGGCCTTAACAATGTTTATATTAATATAAAGCATTCGTAGGCTTTCCTCATTTCTTGCCAAAACTTGGTTAATTTCGCCCCAATTATCCATTATGGACTTCAGCATTCTATAATGCGAGTTCCATCGCGTGGGACACTGACTTTTTAGGGAAGTAGGCAGAAGGTGTTGCAAATTTGCCTTTTTGAAATACTTAACCATTTTTTTGCACGACTCCATGACTTCTGAAAGGTCGGTGGCGGCTTTGAACGAGTTTTCCAATACATTCGAGAACAGGTGACTACTGCAATTGGAACGTGTATAGTTTTCCAGGGCCTTGATCATGTTTGTTCCTCTGTCGGTGATAAACTTAATTTTGTCGATATTTTCAACGCCAAATTCGTTGAATACGCTCTTCACTTTTTGGAGAATATTTTCACCTGTAGACCTCTGAAGCATCATTGATTTCATCCCCAAAACCATATCAATAAATTTAAAATCTTTTTGGTAATGGAATGTGACGCCCAAGAAATTTCGCTTTACGTAGTTGTCCGTCCACATGTCTATTATAGCTGATGCTCCACCGCTGCTCACAACATTATTTATTTACTCCTTAAGCTCATTTTTTTCTCCCTTGCTGTTTTCTGAACTCTTCGGGAAATGGTCGTTGGATCCGGAAGCAAATCTTCAACATCGACGTGTTCTCCGTAAATCGCCCCGATTGAAATGAAAAACTTCACCAGACTTATGAAGCCAGATCCACTCACTGCAGAAAATGGCCTACAGTCTTCAGTTACCCATGCTGTGCATTTATTCACAGCTTCCGCCTTGTCAAGCGCCGACAATGATTTTAAAATGGTAGACTGCTTGATCACTTTGCAGCATGGATGCCTCTATAAATTAGACGTTTGATTACTAACATATTTTAAAACTTTAGAACAAGGACGACAATATACAAAGCCAGCTAGGACTGAGCCGTCTTCAATTAAAATTTCGCTCAACACATTCCATACAGAGCTACGCCCTTTGCGTCGACTGGACAAAGTATAAATGCCATTGTTCACTTTTTCACATATATCTTCAATATTGTTTTCCATTTTTATAAGTAAATAAAACACCGAAAGTTAATCTTATTTAAAAAAACACAACCGACGATCAAAGACTGTATTAGGTGTATTATATTTCACTGGATTATTTTTCACGCGCAACTCTAAGTCACTTCACTTTTTGCCAAAAAACTTATTGTCTGAATTTGGTTGCTGTTTAATATAACATTATGAAAATCGAAAAGAGAGGTTTGGGAATTTCAAGACACAAATTAGGCCACCCCTACAGGTGTTCAATATCTTAAGGCCCATAAACACTACCTGTTATCCTACGGATATTTCCAAAATATTTTGGAAGTCAACTTACCCTTCGGGTTAAAACTCATTGATAAATTATATGTATTACCTGTTAAATTTACATTATATTAGGTAAGCCCAAAAATCCAATAATATAAATGAACGGAAAAGCCCAACTTACTGGTATACTTCATTTGCTTCAATGCGTAGAATAGGAAAAACCGCACTTTTTAGACCCTAAAAAACACAGGTAGATAAAAAGGGCTTTACGAACGTTAAGAAGGAAGTGTTTTTCCGTTCATTTATATTATTGGATTTTTGGGCTTACCTAATATAATGTAAATTTAACAGGTAATACATATAATTTATCAATGAGTTTTAACCCGAAGGGTAAGTTGACTTCCAAAATATTTTGGTAATTTCCGTAAGATAACAGGTAATGTTTATTGGTCTTAAGATTTGGAACACCTGAATGGGTAAGTGTCTCTAAACCACTCTTTTCGATTTTCATAATGTTATATTAAACAGCAACCAAATTCAGACAATAAGTTTTTTGGCAAAAAGTGAAGTGACTTAGAGTTGCGCGTGAAAAATAATCCAGTGAAATATAATACACCTAATACAGTCTTTGATCGTCGGTTGTGTTTTTTTTAAATAAGATTAACTTTCGGTGTTTTATTTACTTATAAAAATGGAAAACAATATTGAAGATATATGTGAAAAAGTGAACAATGGCATTTATACTTTGTCCAGTCGACGCAAAGGGCGTAGCTCTGTATGGAATGTGTTGAGCGAAATTTTAATTGAAGACGGCTCAGTCCTAGCTGGCTTTGTATATTGTCGTCCTTGTTCTAAAGTTTTAAAATATGTTAGTAATCAAACGTCTAATTTATAGAGGCATCCATGCTGCAAAGTGATCAAGCAGTCTACCATTTTAAAATCATTGTCGGCGCTTGACAAGGCGGAAGCTGTGAATAAATGCACAGCATGGGTAACTGAAGACTGTAGGCCATTTTCTGCAGTGAGTGGATCTGGCTTCATAAGTCTGGTGAAGTTTTTCATTTCAATCGGGGCGATTTACGGAGAACACGTCGATGTTGAAGATTTGCTTCCGGATCCAACGACCATTTCCCGAAGAGTTCAGAAAACAGCAAGGGAGAAAAAAATGAGCTTAAGGAGTAAATAAATAATGTTGTGAGCAGCGGTGGAGCATCAGCTATAATAGACATGTGGACGGACAACTACGTAAAGCGAAATTTCTTGGGCGTCACATTCCATTACCAAAAAGATTTTAAATTTATTGATATGGTTTTGGGGATGAAATCAATGATGCTTCAGAGGTCTACAGGTGAAAATATTCTCCAAAAAGTGAAGAGCGTATTCAACGAATTTGGCGTTGAAAATATCGACAAAATTAAGTTTATCACCGACAGAGGAACAAACATGATCAAGGCCCTGGAAAACTATACACGTTCCAATTGCAGTAGTCACCTGTTCTCGAATGTATTGGAAAACTCGTTCAAAGCCGCCACCGACCTTTCAGAAGTCATGGAGTCGTGCAAAAAAATGGTTAAGTATTTCAAAAAGGCAAATTTGCAACACCTTCTGCCTACTTCCCTAAAAAGTCAGTGTCCCACGCGATGGAACTCGCATTATAGAATGCTGAAGTCCATAATGGATAATTGGGGCGAAATTAACCAAGTTTTGGCAAGAAATGAGGAAAGCCTACGAATGCTTTATATTAATATAAACATTGTTAAGGCCCTCGTTGAATTGCTAGAGGCTTTTGAGATCGTCTTTAAGAAACTGCAGCTCTGCAGCTCTCCATCAATGTGCTACGTATATCCGGCAATTGAATCAATAAAAAATATTTGTAAGCCAGCCATAGAAGATGTAGATGCAATTTTAAATTTAAAGCAAAGCATTGTCAGAGATATTAACGAAACATGGCTCCCAAATTTAGATGATTTTCATAAAATTGCTCTATTTTTATGCCCACCAGCCATAAATATGCAAGCCAATGAGTTGCATTTTATAATGAGTCTGTGCATAGGTCATATGGAAGACAATGCAATGGGCAATAATGCTTTATTTAAATTTGCATCTACATCTAATTTAACCCAAACTTTTTCCCTCGATTTTTCCAGCGCTTCAAATCAAAGTTTCTCCGAATCAACTTGCGAGGCTTCAACTTCGAAAAAATCAAATAACGCATTCTTTTTTTCAAACATAATGAAGCCTTCTAGGTTAAATATATATGATCCTGAGGATGAAGTGGAAAAATACGCCAGAGAAATGGTGGATATGACGGAAAGCTTTGATTTGATTGAGTGGTGGAAAACAAATCAAATGAAATATCCTAATTTATTTATACTGGCAATGCAAATTCACTCAATGCCAGCTAGCAGTGCAGCGGCTGAAAGATCATTTTCTCTGGCTGGAAACATTATTACGGAAAAAAGAAATAGACTTGGGCCAGGAGCAGTTGACAGCTTGCTGTTTTTAAATTCTTTTTATAAAAATTTCAGTAGCTAAGTAAAAAAAAAACAAAATGTATACTAAATTTTCAGAGGTCGTATTTTTAGAATAGCAATAGATAGATATAATCTGAACCTTTTGTTCCCTTTTTAATTAATTAAATAAAATATATAATTATAATTTTAAAAAACTAATTTTATAAAATTATTTAAGCACTTAAATAAATTACTAAAAATTTCTTTCAAAACATTAATTTCGTGTCATTATTTATTTATTTTGGATTTAATTAAAATCAATGTGCTTTGTACAAAGAGACACAAAGACAGACTGCCGCTTTCGATTCTTACAAGTATCACAACTCAAAACGACCCAAAACGAGTGTCGAAAACGAGTGTCTAAAACGAGTATCACAACGAGTGTCAAAAAAAACAGACCGAGTGTCAGAGAGTAGCCCAGCGATCGACAGCGCTCACGCTCACATTGCAATGTATGAAATTCGGGGGTGGGTTTTGCTGTGACGTCACGCACACGACTTGCGTCGGGGCATTTTTGACCCTTTCTTATGGCCGTCATAAAACTCGCGCTGCCGGCGAGCCGCGACCTTTTGTACACTGAGTGAAAAAAATAGTAGGTTTGAAGACCTTATTATTTTAAAAAAATTATAATTTTCTTATATAATTATTATGCGGCTCAATAATTTGTTTCAGTGTAGACCTTTTTAATTTTGTGTGCGCAAATTTGGGTCGACCGACACATTCCCCGCTCGCATTGCCCGCTCCGTCCCGCACATTTAAAACGAGTTACTCGCATCATGATTCGAATGCATACTCTATCCTATACTCGTTTTGCGATTCGTTTGACTCAACGAGTATCAGCGAGTGTCTCTATTCAAATAGATCACAAGCAAAGACGAACAAATCACAACGGTCTCACATCAATATTCGAGTATGTGCACTTCTTACCCGTTGCAGTTCTCTGGTCAGAATCGATCGTCTCTAAGTGTGAAATCCCCGCAGCAAAGTCCGCTATGAGTTCGCTCGTTTGCTTGAGTTTCTCATAGTGTTTGGTTGTACAAGACGCTGCTTAGAATCGTTTGCGTCGTGGTAAAAGTTCCCTGCAACAAAGTCCGCTACGAACTCGAACGTTTTAGTGAGTTTGTCATAGAGTTCTGCTGCAGAGAACGCTGCTTGGATTTTTTCTTTGTTTCTTTGTTTGTATTGACTTTTGTAGGGTTGTCATAGGGTTTTGCAGCAGTTATTGCAGTGTACAAAAAAACTCGATCAGCTACATTTTGTATGGGTTGCAACCCTTTTTGTGTGTATTTCTTGCAGTTTTTCTTTTGCGTTTTAGTTAAGTGTCAGCTCGTCTTGCGTAAACAACATACATAAGTGAAGCGGTAAGTTAAATATATTTATTGCGTATTTTAATATAATTTATAAATAAAACACAATTAATATATTACAGTCTACCACATTCGGCAGTGCTACTGTTTTGTATATACACACAAGCCAGGTAAATAAAATACAAAACACATAAAATATTACATTTGTAATTATTGTTTGTTTTTTCTTTCTTTTCAGTGTTCTTATATATCTAAATTAGTTTAAGTAATTGTCAGAATGTAATAAAAGAATGTAAATCAATGTTTAAATAAAATTATTAATTAAAAATATGTATAAACATTTTATTTCTACTGCCGTGCAGATTTGCCGCTCCCTGGGGGTGGGGTAGTTCAATAAGAATTCCAACCAGATTTCATACTAGAACCAGCCATAATTCCAACTAGAATTTAATCAGCAGAAATACGCATACAGAAAAGTATGCAGCCGAACCTTACGAAGAACTCACTAAAACGTTCGACTTCGTAGCGGAACCTGCCGCGCGGTTTTCTAAATTTCCTACAG
Source organism: Drosophila suboccidentalis (assembly GCA_037043435.1). Classification (NCBI taxonomy): domain Eukaryota; kingdom Metazoa; phylum Arthropoda; class Insecta; order Diptera; family Drosophilidae; genus Drosophila; species Drosophila suboccidentalis. Next base: position 199,540 of record JBAMBK010000713.1, on the reverse strand, counting down.
AGAATTGTGGCCACGCATGTATAAAAGCGAATGAGGGTTTTACACGAACTCGGCGCGCAGAACTGTGAGCGCGCTGTACGAATTCTGTACAGTTTTCTGCGACAAATTTACTATTGGGTTCTCTCTCTTCCTTTTTGCTCTCTGCGCCATCCCCTTTTCAATAACGAAACGGAAACCGAAAATGCTGCTCTGCAGTATTTAAGGTCAGTTGAGAATTTTCAGCTGAACTTATCGAAAGCAAAATAATATTCTACTTTTAAATTAATAATTAAAATAAACAAACTCTAATAGTTAATTTTTGTATTTTTTGCTTTCAGCATTTTAACTAAAATATAAACAATAAACTAAAAAAATGACTGAATTAGAGCAACCGCCACAAAATGGCATAGATCCCACCGCGGGCGAAGATGATGAGAACAATAAAGCGCGTCCCGCGGATATTGAACAGGTAATTCAATAATATAATAAAATTAAAAAATTAAAAATAAAATGCACTTTTATTGTTTTTCATCAGGATATGCGTGAAATGGAGCGACGCAAACGTGTGGAGGCCATTATGGGCTCCAAGCTGTTTCGCGAGGAACTGGAGCGCATTGTGGATTCGGCACGCGAAGGAGGCGCTGGCGCCAGTGGAATATTGCAGCAATTGTCTGATATTGTGGGCGTGCCAGTTAATCGAGTTAGCAATGTGTTTAAGAGCAGCGGCTGCATGGTCCCCATCAATGATATCCGTGGCGTGGAATCCATGGGCTATGCCAAGGGTGAGAAGATACTCAGATGCAAATTGGCTGCCACATTCCGTCTGCTGGACCTCAATGGCTGGACCCAGGGTCTGGGAGCACAGATCACGGCGCGCCTAAAGGTCGATCAGGAGTACTTTTTGGTCAATCCCTATGGACTCTTATACCATGAGATCACCGCATCTTCCCTCAACAAAGTCGATATGCAGGGCCAGATTGTTGAGCAGGGTACCACCAACTTTGGAGTGAACAAGAGCCGTAAATAACTGCAAATATTGTTTACAATTTTTGGAATTTTTCTAACCATTATCTGCTTTACAGACTTTGTGTTGCACTCCGTGGTGCATGCAGCTCGTCCTGATATTCGTTGCGCCATCTATATTGGCTGCAGTCCCGTGGTGGCCATCTCCTCGCTGAAGTCGGGCCTGCTGGCCCTCACCAAGGATGCCTGCGTATTGGGCGAGATTAGCACACACGCCTACACCGGATTGTTTGATGAGGACGAGCGCAATCGTCTGGTTCGCAATCTGGGACCCAACTCCAAGGTCATGCTGCTGGCCAACCACGGTGCTCTGTGCTGTGGCGAGACCATCGAGGAGGCTTTCTATGCCGCCTGTCACATTGTGCAGGCCTGTGAGACGCAACTGAAGCTGTTACCCGTCGGTGTTGACAATCTGGTGCTCATACCCGAGGAATCGCGCAAGCTAATCTACGATCAGTCGCGTCGTCCGCCAGAGGATTTGGAAAAGAAATTTGCCGCTGTCACAACTGAGGATGATGCCGCTGTCAAAGAGGAAGTCCATCCCAAGATTGGCAGCCCACCCAAGTGGCGTGTTGGTGGCGCCGAGTTTGAGGCATTGATGCGAATGCTGGACAATGCTGGCTATCGAACTGGTTACATCTATCGTCATCCACTGATCAAGTCGGATCCGCCAAAGCCCAAGAATGATGTGGAACTGCCACCAGCTGTGTCCTCGTTGGGCTATCTGCTCGAGGAGGAGGAGCTCTTCAGACAGGGGTAAATAATCATAATTAAAAAGTTAGTTTGATTGTAATTTGTTTCTTTTCTTGACAGCATTTGGAAGAAGGGTGATCTGCGCAAGGGCGGTGATCGCAGTCGCTGGCTGAACTCGCCCAATGTTTACCAGAAGGTCGAGGTACTGGAGACGGGCACACCAGATCCCAAGAAAATCACAAAGGTAGAGATCATAACATTTGAAGATATGCAAACGACACAACAGCAAACACAAAAAGTGGTTAAGCTCAAGGAAATCGAAGGAAATTAGTGGCTATATATACACTATATCCTATATCCTGACACAATTATAGGGTTAATTTGAAAACAAACCCCAGATCTATGTACACTTGATCCTTGACAAGCAGCAGCAAAAACATTCCAAGCAGCCATCAATATCCATAGAAATATTAATATTAATTTCCACTCTGCTAACTTTTCTAATTGCTTTCAAAAACAAAACAAAGATTATTATTCACGCATAATATACATTTATAACATTTAAGTAATAGAGAAAGTGAAAGTGAAGGGACAACTGCAATATTTTGTAATCAAAATGAAAATGCAGCTATAAATCGCCACTAAATTAATATTACTAAATGAAAATAAAACAAGAAATGCTTTATAAATTGTAATTGCGCATTAATCAAATAAATATAAACATATTTAACTAAAATGCATATTGATTTTGTGCCTTCTCAGGGAGTTTCCAATTATTATTATTTGCCTTACAAATAAAAGATGCAAAGAAAGAGAAAGACATTTGTTACTAAATATTAAATATTTAATTCTTAAATAAATATCAAATAATATCAGAAATTATAATCCCATCCATCATGCATGTTTTCTAATTTTCCAATTTAATGCATTATATTTTCAAAACTTTTTCTTTGCATGTTTTTGTCTATTGTCGTTTTTATTTATTATTATTTTTTTATTTAAGGCACAAAATCATTTATGCTTGTTATATTTCATTTATTGTAATAACATATAATAATTAAAACATTTGCTTGCGAATTGTCCATATAAAAATATATCTGGTGGTGTTTTTATATCCAGTGCAAGATGAGATATGAGATTTAATGTTTATCACGATGTAAACATAATAATAACAAAAAATTGAATACATATTTAATTTAGAGTAGCAGATTAAGCAGCATTTGCATTTCTAAATCTAAATAAAAACAAATTTCTTTCTCTTTCATTTTAAATTGCATTCTTAAACACAACTTTTGATCCTTTTGATCAAAACCAAATCCAAACCAAAACAAACCACAGTGGGTTGCCGACGGTTCACCCACTCACTCAACTCCAGTGCGGATCGAGGATCCTTTGCAGTTTGTGCCAGCTGGAACCACAACCAAGGAGTTTAAGCGCGTCCAACAACAAGTCAGTAATTGAAATTAATTTGAATAATCATATTTATTGATTGTTATACTTCATTCCATTGATATAGATCAAGGATAATCGACGTGCCGACAAAATCTCGGCTGGTCCACAATCGCACATATTGGAGGGCGTTACCTGGGATGAGGCAAATCGCATCAAAGATGCAACTGTCTCGCAAACTGGCGACCATGTGGTGCTCATGGGTGCTGCTTCCAAGGGAATCATACAGCGTGGCTTCCAGCACAATGCGACAGTCTACAAGGCACCGTATGCCAAGAATCCATTCGATAATGTGACAGACGATGAACTCAACGAATACAAACGCACCGTGGAGCGCAAAAAGAAGAGCATTCATGGCGAATGTAAGAAACGACTGAAATTAAAAGCGTGGCAGTTTTTAAAAAAAATTAAACATCTCAGTATCCTGTAAAACTGTAACTGAATATGATTATGGCTAGAAATTTAGTACCAAAATGGTCACAATTAGTGATTTCGAGCTCGGTTTCTTATGACAGGAGTTTATTAAATGTTAAAGAATTAACATTAAAATGTTCAAAAATTAACATTAAATGTTAAAGAATTAACATTAAATGTTAATTAATTTTCGGAAAAGTTAAGTTGCTTAAAATCGATATATTGAGGAAAAAAAATGATGTGAACAATATCAAAATAGATAAAATTAAAATTCATAATGAAGCTAGGATCTAAACCAGGATCGAAATGACATTGCACTTAAAAATTTGTTCAGTTTTAGTAAAGTTATGATAGTTTGAAATTGGTCACATCTTTGACATAGCAACTTTACAAGTCAAAACTTGATATATATAATAGATGAGTGAAAAATCGAGATAGGGCATTTAAGGGCCACGTTGGATATCTTGTAATCAAGCACTGTCGACTAAAGCTTTTAAATTGCTTGTGTATTATTAACATCCTAGCCTTCTTTGCTAACAATATTATTTCCTTTTAGACACCGATACGGACTTTTCGGAGTCGGAGGCACTCAACTCGATGCAAGCAGCGGGTGCACACGCACATGCAAAACACGCACAGAGTGAACCAGAAACGGGTAAGTAATCGAAATCAAAAGTAATCGAAATGAAAAGCAATCGAGTTGTGAATAACGTGGAATCCTCTCTCCGCTCTCTTTCAGAACATCAAGTCATACAGATCCAAACGCAGCAGGCGCCAATTCCCAGCCAGGCTGAGGTTGTGCTGAGCGATGGTAAGTCCGAAACTATTCCCAATTCCTCTTGTTTCCTCTTGTTTTATGTCTATGGCCATTTTTTTTATTATGATTTTTACAAAAACACACAGAGTTATGTCTCTCCCATTCAATCATCTTCAAATTCAATTCTCAGATTTGTGATACAAAATTTGTTGTTTAAAGTTCTCTTTTTATTTTTTACGCATTACGTTTTATGTTATTTTTTGAGTTTTCTTTATGTATTTTTTTAAGTATTTTGTTTAAAGTAGAAATTGTTACTTTGCGCATTTATTAATATTTATTCTATTGTATTATTTAAAAATTGACTTATTCTAACCTTAATTTTAACTTATGCTATTTTCCTTACTTTATTTTTTTTTGCCTTTATTCCACCACTTCAACATTAAAACTTACACACAAATAATAAAAATAATAAAAAAAAAAAAACAATTTCATAACAATTACTATCGAAAGTTAACAAAAAAATACTCGTAGCACTCGATACCGTTTCAATATCCTTTCTGTAAAAATCAACTACAACGATACTTCTGTTAAATACAACTCTGTCTATCTGCTACTACTATTCTGTCTACTGTCTACTACTTATTTAAGGGATCACCTGTTGTACGGCGTGTATTAAATGATTTTTAGTTCCACAACAACCGCAACAGACCAACAACAACAATAAGAGCAACAACAAAAAACTACTTCTAGTTTCAATCAGGATTTCCCCCCTCCCATTACAAGTTATTTGTTTCAATTACAGCTGCAGTTTTAATTTGTAATTGTTAACTTTTTGCATTATTTAGTTTCTTTGTGCACTTTTATCTATTTGAAATCAATTCTTCAAGTAATTTGGCAAATTGTAAATCAAAATTTTAAACGTTTTTACCTTTTACGATCCTTTTTTCATATTTATCCTATAAACCTGTAGCCAAACACAGGCGCAAATGAATTGGCGGCTAAAATTGCTATAATTTTGTAGATTTACAAGTTTTTAAAATGTGTGTAGGAAAAAAAAAACAGGCAAACAGCTAAAACAACAGCGAAGCTCAACAAAACACGAAAACTACTACTACTACTACTTCTACTACTACTACATACTACTACCTTTTCTACTACCATAAACAAACTACATATGTGTGTGTGCAATGCTGCTGCTGCTCTTTTTATTATCTACACTCTCAAAACAAAACAAAACAAAAAATGCAACAAAAAACAAACTATAAATAAATGCAGTTTAGTACCATACCTTAAATGTGTTGGAGGTGAGTGCAGCTCAAAGGATTAGTGTGTAGTATAAATGCAAACACAACTGCAAAAACAAAAGCAATAAACCTAACAATACTCGTATAATATAGTTTATAGCGACCAGCGAAATAATAATCTATGCATATGCATTTCATTACATTTCAACAAACAACAATAATCCATTGCCATCTAACATGCTCTGTTAATTTACATTCTGCATTCAGTTAGCTTTTCTCAATCTGTTAAATTGCATACTTCATTCAGTAAGCTTTGCAGCGCTTTCTCTTTTCTCTTTCTCTGCTAATTTACATTGCTCTTGTTAACAGAATCAGATCGCTGTTTGTTTTACATAAGGCTTGTTCCAGTTTGGAAATGACTTTCTGTTAGTTTACATCTTGGCAAGGCTGCGAAGATGTTCTTGGTTCAATAAAATATTTGAAATTAATAAATAAGTAATTAAATAAAATTATGTCTGCAGCCTTGTAACCAAGTATAACTGTGCACATTTAGTTAGTTTTATTAAATAACTGCAGCTGTTTACCATTGCTTTATCTTCTCAGTTGTTTTAGACCTCAACTAAACTTCATTTCTAAGTTAACCAAGCATGCGTATATATTTCGTAAAATAATACTAATAATTATTCAATTTTAACTTGTATGAAATTTTGAATTTACTATGTAAGTGTTACGTATGTTAAACATATTTTTAAGATTTTTTTAAAACAGTCTGAAAAAGAGAGAAAAAAACACAAGATATGCGAATTTATGTAATTTTATTTCTCAATACTATTTTAGCCACACTTAGTTTTATTAACGGCGAACGCTCTCATACAGCCACAAATCGCAAGCCGCCAACTGGCCGAGGTAACGAACAAATTCTTCTTCTTCCACCCGATTCAAATCTGAATAGCATTTCTGTATATATATCCATACATACATACGTGAACTAATGCCCAATTCTCCATTGTTATTGGTGTTAATAACCCCCCTTTAAAAAAAAAATCACATGGTTTCTATATGCACCCACTTAACCCATAATCTTAGATCATATAAACTCTATTTATATTTGTATTCCCATTTAGAAAAGATTCACATTCAATTTAGGAATGGTTAGGATATAATCTAAAGCTAGTTGTTGTTTTTATATATATCCACTTAGATATATTAATTCTCATACAAATTGATTGAAAACATTTTTAACAGCCCTTAAACATGCGATTTGGATAATTGTTTTTTGTTGTTAAGAAATTTTTCAGTGACAAATCCCAAATTTGTTTCCATTCCGTAGAATCCAACTTAGGGAGAACTGCGATTACAAAACGTACAAATTTACAATATAAAAAAAATCGTTGTCCCAATTGACTGACTAACTTATGACTTAATGATTCTTCCTTGTGAAGACCAAACGGTTATAACTAGAAGGCTGTAATTTTCACACAACATTCGCTGATTTTGCGATCAAAGTCTATCTAGATCAGTGGTCGGCACCAACACAGTCATATGTTTGCATTTCGTTAGTGTGCATTTTTGTTCGACTAACAGCGCAATAACAGCGACGTTAACAGAAGCAAATCGTAGCAGTGTGTCGTACGTGAGTGTACATGAGCGGCAGCGCAGTCGCCACGAAAATTTCCTATGAGATCGAGATAGGGCCGTGCCGATAGCTGATCTAGATACTAGAATATATTTTTAAATGTTCATTTATTATACGTATTTCTATGTATATCACAGCGAGTAGCAAGTCACAAATGCCGCAATCTTCTGATGCGGATGCTGTCGGCTTTGTAGACTTGAGTTGCGCTTGGAGAGTAAGTCTTGATATCATTCCTGATATTGATAGTCATTCTTTGGCCAACTTACTGATGCTCCTTTGACTTTCTTTCCCCTTTTTCACACCACACACACTCTACATAAAAGAAGCGCAATTTGAGAATCAAGATCACAATCAAGATCAAGATGAAGGTGAAGGTGAGAGGCAGATCTACGATGAGGTGGACAAGGAGAATCATAAAGAGCAGCAGGGTGGTAGCTCATCCTCGACTAGCAAGTGTCGCCGTGACCTAAGCTCAGCATTTGTTAATCCTAATCCTAGCATAACTCCTTGTCCTGACTTGGCACAGCGCACTGATAACTTGGCTGATCCGAGACAGATTCAGAGTGATTTCTATACCTATGCCTATGCTGGGGTTGGGGGATCGGGTGGTGGGTCTGTGTCTTTGGGTCGCTGTTGTCAGCCGCAGATTTGTTCGGTTCTCCTGCATGCTCTGCACTCGGAGCACTTGAATACCATGTCGTATCATCGCGGTAGTCCCACTTCCAGCACTGTGACCACCAACACCAACGAATCCTTGACGCCACGTCGTCCTTTGCAGCTGACCAATGTGGTTTTACCTTTTGCTGTTGCTGTGCCGCCTCCTTATCGCACCTGTTCCCATTTCGGGTTCAATTCGCCACGTCAGACGCCACGGGCGGAGCACCGACATATGCCAGCTGGATCGGAGTGTGTTCGCTATCGTCCGATGCACCGGGCGATCAGCTACGAGGAGATCTTTGCCACGCCCCGTTACGAGCAGCTGTGCCACTCGTGCTTCGAGCAACTGCTGCGCCTCAAGCCGGAGCTGCAGCGTCGCAGTGGTCCGAGCAGCAGTGTCGACGATCCCGACGAGCTGATCAGTTATCCCAGCAGCTCGGTTACTCCCCGGAAACTGACCACCTTAACCGAAACCAATGACGAGGAGGAATATGCCGAGATCTTGGAGCTTCCGAATACCCTGTGTCATGTTAGCACCCAGACCGGTTCCAGTTTCCTGCGACAACTCGAGCGTCTCAACTACTCGGAGGAGTCGACCAATGTGGGCTATGTGCCGGGTCTGCAGATCAGTGACTTTAGTTTGCCAGGTGCTCCAACCACGTCCAGTCCGGCGGCCAGTGCAACGAGTGAGCCGCCGCTGAAGTCCCTGCCAGGACTCCAAACGAAGTCCACCATAACGGACATTACAGAGGTGTGGAACTTTGGCGACTGGCAGCAAGATACCCAACAGGATCAGGATCGGGAGAAGCAACAACCGCTCACTGAACGTCATATAACTCTAGAGATTACTCAGCAATTCAATGCCACGCAGGAACAGGATCGGGATGGGGATGAGGATCAGCAGTCTGAACGTCAGTTGATGTCGCGGGATGAGCGTCAGCGTCGGAAGACGGAGTTCGAGGAACTCTGGCAGGATCATGTGCAGTACTTTGGCTCCAAGGAAGAAATGGAAGAAGTTGATGAAGTGGCACCCACATTGGAGGAGGCGCAGGAGGAGGAGACTCTTTGGACATTTGTGCAGGCAGCAACTCAAGCAGAGCAAATCGAGGTTCCCACTGAGGACGACTCCTCCCCCAATGGGGAGACACAACAACACGAGACAGCTGAAGAGTTGCCGAAGATCTTCCACGACTTTGAGCAGAGTCTCAGCGCAGCTGGTGACAACCTGGACAAACTGGTGGCCATTGCCAAGAAGCTGAGTGTGAAGGAAACGAAAGAGGAAGAGGACAGTGTTTTAGAAGAATCCATGGAGAATGGTTCTCTATTTCGTGCCATTAGCTTGGAGAATATTGCCGAAGCGGATGATGCTGCATCTGTGTCGGAGCCACAACAGTTGTTCACCTTCACGGATGACGATGAAGATGAAGATGGTAATGATGAAGATGAGGAAGAGGAGCAGGAAGCGGAGCCTCAAACGGAGAATGAGCATGAGGAAAAGCGAGACGATGAGAAGCCAGTGACACCCTCACCCGATGTGAGTTTTAAGGAAAAGGAGAAACTCGAGGGCACTCAGAGCGATGAAAAGGATGTCGATGAAATTGAAGGGCATAAAGTAAAGGAGGAGGAGGGGGAAGAGGAGGGGGAACAGGAACTGGAGGAGGATCAGGAGCAGGAGCGGCAACTGCTTGCCACTCCAACAAGTGTGCCAATTGGATCAAGTTCCTCCACTGATAATGACATATTCTCGCCATTGGAACGCGAGATTCTCGAACGCATCGAGGCGGACAAGCTGAAGGAGCGGGAATCGATCTTTGGCAGGATTGATGAGAGCATACGCAACAAGTTTACGCCTTCCAGGCTCAAGAGCATGGCCAGCAGCGATGTGGAGGAAACCTTCTCGACATGCACACACATCTTTAGGAGTCCGCCGCCCAAGGCGACGACGACGACGACGCCGACGTCGATGATGACGCCGCATCTGTTTCAGTTCAGCAGCGAGCCGCGTCCCTCCGCCTACACCATGCACCACAACATTGAGGCGCCGAGCAGCTCGTCGGCCCATGTCCATGTGATAACGGGTCAGGCGCCGCGTCTCTCACGCTCCTGGACGAGCTACCAGGAGAGCAGTGAGCAGGCATCAAATTCCCCTTCCCAATCCCAATCCCCGTCACAGTCAACGTCGTCGCTGGACAGCAGCCTGTCCTCCAAGACATATTTGTGTCGTCGCCAGAAACGCAACTTTATCCGGGAGAACATCCGGAATGCCAGCAAACCACGTGCCACACCCTTGGCTGCCAATAGAAAGACGCGCATACAGGAGATCCCGAATGATGCATCCAATGTTTGTACATTCCAGCAGGCGGAGGAACGTGGAAGCAGCGCCCGTCTCTGGGTCACGTTGCCCATGAGTCCGCGTAGTGTCGTTGGTCAGAAGCGGCGATCCCCAAGTCCAAATCGTGCCGTCTATTCCAGTTCCCACTCCTCCTGCTCGCCCTACGGCAAGCGTCGCAAACCGATTGGAATTCATGTGTCCAAGATGCGACGCATTCCCCACTCCGTCTCCGTTTTGCAAAAGTCCATATCGAGCAGCACCTTCTTTGCCGAATCCTGTGAATTATCCGATAATGTTGGATTGCTGCAAGTCCAATCTAATACCACATTTGAACTGGACGAAGAGGAGGAACCACAAAATGTAACCTTGAAGCCGGAAACGGTTGAGGAAGAGGATGAAGCTGGAGAGGATCGAATGAATGCAACCAGTAGCACCATGTATTACAGTGCCAACGATTGTACACTGACGGAGACACAAAGACGGAGCCAGGAAACGGAAATGAGCAATGATAATAATAATGAGACATCACAAATGCGATTATCCGGCGGAGAGACAACAGAAGAAGCCGGACAGGCTGTCGTCGAGGAGGAATCTGTTGTGGAGAATGTGGAGGCATCAGCAGAGGAACAGGAATATATTGAATACACAAGCTACAATGACGAAGTGTCCGATCCCATGCAGAGCACATCCGACGCAGCAGTTCCAGAGAACGGTAACAATCTGGAGGATGAAGATAATGATCAACAAAACTTGGATAATGCAGAACCCGATGAGGAGACATCGATGCAGGTGAATGTGGCAACAGATCCAGTGGAAGAGAATCCCACAAACACTCCATCAGCTTCAAATGATGAAGAGATGGAACAGATAGTTCCCCACTCTAGTGACAATGTTCAGACTTCGAGTTTGGAGAATGTTTATATCGCCTTGGCAAATGAATCGCGTATTGGCGTTGTCATCTTGGAAGAGATTCAAGAAACTACCAGTAACACTACAGAAAGCGAATCAGAAATGATTCTCATCAAACAAGTTGATGAAATGAATGTGATTAACATTTTGGAAGCTAATAGTTCTTCCGCATTTTCCCTTAGCTCGGTTCCTGCGACCTTCAATCTCGGCTCGAAAGCACCAAACAATTCTACAGATTACGCGAGCGAAAGTAGTTCACTCGATAGGGATCAGGAAATTCTGCTGGCTAAAGATGAGAATTTGCAAATTCCTGTTGCGGATGAATCGGAGGAGGATGATAACAAGCCAAACACATCGGCGGCAGCTGCAAAGAAGAGGAAATCCAAAAAGAAATCGAACAAAACCAAAGACGACGATGTTGTTGTATTGAGAACTCAGTGCCAGCTCAAGGATGGAACTCTGCAGATAACCGAGGAGGAGCCACTGGATGATATTCAAATCCCTCGTTGTGCAAATCACGATAGAAAGCCGTTCAATTCAATTTTCGATTACGATGATTTGAATCTATTCGATGTTTTCGAAGTTGAGGCAATTGCCGATGAACTTGATGATTTTGAAGTGGAGGAATCCACAAGTGAGTTTGAGATAACAATAGAAAAGGATTCCGATTCGGAGCATGAACATGATGGGATTGAAGTGAACTACGTTGAAAATGAACAGTTGCGCATTGAGCTTGATACAAGTTTCCTGCTGCCCCTCAGCTCAGCGGAGGATTCCTCGTACCTGAGGCTGTCTCCAGGCATCTATGACTTTGGTGCCTTCGTCCTGGAATGTATAATAAGCGATGAGTCTGCAACTGACAATGATAACGACTCTGGTGCTGAAAATGCATCGCAATCCCTGGAAATCTCCCAAAATGAAGCAAACCAATCGATGGTTTTGCAAGAGGAAATAATAATCGATAACTTGGGTCTCGATGACTCGCAATCAGTTGAACCCAAAGACTAATGCCCCCCACCCTATCCCCTCATTATTGATCAAAATAGTTTACTCTTATACTGTGTCAAGTCACTGAAAACTTGAGAATTTCTTTTTTTTATTTTACTACTTTTATACATTTGACATTCATATTAAAGCATGTATTATTAACTAACTATATATACCAACATATACACTAATCAGAGTCTTGGAAAATGGTCAACTGTATGGTAAAGGGTTGAAAAATAAAATTTGTTTATAATCGTACTATTTGCTTACACACTGAATTTCATTAGTTGTATCTTTAATAATATTTGTAGCTTATAAATTGTTTCAATATTGGTAAAAGGAAAAGCAATTTCAATTTCAATATTTCATTTAATTATTGATAACGTGTAAATGCTGAACTTGGTTAGTTTAATCTCTAATAAATACTCTTATAAGAGTCAGCCATAGTGTATAAGTTGTTAAAACTCTGTTAATGTTAGTGCTACTGTTAAGCTCTCTATTGTGCAAATGTTAAGTGTTGGTAAGCGTTAAGAGATCCACCCCACACATTGTCCTTTTTGTCAAGTGTTTGTCCCGCTCACGCCCACATCCACACACTCATTGCAAACTGCACCATTCTCTCTCTCTCTGTATCTCTTTCTCTCTTAGCGAGATGTGCTCTTTTGGCACTAAAATATGCTTTTCTCTATATGCCCAACACACAAAATTATTTAAGCGCGTGCGTTGAGCACTCTCAACGCATTCATGTGAATGTCATCTACAAAGTGGATACCACAAACAGATTCCACAATTATCCGCCGCTCAATAATTCAAATACTACCAGCAATAACAACAACACAAACAACAACAACAACTCAACAGCAGTGTATGAGGCGAACTTTTCTGTTAATGATGCTGTATGCAGCACACCTGTTAGAGGCGCCACTGTTAGAGGTGAAACTACTGATGTCAGCAGCAACAACAACAACAACAGCAACAATGCTAGCCCACATCGCACATTCTCCCACTACGGCTATAACTGTCCACTATCGAATGCACCCAACATTATGCTCCATCCGGAAAATAAGAGTATCTGGCTGTCAGTGTGCGAGCAGCGTGAGAAAGTTGTCTCCTTTATTGATCTAACTGCGCTGAGCTTTGCCAAACGTAAAATGCTCAATGTGCTCAGTGCTCAGTGTGGCAAGACGTCAGTTGTCCCTGTCCCTGTCCCTGTCTCTGTCCCTGCGGAGCCCCCGACTCATTCCTACGTCTCGGCGATGCAAATTCAACTGGAGCCGCAGCGCAAGCAGCTCAATAAATCGCTGGACGAGCTCAACCCCAAGATGACCACACAGCCGGAGCCGGAGCTGGAGAGAGACGCCGACAGCTGTCAGCAGAGCGCCGATGACTCGCTGGACGATCTGATTGGACAGTTCAGCTCCAAGTTGTCCATAAATACATCCCCCTTGGCATCACAGCCAGAGCATGAGCCGGAGCCGGAGAGGGATGATGAGAGCCTCTATCCAAGCAGCTATATTTCGCGTAGCTTTTTGCCGGACAATCATGCGATGGCCAAGGATACGGGAACTGGAGCGGATAAGCCCGAGGCCGAGCAGGTCATGTATCAGAACGGCGATGACAGCGGCCTGGGATTGGGCAGCAGCCGTGGAACGGGACGACGTCAACGTCTGGTCACCACCAGCAACGAGTCGTCCACGCAGGAGGCGGAAGCCTACAGCCAGGGCAAACACATTCGGTTGACTTTGAGCAGTTCCCCGGAAGTGGAATCCCAATTGAAGCCCTCCTCCATTGAGATTCTAATCAACGTGTCGCTGCGTAACACGGAGTGCATGCAAACGGTGCAGGAGCACGAGCAGGAGTTCCGCTCGAAGCTGGAGAAGGTCATCGATGATGAGATCCATTACATATCCCAGCAGCTGGCCATGCAGCATCGCACCGCCCACCTGTTGCATCAGCATCCCACGGATCAGCATCCGCGTGCACCGCTTGCCACGCCCACACCGTCCACTTCGCTGTTGCTGCAGCGGAGCAACTCGGCGCCAGCACTGTGCCACACCTACAGCTATGTGGCATTGCCGTTGCCACTGCCACATGCACCGCCATCAACGCCAACGTCCAGTCATCGACACAACCATGGTAGCCACTGTGGCGAGCCAGATGAACTGCAGCGTCTGCAGAGCACGCTGGATCTGGAGCTGCAGCATCTTCTGAATAACATAATGCGTGCTCATGCGCTGCACAATCGGGCCGTCATCGAGTGCCACACGCGAATCTCGCAGATCTGTGAGGACATTATCAGTGGGGTGGCAAACAGAGCCAGGGCAAAGTAATAGCGCCCACCCCACCCCCTAACAGTGGTTCAAGTAATTGTTTTGACAAGTAAATAAATGCACTCATTTTATTTGGCAAAAATTAACACGTGAGATTGGGCTTAAATATTTTTAAAATTAATAACATTTTTCTTGTCAAAACAATTACTGCACATACTGTACTCTTTTGCATTACTTAAACTGAGCACATGAATATTTTTGTTAATTTCCAAATCAAAACCATCTAAGGATTGTATTATTACCTAAACTAAGCACATGAATATATCTTTTTGTTTATTGTTATCCATATATATCTATGTTACGCACATCTTGTTTTAAATAAATGTAATCTTCATTAAACTTCATTCAATAAGTTAACTATTTAGTCAATAAGATCCTGCTCTATGTATTCATGTATGTAAGTCACCAAATCAAAAGCACAGGTAACATTTTTTGCACTTTTTCATTTTTGAATGTTTATCACGTTTGTTTTGCATGTTTTTAATTGTATTTTGCATGTTTTGTGGCTTGTCTATCTAATATTTGTGTACTAAAACTTCGACTCGTTACATTATCTCATACTCACATCATACATGTTTTAGTTTTAGTTGTAACATCATTTTTGTGTTCATTTATCGTGTGCGTGTGAATCTAACGGTGAAGAATTATGCATACATATGTATGTACATGTGTATGTATGCATATGATTTTGTGTGTGCGTCCATTGAGTTATGTATGTGTGTGTATTTCTGATTATTCAGCTATTTTAATTGTATATATTTTCTGTGCAATCAACAGGTGAGAACGTACAAAATGGCGATCACTCGGAGGCGCACTTAAGCACCTTTTCACAGAGCAGTAAAGAGGTAAGTGGAGTTCAGCATCAATGCTGCCAAATTAAGAGAGCCAAGTGGGAGAGAGCATAAATGCATAACATTTGCAAGTGCACTTCACTCTCTCTCGTTTCATCCTCCTACGCATTCATCGCAGATTGTCATTTTACTAGTTATCGATTACACTAACGTATCGTCCTTTTTGAGTCGAGCGTTCGATTCATTGCGATCAACACTATTCATTGTCAATCATCTTTTTAACGGCATTTCATTGCTCGCCTACTAAACGAAATACAAACGATATTCTCATTGCAAATTTCTATTACGGTTCCAGGATGTATCCACGGACGGTTCACCCAAGAAAGACAAGAAGAAGAAGAAGGGCCTGCGCACACCATCGTTTTTGAAAAAGAAGAAGGAGAAGAAGAAGGCAGAGGCCTAATTTGACGACTACAATCATCAGCAGCAGCGCGGGCGGGGACGACAGTGTAACCGAGAAAATGCGAGAGAACGACGAAGGTTAAGAGAGTAACCGATGATAAAAACGACGAAGAAAAGAAGGCAGCAAATAATATATAAATGAGGCATTAAACAGAAACAAATGAGCAGCTACACATCGGATCAAGTAGAAGAATAAAATATGACGACGATGAAAGAGACAACATCAGATTATGGCATTAAGAAAAAGAAGCAACAAACAGAAAATAGGAATAAAGTCTAATAACAAGATTATATAACACACAATCTGCAAACACACAATTCAAAATTCAAACAAAATAAAAATAAAACAAATCTAATAGTTCTCTAAGCGCTTAAATATACTACGTAAAAGCATTACATAGTAACCAAAAGAAAAACAAAAATGAAATCAAGATTTGAGAGTGTGTGACATTGAACAACAAATTTTAAATGACTTATTTACATTGTCTGCAAGAAATTTATAAAGAAAAAAACAATTTTTTGTAATTTATGTGCTAGTTTATTTTATAAACAAAAATGATCAATTGCCACTCAGACACCTTTACACACACGCATATATAAACACACCAATACAAAGAAGTACGTTTAACTGTATACAACAAATATGCAATATTTTTATAATCGCAATAAAAAGCAACAAACAATTTGATATTCTTTGCATGAGTGTGTGTGTCGAAATATTATTGCTTTGTATGTTTTTTATAATTATGATATATTATTATATTTTTTAGTTTTGTTTATTATTTTTTTTATAATAACAATAAAGGCAGCCAATTTCACACACACGTAAAAATACAAAAATAATAAATAATAGAGAGATGTAAACATGCAGCATTGTATTAGTTTTTTATATAAATAATTATATATTTTTATGTACGTAAAACTGTTTATATATATTTGTATATGTAAAACAAATAAATTATGAAGAAAGTAAAATGCACAGAAAAGCAGAAACAGGAGTAATAAATATAATTGAAAAAACGAGACCGAACAAAACAAAAAATACAAAAATTGGCCCGAATTCTTCGATGCTGTTCCAATTTTTCGCCTTTTCTTTGATTGTAAGTAACTGTTCCCAATTTCGTAACTGTTCCCAAATCGTTGAACAGCATGACAAGAAGAAGAATGAGAATGAGAATTATGAACAAAAAAAAACTCCCAACAAGAAAAACTGCCATAGCATGTAAAGTTGTAAGGCACAAACAAAGTCGTCAAATTGCATTTCAAATTTTTATTAAAATTAATAATAATCAATTTTCAATCAGACTTATTGTCAACAGTTTCTGCTTTTCATTGCATAACAACAAAAATAACAAAAACAACAAACACACAAAAAATCATAATCGTGCATTGCCTGAGCCTTAGAAAACATTTAAATAAAGCATAATATTTAAAACATTTAATTAATTATTATTGATTATTTGCGCAACGACAGAAGCTTATTTCTAGCAACTTTTTTCGTGCTCGATTTAAAAAAGTTTGTACAATTCTTTTCGATTTATCTTAGAAATATGTGTTAACATTCTCAGTGCAAATAATGAAAATTTTATAACAACAACAGCATAAAATATTTAATTGCAAACGAAATAATGAGAAAATTGAACCACGAAGAAGAAAAACGCAGCCACAAAAAGCTGTTTCTTTGCATATTCGTTAGATCTTAAGTAAATGCATATATATACATATATATATTTAAATTCGTATTATATATAAAACACAACACACACGACACACAAAAAGCAAAACATTATTAATAAAACACTTGGAAATTGTACAAAACTTGCGAAACTTTTTGGAACTTATTAGAAGTTGGGAATTATATATTTTTTTCAGACAAGAGAGATTTCATTTGTGAATTTAGTTAATAAAGCTAGATAACTTTTCTGCCATTGTTGCGATTGCAATGTAGTTTTTCAAATTCAATAAGGAGTATAGTATATATAGTATAGATTTTGCGAATACAATTTTGAAAAAAAAATATCTGAGTCTACTTAATTGATCGGGAGTGTATGTATGTATGTATTAAGATTAAAGGGTGTTCAGGTGTCATGTAGTTGGTGCGTTTTTAATCTAAATACATCGGACATTTAAAGTTAGCTTGAAAGAACGTAATACAGTTGGAATCTTTGGATATTAAATTTATCACAGCTTGATTTTGAATTGAAAACTTACATAACAGCGAATAAAACCGAAACCAATACGGGAAGAAGCTGCCGAAATTCCGCGTTTTATATTTAGTACCGGAAACCGAAACGTTTGCATAAAGTCTTAAAATTTATTTGTTATGTGTTATACAACAATTTTTGAAATTTAAGATAGCTTTAAAACGATAACAATGCATTGAATTTATATTGTGTGTCCAAGTTACTTTTGTGCTTAATTTCATTTCTTTTCTCCTTGAGTACATAAAAATAAAGTTAGATTTTAATGCTTTTTATTTCTAAAAAATGTATAATTGGTTTTGCAAATTTTTGGATAACTGAAAACTGTGAAATTCTAATTGATTATAATTTTGTTCTACTTATATTAATTTTACTATTAATGCACAGCTAGAATTGTATTAAAACTGATTAAACGAATATATGCACATATTTGTTCCGTATTATTTTGAATCCTTAAGAACTTGTAATGTTGAATCGTTACTGACACCGGAACCGAAAGGACAAACCCAAAATAGAACCTCTTTTTGCTTCGAAATCCATCCCAGTTTTGGCCACTTTGAACTTAAAGACCAGTTGATTTGGCAATAGAAACAATTGGTTTATTCTTATCGATAGGAACTATAGCTAGACATTATACCTAGACATATGTACATATATGCAATTCTCTAATGTTGGTCCTTCTCAATATATCTCATATCGCCAGTTGTTATTGTTGTTTCTGTGTCTGTTTCTATTTTCTTGCCACCAGCAAGGATGTGCTGAATCTCGAGCAGGGACTTGCCCTTGGTCTCGGGCACGAAGAGCAAACAGTAGACAAAGGCGACGACAGCGATGCCCGTGAAGATCCAGAACGTGGGCGCCGATCCGATGGCATTCTTCAAAATGGGAAACAACAAGGTGACCAAAAAGGCGGAGAACCAATTGCTGGTGCCCGCAATGGAGCCGGCGACACTCTTGACATCTTCGGTGAACAATTCGGCCATCATGATCCACGGCACGGGTCCAAAGCCAATCGAGAAGAACACGATGAAGAGGAGGATGCTGGTGATGGGCAACCAGCCCAGGGATTGCACCGAATCGGGATCAGTGTCCTTCAACTGGAAGTAGACGCCCATCAGGCAGGTGGTAATGGCCATGAAGAACGAGGAGATGAGCAAAAGGATACGCCGTCCAGCCCTGTCGATGATCATCGTGGCCACCAGAGTCATCACCACCTGGGTGGCGCCAATGAGGATCGTGCAGACGCGACCGCTGAGACCAGCGCCCACATCCTCGAAAATGGACGTGGAATAGAACATGATGGCATTGATGCCAGTCCACTGCTGCAGTGCCTGAAGGATCACCGCAATGCCGATGCCCTTGAGCACTATGGGACGACGCAGTGCCGCAAAGACGTTGACCTTGGGCTCATCCACATTCTTGTTGGTCTCCTCCATGATCTCCTTGAGCTCCTCGCTGATGTCGCAGTCCTTGCCACGCAGCCACTTCAGCGATCGCGTTGCATCCTCGGGACGGTTCTTCATGGCCAAGTAAACCGGGGACTCGGGCATGAAGTAGTGCACCACGGCAAAGATCAAAGGCAGGATGGCGCACAATATGTTGATGGTCAGCAGCGGCAGATAGCCGCCAACGATGTAACCATACAGCAATCCCGACACCGTGTTCAGCTGGAAGAAGCTGCCCAAAGTGCCGCGTGTGGCAATCGTCGATATTTCCGTGGAGTACATGGAGGCACAGACGCAGTAGGCGCCACCACAAACTCCCAGAATGAAGCGGCCAAAGTACAGCATGATCACACTGTTGGCAAAGATCATGAGCAGCCAGCCCACCATGTAGGGCGGTATCAGCGCCAACATTGTCGGCCTGCGTCCAATCCAATCGATGACAAATCCTATCGGAATGCACACAACTGTGGCGCCCAATGTCAACAGCGAGGAGACCCAGCCGAACTGGTCACCCGATATTGGAAACCCATAGGCGTTCTCCACCGTCAGCATTTTCTCGACCGGAGCGGACCAACCCATGCTGGCGCCCATGCAAAAGGCACCAAATGCCGCCGACAAACCGGCTATATACTGTGGTAACACCTTTGCCTTGGCCATGATTTACAACAGTTCACTTCTATTCTATTCAAATTCTATTCTTCCGTTCTGTTCACTTCGCTTTGATGGTTGAAACCAAACTGATTGTGGACGGTCAACCCTCACTTGGCTGGAAAAATCGTTGCTTGCATCGGACATGCTGATTACTGCGACGTCAACGTCGACGTCCGCGTCACAGCCGCAGTCGCATTCGACGTCACAGTCAGCGGCGCAGTCCGCGTCGAAGCATCTTTCGCTTACGGCGTTTAGGGCCATTTATCAATCAGGTTCAGCCACATCTGGCCTATTAAACAAACACAATTTCTGAAATACTCTGAACAGTTTTATCTTTTAAAAATTAAATTGTAATTTATATATATTTTTTTTAACTTTTAACTTAAAGTCTTATTTTTGATCGTTATTTTGCAAGCTGCTTGGTGAAACGATGTTCGTTTGCGAGCAGCGGAGTTGGTTTTGGCGATCGAACGAGACAAGACGGACGCTTAAATTAATACGTTGACATTAATTTAGCTTCTTAATCTTAATTACCTTCGAACTATTGTTAAACTAATAGTCATAAGCATTATCATTATACTCTTTTGTTAACGAAGTCGCTACGTGTTTTAATTTGCCATTGTAAGCCGCTGCCGAAATCCCACAAATTTAGCATCCTCTTGATATTATACATATTTTAAACAGGATTCGCAAAATTCTCAAGCCAGAAAAAAGTGGACAAGATGAGTGAGACAACTGAAGTACCTTCTTAAATTTAAATAAAGTATAAAAATTAAATTTGTATTTTACATTTAAACAAAATTGCAATAAATACTTGCATTTGATTTTTGAGTATGGAAATAAAAAATATTGAGTGTTTTTTTAAGACAAATTTTAAAGCTTTTTATTATTTTATTTAAAATTTGTTAATTAACATTACAAAACACAATTTGTATTTCATAATCATGATCGATACGTTTTCCGATTTAAATTGCCGTTAAGTAAACAAATGTTTAAAAAATAATTAAAAGCAATCTGTGCAGTTGGAATGTAACAACTGTTGTTGTTATTGTTGTTATTGGCTGCGTGTGAAACGTGCATATGTATGCAGGTGGTTAAAGTTAAAGCATTTCCACATTCCCACTCCCTCTCTGTTAAATCGCTTTACGTGGATCTTATCTAGTGCCGAGCACGGAAAATACAACGGCAACGGTCATCTGTCGGTCATCGTTAGAAGCAGGCGGTGGGTGGACGGGCAAAGGGCGCGAAAAGGACAGATAGAGATACAGATACACTCAATGAAGTGAGTCGTCATATAATGTGGTACTTCTGGGCAATTGAACAAGTGGATGTCATCGATGTCGATGTCGATGTGTTTAACCATTCAAATCATTCCAGCTCCATTGATAAGTACCTTGTTTTTGTTGAAGAGTATTTGCCATGCATTGAGTCACATAACACATAATCGAAATACCGACCGAGCGGTCCAGTCCAGTTGATAAAATTCAGTGAGTACTCAAAGAGTTCCCGTTAAATTGTAATTGTAAGCGGGAGGTAAACATTGACAGATAACCTCACATTTGTTGATTTACACTCGAAAAATCGCTGGTTTAACGCTATGGTATGTGACGCAGTTACAATGCCAAAACATTTCATAATTACATATTTATTCAATGAGACATTGCATTGCTTTTGATGCCACTTGTCTTATATAATCCACACATATTCTGATATCAAATTTATTTTTATTCAACAATGTGACGACTTTACTTCTTGCTTTCGGCCTCCTCCATGGCGCGCATCATAGCTGCATCGCGCTTCTGGTGGTGATCACGAATGGCCCGCTGCAGTTCCTCGTGATGGCTCTTGCTTTCCGGCGGATAAAGCTCGCGCTTCTTCTTGGTCACCCACTCCTCAAAGTATTCAGGCTGATTGAATATGTGAAACAGTGCAACGGGAAACGTCATGTACATGCCCATTTTGGCCACCTCCAGTACCCAAGTGCCCATGTTGATATTTGATGCGATATCTTAGTTTCTGCACAAAAATTGATTTTAATTTCTTATTATTTCGTTGTCCAGGGGCTATCAACAAAAATCAGCTGTTTGTGTAGTACTGTATAATGCTCATTTGGAGACTGTGATTCAGTGCTGTAAAGCTGTCTAAGAAAATGATAACTTATCGATAATATATTTTAAATCAAACGGCGGGCTTAACCCTTGTGTTGTTCAATTGAAGCAAAATACTTAATTTTTTAGAAATTTCAATTTCGCGTTGTGAATATAATTAATTATACAATTTAAATATGAAATCAGATCAAATAAATATCATTCATATTATCATAATTTTTTAAAAGGCCGCTTTTTATAAACAGGCTTTGAAATCGGGGACGTTGTGTATTTAAGGTTTTAAAATTGAAAATAAAGTACTTGAAAATTATTAAGCGAATAATTTCCCCGTCAAGGAGATGACACACCAGCAATGATAATTGAATATTGTTGACACAAGTCGAGTGCCATGGAATATTGGTCTCAAGTGTGCGATTAATTGATTTAGCCTATTGAAAATTGTGTCACTTGATTGATACGATTAATAAAAAATACTTTTATTAAATGTAATTGTGTTATAATATATGTAAGTTTTTGTGCAATATCATTTGAATATTTGTGTGGCATGCATTTATAATGTTAAATCTTAAGCTACTACAAGTTTTGAGGAAAACGCGTGCAATTACAAAGCGAAATCGTAATTCCTACAACTAAATGCGCGAACATTTCTGTCGGCTCGTTTTGTTTTCGAAAACAATTTCACGGAAGCAATATGTTTGAGATAAATGATAATTTTTTAAAACCGTACAACGGTTTTAACGTTCAAATGTGCAAAATATGATCATGCTCAAGGCTAAAGTGCTGTTTCGCCTGGATACTCCTCATGAGAAGTAATCAGTAACTTCTTAGTGCGCAGATGTTCATCCGCATCCCCGCTCGAAATGTTCTCCTTATTGTCCTCATCATCCGGCACAAGGTCCAATTTGCGAGGTGTGTCCGCTGACCGTTTGCGACCACTGTTGAAGCTGCCCAAGGGCGAGGCAACTGCCGGTTCATTGCCATCCAAGCAGTAGAGCAAACTGGGACTCAACTCGGACTCCTCAAAGTCCTCAATGTCCTGTGTTGTGTTGGCGCCACCAAAGTCATCGGAGCGACTGGCAAATGACAAATCCGCCGGACTGGCAGTCAAAACACTGCGTGTGAGCAAATACTCCCTGAGGAGTATTAATGTTTCTTAGTTGTAATTTAAACATCTGGTTAACAGGAGGATAAGCTCACTTGAAATCGCTTGTGAGGGCATTGTGGGGTTTCCCTTCCATTGAGGGCTCCGTTTCCAGCTCCGTACTGTTGCTATTACTGCTGCTGCTTGAGCTCTGCCTGGATGAGATGATGGTGCCGTTGATATACTGACGTCTCAATATATCCGCATAGCCGCCCAGCGAAGTCGCATCCTCGCTGTGCAGTGCCGGTGGCTCCAGTTGCTTGCTGACCATCATCTCGTCCTGGTCAGGCTGTTCAGTTTGCTCGGCAAAACAGAGATTTGGCTGCTTGTCGCCGTTGCCCAATGCTGCGAGCAGCATAACTGGTTTACGGGAGCGCGGTGTCATAATGGATTCCTGCAAGAGTGTTTGGGATTAGCTGACGCTATGATATGCCATGCAAGTCAAAAGATGAGACATGCCAATAAATGAATCATGCTCCACTTACCTGCATTGCCTTGGGCATGCGCTGTGTGGATTTGGTAATGGGAGACATTGACCGACGACCTATTCGCAGCGATGGTGTGCTCGTAATCAGATCCAGATTACGGTAGACACTGCTCTGCAGCAGCTGCTGGTGATGGTAGGCTGCATCCCCAGTCATGCACATGCCCATGCCACTGGGCAGCTCGTTGGACAAGGTGTCATCATCGATCGCATCCAAATCGCTGTCATCCATATCTTCCAGCAATGGAGCATCTGCCGTCTGCAGGTGGCATCCAGTCTGCTTGGCATCATCGCTGCCACTGGGACGACGTTTGAGTGTCGCCGAAACACTGCGCACCAATCGCTTTGTCGTCTCCGGCGTGCTGAAGGGAAAGCGCAGATTGCCCATGCTGACACCCTTCATCAGCTTGCGGGTGAGAGACTTGCCCATGCCGCTCGTTGTTGTCGCCGACACCTCCACAATGGGCGTAAGTGGCGAATCCTCGTCGTTGTTGTCATCGTCGTGCACCTGTGGTCGCAGACTACACAGATTAGGCTCAGATTTGTAGCGCGAGGATTGCTGTACAGGCGTACAGGGATTCGAGTATTCCTCGATCTCCTGCAGTCGACGATCATCCCAGGCCACAGTCTTCTTCTCAGCCACACTGATCAGCTGCTGTGCCGCCGCTGTGATGACTTTCAGAGGCGTCACACAGCACGTATCGATCTCGTCCGGCTCTGGCACAGCAGCTGGCCCAGTGGACAGCTCATGTGACTGCTGACGACTGACGGGAGCTGAGTGGCTGCTGGCACCGCAGCTACTACTATCCGATGATGAATCTTGAGCTATCTTGAGCGATGTGGATGAAATGGATTTCTGAAGCGTGTGCATTGGGTTAGTGCCAGATGTTGTGGTGATTGTGCTGACTATCGATGGAGGTGGCAGTGACATCGCTGGCGTGGGACTTTGGAACAGTACGCGCATTTTGGGCGCCTTGGCATGCGATAGATTAGGCGTCTGCTCAACGACAAGAACATGCGGTTAGTTTACAAACACGAACAACTATCAAAGTGTAACCTTGCAGACATGTTACTATTACTATCTTAAATTATAGATACAACTGTCTGCAAAGGTATCGTAAGCACCCAATGGTAACCCACCTCTGATCCACCCATAGCTTGCAAAGCAGGCGCCCGTTTGGGAGTGCGGGACATGAGACTCTTGTGAAATATGTGCTTTTTAATCGAGTCTCCCAAGGATTTGGCACTTCGGGTCGCCTCATTGTTCTTCAGTCGATTCATGACGACCAACTGCAACGGCGTACCTAAAATAAAATGGATAAATCAGTGTATGTTTATAAATAAATGAATGGATTCCGTACCCTGTCCGTTTTGTTTGTTAAACTGTTTGATTAGGCGCCGTTTCTTAGATGATTCCGGCAGACTTTGAATATGGGCGTACAGCTGGGCGAGTTCAGTGTCCGTGGTGTTGGTATTGGTGGCCGCTGCGGTGGCAGCTCGGTCTACAAAAGTGTACACCGTGTTGACCGTTGAGATGTCCGAGATGGATTCGTCAAGCGTTTGCTCCGGCGACATTGTTTTCTTGCGTTTGCGTTCAAGAAAGTACGCCCGGATATCAGTAGCCAGCTTGGCAGGCACGGCAAATATGTCCAGGCTGCGCGTAATCATGTAAGCAATAATGCTGGACATGCGCTTGGCCGTGTAGTGGAGCACCTCAGGCGGCAGATTACGTGGACAGATGAGATGTGGTGTAAATATTGTCGCAAGATTCGCGGCTGTCATTTTGTTGCTCTGCTCATGCAACGACACGGAATGCAGCATCTCTATGATGTGCTGCAGCAGCTCCCGATGCTCCTCGGGCAGCAGCAGAAGCAGCAACTGCACCGAGTTCAACAAATGCTGCTGTCGTTCCAGTGTGGCCTGTGTCCTTTCGGTCAGATCCTGGCACAACGGCGCGATTTGCAGATGCGCGGGATAGTGGGCATCCGTGAGTAAGGGCTCCGGGAGTTCAGCCAGAAAGCTCTTGAAAACTGTTGCGCAATCGTGAGCTGAGAATCCCGTCTGCTCCAGCTCTAGTGGCTTGTCCTGTTGTATATGCAGACGCAGTTCGTTCTGCCTCGACACAGCTCCCGTCTTGCGGAATAGTCCTTCCTGGGTGAGATCTAGGAGAAATGCAATTGTTAATCGGAAGTTTTCATGTGTATTCCACTCGACTCACTCTTCTCCAGCAACAGGAATTCCTTGAGCTCCAGGAGATGCATTTGAAAGCCTGGATCAATTTGCTGCTGCAAGCACTCTGTTGGACTGTTGCCCACGGATTTGCTGCCTGCTCCTGCGGCACATCCTGTGACGGTTGCAACGCTTGCAGCATTGCCAACGTGCCCCAATCGATGCTTCTTGGACAGACGATTCCATTTCTTGAGCTTGCCTTTGTCCTCGTAGACAATCTCGTGGCAGGGTAAATCGAATCTACAATTGTCACAACACTTGTTAGCACTCACAGTCACACACATATACAATCACAATCTCAATCTCATCCATTCACTTACTCATCGGTGTTCAATTCAAGCTCAAACGATAGGTGCATGCGCACCAGAGATTTATATTTCTCATAGTTGCAGGTGCGCATGCGCGTCGCCAGTTCGAGGTCGTTAAATTCATTGATATTCACGTATTCCATGTCCATTGTTGGATATGATGAGACGTTCTCGCCCAATCAAATGTTTGCATGCGTATGCGTGTGTGTGTATGTGTGTACGTTAGCAGCTGCAGCAAGCAAAAACAATAAAAACAACAGGAACAACAAAGAAAACGGATCGGATCGCACAGGATAACGACAATTGCTAGCGCTGGTCGCGACAAACCATGCACTCCAATTGTTGCTCACATTTAATCACTACTACTAATTAACTATACACACTACTTGCTATGTTCCATGTTCGCTGCTTAGCTGAGTAAATTAATTGTCGAGAAAAATGCAAGACGCTCTCAACCAACCGCTGTGAATTGAAATACCAGAGTTGCTGCGCTCTGCCAAAACACAAAACAGTGTAGGTCAACGTTAGAAATTATCGCCAGTACAAACATATCGAAAAAACTATTTTATTTTTGGATTTTAATTAAAAGGCATTCTATATTATACAGATAATGGACATACCTGTGTAAAAAAACCATTTCATGCAGTTGTTACACTAAATAAAATTTCTTTGTTTCACGTTTTACATTCGACGTTTACCAACACCGATTGAATTTACCGCTGCCAGACGGTCTGCAAATTTGTTTATTGTGGTGTATTTTTTGCACAATTTTCTATTAAAATGGTATTAATAATGCCCATTAGCCCACCTGAGCACGGTCTCTTATATACCGCTAATAATATAAAGCTCAAGCTTGGAGATAAGGTGGTAGGCCAAGGCACTGTATACATTTCACAAAAGTGAGTGCAAAAATCGTCGGCAATGCTTGAAATTAAAAATAAATAAATTCATCTTTTTGTTTTCTACGCAGCACGCTCTCTTGGCAGCCAGTAGATCTCCAAGATGGCATCTCAATCGAATGGAAGCAAGTTAGCCTGCATGGCATTTCGTCGAATCCCAGAAAATGCATTTACTTTATGTTGGACCGAAAAGTGGAGTGGGAAGGCGTCTATATGGGCCGCAGCCTCGAAGTCAATGGTCAGAACGGCGGTGGTGGTGGTGGTGGGGACGAGATACAGCGGAACGCTGTGGCTAATAACGAGGTCGATGAGGGCAACGGCAGCGATGAGCCCGATGATGATGACGAGGACGATGATAACTTTGAGGACGCAGTCGACCAGCAACTGGACGATGTTACCGAGTGCTGGCTACTGCCCGACGATATACACACGGTGGACACAATGTACAATGCCATGACCACTTGCCAGGCATTGCACCCAGATTCGGCGGACAGCAACTCGGAGGATAGTGATCCAATGGAGGATGCTGGGGGCATGGGTATGGCCTTCGATGACCAGGACATGGCAGAAGACGCCCTCACGCTTGGCCGGAATGGCGGAGAAGTCGGTGGCATGCAGAATCTTAGCCTTGACGATGATGATGAACGCTTCGAGGATGCGGACGAATAAGGCTGCTAAACCATGAACCAACTACTCCAAATAACCATTACATCCATATACATACATACGTATTTATATATTTGAATATTTTATACAAATTTTAACTCTAAAGTGTACGAATTGTGAACTTATTTGATTAGCTTTTGGAATACTATATACTAAACGCTGTAAGCGCTCAAAAGATTCAAGCGTTTTCCTTTTTCGCCTGTTGGTGCAGCTTCATCTCCTCTTCAAGCGCCTCCTCACTCACGGGAGCTGCCAACTGAAAGATGTGCATTATAATTGTAATCAGTTGTTCAGCTTGCAATGCACTATAGTCTTACCGCCTCGGCTACTTCCAACATAATCGCAGCCTGTTGATATCCATCGCCTTTCGACGGCACTTTATCGTAGTTCCAATACGTGAACTCCTGAAAGGTGCCTGTGAGTCGCAGTTGGCGTTCTGCCATATGTGGGTCAGTCTCTTGCAGCACGACACCCTTGTACCCATGGGGCAAAGGCTCTTTCTTTCCCAGCAGAGGATAGCCTCTCAGTGCATTTGTCAACACGCCGTTGCCGTATTCAGGAGCCTCGCGCGTATAGTTGTTGAAATACTTGTCCACATCCGTGCACTCGCCGTCACCAACGATTTTGGCCGGTAAATAGTGCAGCTGCATGGGTCTTTTATTGTCCACTTCCTTAACATCAAAATCCAAAGTAATTGACATGATGCTCTCTCAAAATTAAAATTAATACCGATAAAAACAACAGCGCACAAACAAACACCGCCAAAATGTTTAGTGCTGTGCAACAGTAAATTATCGGTATCTGGTCAGCAGTGTTACAAAATGCGTTTGCCAACACTGTGTTTCGGGAACCAACAATAAAAATGGCGTTTCTCGTCGAACAAGAACTGATTTCTGCGCGATATTAGCATTAGTTAGTAATAAACATAATTGCAGCGTGGGCAATGCAACATAAATAATGTTAAATAATGTAGTTTAACTAACTGAAATCGAAACAGTTGTTGCAAAATCGAACGGTTCGCGCTGCTAACGTGCTTTATCCGTATTCAGTTGTCGTCGTTGTTCATAGTTTCATTCGCTCTCTCGTCGTCTCTCCGTAAGTACTAAACGAGAGCAGTGCGTAAAAAACGAAAGAATATATTTGTTGCAAATGTTGATGCTGTCGACTGTCGACTACGTAGTGCATTGTTCATAATTCTATATGTGTAAGCATGCATACAATGTGTATGAGTATGCAAAGTTTTTAATAACTAACAAGTGTGTGGTGCGGCCCAGCCTTTATTTTATTGCAAATTCTGTGGCACAGAGACAGGCACACACACAAACAACAAACCACAAACACCGACACAATCAAAATAGTATGCACCCATACAAAGGCAGGAAACAAATTAAAGTTAATTAAGCAACTGCTGAAATACATATTGATGTATATACATACATATATGTACATAATTTAATACAATTTATGAAATAATAAAAGTTAGTACTCGGTAAATTGCCAGCGCGCTGCCTGCAACGTGCGTCGTCGTGCCCTGTGTTTATGTGTGCCTGCATTTGTGTATGTGTGTGTGTGTGACATGTGCGTGTGAAATTGTTTTAAGACAACAACAACAACAACAGCAGCAGCAGCAGCAGTAACAACAGCGACTGCAAAAACAACGACAACAACAACAACAGCAGAAGCAAAACAATTTCGGGTGAGTTGTGTGCTACCTGCCAAAGCTGTTTTATTTTTCATTTTTTCCTCTTTCTGTTCGTATCTCGTATGTTCGCCGGCAGTTTGCACGCCCTGCTCTACACTGGCACGCACACAGACACAGATACAGACAGACCGATTGACACACAGCCACACATACAAATGCCCTAATACTTACGCACTCCATTCATTTTTAAGAGCTCAGAGAACCACCTACACAGATACATGTGCTTATCTTAACGAACGAGCGAATGAACGAGCGAACGTTTTAGTTATCAAAATGTGTGTGTGTGTGTTAGTGTTAATAAAGCAATTCGTATAAATTCAATTATAAAACTCATAAATAATCAGTTTTGTCGCTTTTCTATTGCAGTGTGCATTTGCAGCGCCAGCGTAACCAGCAACCAAACAATCCATGAATTATAAATATTTCTCTGTACAAACAATGACACACAACTGCAGCAACAACAACAGCAACAACAACAGTAAAGGCAAAACTCAAGGCTACTACCATAACAACAACAACAACAACTGCAGCACCTGCGACCAAAACAACAAGAACTGAGATACATTTCATTCTATTTGGTTTCTTTCTCCCTCCTTCACCTGCTTCGACTTGTGCTTCAATTCATTTATGCTGCCAGCAAACAATTATAACTACATAATCAATTCAATGCCCAAAAATGATCAACATAATTGCCCGACTGACCAATTGCTTTATAAATAAATAACAATAGTTCAACTATATATTTTTTTAAACTATATAAAAACAACCAAAATTAAAAGTCTGAAATTATGAATAAATTGGATTACCCACGTCGCAATGGTACACACAAAGTTCGAGTAACGCGTAAGTTCTCATTGATTTATTAAATTTGGAATAATTCTCATTAATTTATAACCATTTTCTTTTGCAGTATTGTGTGCAAGAAACTTGGCGCGCAAGGATTTATTTCGTAAGTATTTGGGAGTAAAATTAAAGAGAGCACTTTTAATACTTAACTAAACAAATGCTCAATTGCAAATTTATTGCCCACTTCTCATGGAACAACAACCGATTGCCAGCTTTCGGTCTATTTTCCGTTTCCATTTCCTTCTCTCTACTTTCGTTTTGAAACAATTCCCCAACCGGCAGACTTCGACACTCCAAGTTGGCCACTATATATTACGGTTGCCAGCCGTCGAGTTGTTGTTTTAATTTTATGTTTACACATAACAAAAAAAATGATTATTACTAATTTGCTTTCATTGTAGCTGCATCTCTTTCGCACACTTACACACACACACACGCACATTAGCATCTGTGTATTATTATTATTATTATTTTTTATATTTCTCATTCATTTTTTACACATCGTTGCACTTAAATCACGCGGCCAACCGTCGACGCTGCGGCGTCCGCATTGCCTAATGCCGTCTTTAATGATATACTATGTATGCCTGAAACTATCTACAGTTAGTCAAGTCATTTTTTGGACAAGTTATAGAGATGTACATAACTTATATACTCTTTTTAACTATACATTTGTATTAAAATGAAACAAATGTGTGAATTGTATTGCTTTGTCAATGTACTAATTTGACTAACTGTATACATTTATATCATTTATATATGCAGTTAGTTAGATATAGATTTCATTCCGAAATAATGGACAAACAGACAGACAGGCAGGTGTTCGTGAGGGGGTCCAAAGAAGGAGTTGCTTTCGATGTCGTCGATTTCTATGGCCAATGAAATGGCGTATTAATGTTAATGTATAATTAACAACGGCATGCCAAGTAGCAATCGACAAACGGACAAACGGACAGACAGACTGACCGACTGACTGACCGATCTATACATATCTATCTATCCGAAAGTACAGATCCAAATCCGACGCACTTGGCTTACATTTGTCACGGGCAAATGTTTTATGTGTCCATGCAAATAAGTTAAAAGGCAAAAAGTTGTTCCCTAGACGTTTATCGGTTCGCTGATTAGATTCGTTCAACGAGTACAACTATATATGTATATACATAGAGTATTGCGAGCACAAAAACTATGAAAAATCGTTGGGAAAAACCGAAGCTACTAAATGGGCACAAATGCGTTTTGTTTTGTTCTTTTTTGGAGTCTTACGAACGGGACTTGTCGAGGCGCTATCGATGGGCGTTTGACTCAATTTGTCGACTGATATAAATAGATATTATGGGCGAGGGATTTATGGAGTTCGACGAGTAACATGTGTATGTACATACATAAGTCATGACTAAGTTACCGGACGTTCTCATAAATCAAAGGAGAACATCAACTTATGATGTTTGGAATCTGAATGCACACCTAACATTGCCTTTGTTGTCACAGGTGGAAAGGTGAAAGGCATCGAACAAACAATTTAAATTGCAAAGTGTTGATTTAAAGTAGAACAATGAATACTTTGCTGTTGCGTCACCAGCTGCCGCTTAATTATAGAAAATCCTTTGCATTTCCATATCTGCAAAGTGTGCTGGGAAATGCATTGAGATCCCGGGTAAGTGACATATCCATGGATGGAAAACAGGAGCAGGAACTAATTGAGATGCGCAAAAGGATCAATGAGCTGAGGACATTTACACTGGCATCGGCATTCCTGGGCTACTCGAGTGGGACTAGAGTGGAGCAGAGTTTCCGAAAATGGTCGAAATTGAGGAACATGTCGGTCATAATGCTGCCGGCGCAGATGCCGCAGATGCCGCAGACTATGGACATGTCCACCAAGGGCGGAAGTAAATCCGAAGATGACAATTGCAATCCCGACGCGTCCGTGCCGGAAGAGTCCAATGAGTCGTCGGAGAAGGAGGAGATAGAAAGCTTTTGCTCTAGGAAGATGCCCACGTTTACGTCAATGTCCAAGCCGGAAGTGTCCCAGATGAGGAAAAAGCGAATGCTGGCCTTGATTAAGGAGAAGCAATGTCAAATGATAACCAAGGAACCCCAAAGGGTTGAGGAACCAGTTAAATACAAGGAATACACCAAATTTCCCGTAGCTGCTGAACATAATCCATTAAAGTTTCCCGTCGACGAGAGATTACTTGAGACCAAAGACAGTGAATTGGCTGAAGTACTCGAGGCAGCCAAGCGAAAGGCTGCCAAGGAACCCAGCCTAGTCAGGGTGGCAGACGGATGCGGAAAGACAGAGACGAAGTCAGCTGCCACTGGGGATAAATCTTCAGTTACTCCGGATAATCCTGCCAAGCCTCCGGGTTCACGGTCCTTTTCCACAGCTGGAGCGCCACCAGCACCACCAGCACCGCCCAAGGATCTTCCGCCTGGCACACCGCCACCGCAAACGAAGACCACTTTTGGCCCCTTGGCAGACGCGGACAGAATCTTCACGAATCTGTATGGACGTCACGACTGGCGACTGAAGGAGGCGATGAAGCGGGGAGATTGGTACAAGACCAGGGAGATTGTGGAGAAGGGCTCCCCGTGGATCATCAATGAGATCAAAACGTCTGGGCTGCGTGGTCGCGGTGGTGCGGGATTCCCGAGTGGCCTCAAGTGGTCGTTCATGATCAAGCCACCCGACGGACGTCCCAAGTTTCTGCTCGTGAACGCCGACGAGGGTGAGCCGGGCACGTGCAAGGATCGCGAGATAATTCGCCACGATCCGCACAAGCTGATCGAGGGTTGCCTCATCGCCGGATGCGCGATGGGGGCCAACACCGGCTACATCTACATTCGTGGCGAGTTCTTCAACGAGGCCTGCAATCTGCAGTACGCCATCATGGAGGCCTACAAGGCCGGCTACCTGGGCAAGAATGCCTGTGGCTCCGGCTACGAGTTCGATCTCTACGTGCAACGCGGCGCCGGGGCATATGTGTGCGGCGAGGAAACGTCGCTCATCGAGTCGCTGGAGGGCAAGGCGGGCAAGCCGCGGAATAAGCCGCCTTTTCCGGCGGACATCGGCGCCTTCGGCTGCCCCTCGACGGTCACCAATGTGGAGACGGTGGCTGTGGCGCCCACGATCTGCAGGCGGGGCGGCAAATGGTTCGCCAGCTTCGGACGCACTCGCAACTCGGGCACAAAGCTGTTCAACATCTCGGGGCACGTCAATCATCCCTGCACCTTCGAGGAGGAGATGTCCATGTCCACGCGTGAGCTCATCGAGCGGCATGCGGGCGGCGTCAGCGGGGGCTGGGACAACCTGCTGGCCATCATACCCGGCGGCTCCTCCACACCGTGCATACCGCAGAAGGTGGCCGAGACATCCATCCACGACTACGACGGACTGATGGCCGTGCAATCCTCGCTGGGCACCGGCGCCATGATTGTGATGAGCAAGAGCACGGACATCATCAAGGCCATCGCACGTCTCTCCGAGTTCTACAAGCACGAGAGCTGCGGCCAGTGCACTCCGTGTCGCGAGGGCCTCCACTGGGTGAACCTCATCATGCAGAGATTCGTCACCGGCCGCGCCCAGCCCGCCGAGATCGACATGCTCTGGGAGATAACCAAGCAGATCGAGGGCCACACCATCTGTGCCCTCGGAGATGGCGCCGCCTGGCCACCACAGGGTCTCATCCGGCACTTTCGACCCCTCATCGAGCAGCGCATGAAAGATCGCGAGGCGTGCGACAAAGCCGAGGCGGAAGCCAAGGCCAATCAGTCCAAAAAGTCCCCATAAATGTCGAGTGTAAACCATAATTGGCAATAAAAAGTACAGTAGTACAGTGGGGCAAATGCGACTTATGCGCCAGCAATTCTTCATGCAACAACGATTTCCGTTGCCAGTTCCCAGTTGCCACCGAGTGAAAGTGGCATTCAAATTGTGAATTGTGAATTGTGGCACGTAACGTTGCGGGGTTGAAGCGACGTCGGACGACGAAAGTCGGAAGTCGATTGAAAGTGAAGCTAACAGAGTGTAAACTTAACCCCTTCTCGGTGATAATGCATTTGAATTATATTTCGAATAATACCTATTCATAATGTGAGGGTATACACTTAGTCGTTCTTTCTCTACTCAGCACAGTGGTTATAAGCTTACAGATTATGTATATAGTATAATGAGCAATGTTTGTGTTGGTTGAATATTTAGTTTTTCTTGTTTCCTTTTATCTATCGATTAAAAATACATACATAGGTAAGACAATTTATAGTTATGAATTAGAAGATAAAAGTAGTCTAGGAATAGTTACATTATGTTACATTTGATTTTTAACTTGATATAAAAAACGCAACTTTCTTAAATGGTAATAATTTTGTTATTTTATAACATAAAAATCAGATAGAATTTTTTTGTTTATTACATTTTTGTTCTTTTCGAAAGTAAAGCTAACTTAGTACAACCTCTTTTAAATGTAATGAATGATGTGTAGTGTAAGGGTATACGCTAGTCGACTATCTCTTTCGAATATTGCCTTTTACTTTTCGCATTTGCTTTTGTGTTCTCTGGAGCATAAAATCAATCAACAGCTGCTGTTGTCGTCCACAGCTCAAGTTACACACACACAGGAATACACACATGAACACACACGGGAATACAGGTATATTTACAGGTAGAGGTAGAGCAGAAAGTACAGGTAAAGTGCAAGCAGGAGAATAAACTCAAAGCTTGGTGGACTGGGAATGGGAATTTTGAATTGGGAATGGCCTTGATGGCGAGTTGAGTTATCTGAGTCAGCAGCTGTTCACATATTCACAATCATGTCCAGATGCAGCGGGAGGAGACAGAAGATAAAAAAGACAGAGAGAGAGAGAGAGACTTGACCCAGTTGAATGACACTTGGCCCCCATTCACGTTGCGGGTCAATAAAACAATTGTTTGAGTGTTGTTCAGATTCAGATTTAATTGAGACTCATTTATAAACTAGATCAATTGAATGGATGACGCTGATGTTGTTGTTGCTGTGCATCTTCATCCTCATCTCTATTTGCCGTGGGGATTGAAAGGCGGCGTTCCGGGAAAGTTCTGAGGTGGACGATACTGCGTCTGTGGGCGGCGATTGAAGCGTCGCTCGTCGAAGGGCGTGGCACTTGTCAATGTGGCACACAGTGCGATGAGGACGAGAGCCGACCAGGTGAAGAAGCTGCTGATACGTATGGCAACCATGACTGAAGTGCTTTATGACTAGTCCACAGTTGGAGGCGGCTTTTATACGGATCAGTCTGTCAGTCAATCGGTCAGGCGGTGATTTCCCTTCCAGATATTGTAGGAGATAGAGCGGGGGATTCACAATCAGTTGACAAACAAATGGCGTCATCGAGGTGAACTTGCTCTTAAAGATTAGGCAGCGATTGTTGTTGTGAAGCTGCTTAATGTTGTTGCTGTTGTTGTTGTTGCTGCGCTTTCCTTTTGTGGTTGTTGCTGCTCCAAGCAGCTTCTTGGATCGATATTGAAACGATTCGGAAAACCAGGATGTGGATGGAGATAATAGCAGCAAGTGGGCGGCGGCACAAGGAGTAGAATTAGGATTGGAAGTAACAGCAACAAACGCGACATGACTGTCAACAATTGAATCTTATTAAAAAATGAATTATAAAGAACTTGTTATAGTATTTGAATGCAGAATCGGTTTGAAAATCTGTTTAGTTTTGGCAAAGCTATGAAAGTTTGAAGTTGATAAATAAGCTGCGATATTAACAAGTTCAGCTAGTTATTACATTTGATCAGTTATCGTATCGAACCTGTTGTTGTTGTCAGTAGATTCCGATGTAGACTAATTCTATTATATATACTCACAGAAACATTATTATCAGTCATTATTTGGATAATTTGAATGCCACTTAAGCCCCAAATGTTGACATGCAACCAACATTATCCATATAACAAACTAATTGCATATATTTTATTGCGATACTTGCAGGCTTACCCGATCCGTTTGCCAAGGTTCAGGTGGATGGCACCGGGCAGGTGTACTCGACGGAGATAAGCAAATCCTCGCTAGACCCCAAATGGAATGCACACTACGATCTGTTTCTGGGACGTGGCGATTCGATAACCATCACGGTGTGGAATCAGCGCAAGATTCACAAGGGCAGCGGCTTTCTGGGCTGTGTGCGGATTCCCGCCCTGACCATACAAAGTCTGAAGGGAGCGGGATGTGAGTCAAAATCAAAAGAATGATGCAAATCCCAAATGAATTCGATTCTAATCCCTTTTCTTTTTGTAGTTCAACGACTGGACTTGGGCAAGCTGTCGCCAGACGACGATGAGTTGGTGCGCGGCCAGATCATAATCTCGCTGCTGCCCAAGGATGGACCCTGCAGCGGCAATCCCCTGGCGATAGTGGGTCCCAGCGGGGATGTGCGCGGCCCCTCGGAGGAGGACTCGACGGAGGACTGCCTGCCCGAGGGCTGGGAGGAGCGACGCACGGACAACGGGCGCATTTACTATGTGAATCATGCGACCAAGTCAACGCAATGGGATCGACCCAGGGCGGGCACAAAGTCGCCGCAGCAACGACAACACAATGGCAACAACATTGACAGGCATCAGCACCAACAACAACAGCAACCGGCGGGTCCAACACGATCCACGACTTGCACGAACCTGCTCAATGGCCATGGGAATCGCCAGGGATCACGGGAGCCGCCGGACGAGCGACGCCACTCCACGGAAATCCTGTCCAGCGTGGGCGTCTCTGGCGCCAAGGAGAACACCAATCCCAGTTCGGGAACAACGGTCAACGGGTCCAAGACAACGACGTCGACGCCGGGCAAGAACTCCAAGCTGAGCTCCAGTCGGTCGGGCAATGCGGTGCTGGAGCCTGCAACTCCCAACAACAGCAGCAGTAACAACAGCAACAACACAACAACAACAACAACAGCTGGGACGACAACAACAACAACGGCGACTGGTCGCCTGCACAACAACAGCAACAATGACAATCATCTGAAAACGCCAAAGCATCAAACATCCGCGTCAATGAATGGACATGCGCCTGGCGAGGCGACACCTGCGTCTCCCACGGGCCAACAGAACTATGTGAATGGCAATCCGCTGGCCCAAAGTGGCCAAGAGGCGCAGCCTCAGCAGGCCAACAATGGCTGGTCAATGGAAGATGGCAACACAACAGCAGCAACAACAACAACAACGCCAACGACAACAACAAAAGCGACAACAACAACGCCGCCAAGACAAAGTCCAACAACAACAGCAGGAACAGCAGGAACGGTGACCACGCCCACGACGCCAGTGTCGCCCACAACGAACAGCAATGGGAATGGCAATGGACACGGCAACAGCAATGGACATGTGCATAGTCCCAATGCGAATAGTCAGCCCACGGGCAGATCGGAGCGATCAGCCTCGGCAGCAACATCCACATCCGCATCAACAACGCCAGCGCCAACGGCAACGCAGCGCTCGCAGCGTCGCAGCTCGCGTCAGGCTGCGGAGGAGGCGGCGTCGCGTCGCAGACCATCTCGGGGCACACGCAATGCTGCTGGCGGTGGTGGTGGTGGTGGTGGTGCAGGAGGAGGTGGAGGTGGCAGTGGAGCACTGCGTTATGCGTCCGCCGCTTTGGCAGCGGCTAATCAGGGGACGCGTCCGTTCTTAGATCTGCCGCCGGGCTATGAGATGCGCACGACCCAACAGGGTCAGGTGTACTTCTATCACATACCCACGGGCGTGTCCACATGGCATGATCCCCGGATACCGCGCGACTTTGACACGCAGCATCTGACGCTTGACGCGATTGGACCGCTGCCCAGCGGCTGGGAGCAGCGGAGAACGGCCTCGGGGCGTGTCTACTTTGTGGATCACAACAATCGCACCACGCAATTCACAGATCCGCGTCTCAGCGGCACCATACTGCAGATCATACGACGTGGCGGAAGTGTGCCTCCAGCGACACCAAATACAGCGACGGCAGCTGCCACAGCTGCTCCAGCGGCAACTCCAACATCAGCAGCGGCAGCAGCAGCAACTGCAACTCCTGCTCCGTCGGCGTCAGCAGCACCGCCTGCCACGCCCAACGCTGGCGGAGGAGGAACAACGTCAACGGCGACGACGCCGCATCGCAGCACGGCACAGCACATTGTGGTGCCGGATCTGCCGCAGGGGCTGCTCGAGGGTGCGGATCTGTTGCCCAAGTACCGTCGGGATTTGGTGGGCAAGATGCGGGCGCTGCGCTCGGAGCTGCAGACGATGCAGCCGCAGTCGGGCCATTGCCGGCTGGAGGTGTCCCGCAGCGAGATATTCGAGGAGAGCTACAGACTGATTATGAAGATGCGCGCCAAGGACATGCGCAAGCGGCTCATGGTCAAGTTCAAGGGCGAGGAGGGTCTGGACTACGGCGGCGTGGCCCGGGAGTGGCTGCATCTGCTCTCCCGCGAGATGCTCAATCCGCAGTACGGACTCTTTCAGTACAGTCGCGACGATCACTACACGCTGCAAATCAATCCCGACTCGGGCGTCAATCCGGATCATTTGTCCTATTTCCATTTCGTGGGACGCACCCTGGGCATCGCTGTGTTCCATGGCCACTGTCTCGATGGGGGATTCACCACGCCCTTCTACAAGCAACTGCTGAACAAGCCCATCACACTGGGCGACATCGAGGGCGTGGATCCCGAGCTGCACCGCAGCCTCACTTGGATGCTGTAAGTTTAATTAATGGTTATCTGATGGTTATCCTTGTAGTCCCTTACACCTGTTCATCTTACAGAGAGAGCAACATCAGCGGAATCATCGAGTCCACGTTCAGCGTGGAGAACAACAGCTTTGGCGCTCTGGTGGTGCACGAACTGAAGCCCGGCGGTGCGTCAATTCCCGTCACCGAGGAGAACAAGCGCGAGTATGTGAAGCTCTATGTCAACTATCGCTTCATGCGAGGCATCGAGCAGCAGTTCCTGGCACTGCAGAAAGGTCAGTAGTCCACATCAATCCACCTGTTTGTCATACATCTAATCTTTACATTCCCTTTATTATTGGCAGGCTTCTGCGAGCTGATTCCCAGTCATCTGCTGCGACCCTTTGACGAGCGCGAACTGGAATTGGTCATTGGCGGCATCTCCAGCATCGATGTCAACGATTGGCGCAACAACACGAGACTGAAGCACTGCACCAACGAAACGACCCAAGTCCTCTGGTTCTGGCAGGTGAGTTGACCTCCTCCTGATGGGAGATGTGTTGTGTAAACACTGTTTACTGAATTCGCTTTCCATTCTCCAGGTGGTTGAGTCGTACAGCTCCGAGATGCGAGCGCGTTTGCTGCAGTTCGTGACGGGATCATCGCGTGTGCCGCTGCAAGGATTCCGGGCACTGCAGGGATCGACGGGCGCGGTGGGGCCACGCCTCTTTACCATACACCTCACAGCGGATGTGCCGACACAGAATCTGCCCAAGGCTCACACCTGTTTCAATCGCATCGACTTGCCACCATACGAAAACTATCAGCTGCTCTGTGACAAGCTGACGCAGGCCGTGGAGGAGACCTGTGGATTTGCTGTGGAGTAGTTACAACGCACACACATCCACACACACACACACATTATATCATTATATAGATGAAAGCGATTTGAAATCAAAATTATATTGGCCTGGGCCTCTGAACCATATTTGCATTGGAATTAGTCTGTTGAAGTTGAAATATGCTCGGCAATGCTGTTTATTCTTATTCTTATTCTTATCCTGCGCCTTTTGCAGTTAAACATTTCAAAGAAACAAAGAAACAACAAAAATGTAATGATAGTACACACAGACTTATTACGTACATACATACATACATATTTATGTGTTGCTTTAAGGCGACAAACTTTCTTATACATAGTTACCAAGTGCATATACACCCCAACGTAAATACATGACGTATATAGTGCATACAAACATACATACATATACATATATATTTACTTGTATTTTGCTGTCTACCCTTGGCCTTTGTTTGTTTACGTCGTGTTATAAATTGTAGTTTTATTAAATATTAAAACCCTTATACATACATTATAAATTTACATGCATCTATTGATATATATATTAACAAATATATATATATATATACATATATCATAGTTGATAATTAGGCCTAATATTACAAAAAGAAAACAAACAAACAATCAAATTTTTAAATTGTAGGCATTGAACCAGCAATTTTGTGCTTTTGTTTAGTTTTTATTGCATTTTTTATGTTTATTAATTATATGTTGTACATTTATAAATGAATCAAACTCACTGATAAGTTTTTAATTATTGTTAAAATTGTCCTTAAATACACATACACACACACACACACAAAATTGATAAACATTCATTGCATATTTGATAAGTATATAAACAAATTGATTGCCCATATCCCAAAAAAAATATAACACAAAAAGAATGAAAAGAAAACACAAAAATGCTTGAAAATTTACTCAATTACTATAATTAGTTATTTTTTTAAATTTTTAAATAAATGAAAATTATTTAATTTGCATTCAGTTAACATTTTATTTTGTAGCTGGTTTGACTATTTTAATTTGATGCCAAATCAATTGAGAAACAAATTATACACATATTCATACTTACGATACATTCAAACATACATAGTAGGAACTAACGTCATAACATTGATATTGATATTGATACGAATTGGACAAATTTCTAGAAAGTGATATTAGTGAAAATTTTTAACTGTCTTTGAATTAAATTGTAACAATTGGTAGTTATCTAAGAGTGATCCTCTTGGACGTGTATTTCAAATTTATATACCATTGATTTTATGAGATTGAGAAAACATAATGAAGTAAATTATAAGCCTAGCATAGCCCCAACAAACAACAAATTAAACAAAACAATACACAACACAACACAAATCGAACGTTAACTTTTTAGCTTTAGAGAGCTCTAGGGTGTGAAATCCAATTGAATTTGAAATTAAGCAGAAGCACAAATTCTGCTTAATAATTGACAAAGGGTTAATAAAGGATTATGAAATATGTAAAAATATGCGAACTAATTGTTTTATTTCACACAGTAAATGCAAATTTTGTTTGATGGATTGCCTCCAAGTAGAATGTGTGAGAATTTTAGAAGCGTGTGGGATGAAAGTCTCATTTAGACACAAGTTGAACAACTGCCGAAATAGCTCAGTTGGGAGAGCGTTAGACTGAAGATCTAAAGGTCCCCGGTTCAATCCCGGGTTTCGGCAATAAACAATTTTTTTTAATTAATTTATTTTTTATTTAAAACAGCCATGTTGTGTAAGCGAGACTATTTTGTTTTATTTGTACAAAATTAGAAATTATTGCTTCACGCTAATTAAAGACAATGTTCAATTCGAAAATTAATATTGCTGGTTTGTTTTAAATTTACTTTTCATTTTTTTGAAGTAGCACATTGGAGCAGCAATATACAACTGCCGAAATAGCTCAGTTGGGAGAGCGTTAGACTGAAGATCTAAAGGTCCCCGGTTCAATCCCGGGTTTCGGCATTGACAACTTTTTTATTCATAATTTAAAAAAAAATGATTAGGATTGTCAGATAATAGAAATCCAGGAGTGAAGGTCATTAAATCATATTTTATAATGCAAATTAATTAAGAGATGTAGATTTTTATTTAAAATGCTCGGCAAACTTTCCAACTTTTTAGACATTGCAAAAATCTTAGCAGAGACACAAACCGTTTCGGTGTCACCTGGCTGCATATAAGCACAAGTGGGAAACTTGATTGCCACACATCAACTGCCGAAATAGCTCAGTTGGGAGAGCGTTAGACTGAAGATCTAAAGGTCCCCGGTTCAATCCCGGGTTTCGGCAATGACTACTTTTTTTCTAAATTCAAAAAAAAAGATATATTAAAATATTTTACTTCATAATATATATTATTTTATTGTTTTATTCATTGTCTAGGTGTAGACGTTGGTAAGTATAGTGTGATTTTTAAGCTGTCAATAATTAAATTATGTATTTAAATGTCTAAAATGTAATTACAAACTAGTATTAACTAAAAGAGCATGACTATTTACTTTCTGAGAGCCAGCCCAAAAGGGGTGGTCCCAATTTCCATATACATACAATACATAGGTAGCATAATCATTTGAATTGATTTAGTAAAGAACAAAGTTATGGAAGAAGATGATAGCCGGGAATAAAAGTAAGAGTATGCTTGCATAAATAGTTTTTATACCTGTCTTATACATTCATATATAGCAGCAGTTTAATTAACTGATACGTATAAACTTTGCAACACTCAATCAGTTGCCAGTTACTAAAGCTAGAGCGTGGTTAGTCTGTTGGACGGACTAGAAGTCCGGATCGTAGTCCCTCGCATAGCGCGTCCGACTCGCGTGATTGTTGTAGCTGTACATCTGGTGGGCATCGGCGAAGGCATCGGGATACTGATGGCCATGGCCGTATCCCTGAGGGTGCTGCTGCTGCTGCTGATGGCCGGCATATGGCTGATGCTGATGGTGATGGCCGAGATGCGGCCGCTTCAGGGAGTCGCCCTTCTGCGAGTAGGCCGGCTGTTGGTCATAGAAATAGTCGCCATTGTTCTGAGCATGGCGAGTCGATCTCCAGCTGTCGTAGATGTTGGAGCTGTTGCTGCCGTGCATGGAATTCGTGAAGCGCTGCAATTAGAATTTATTGTGAATTTATTATTTTAAAATAAATGAATATATTTTAGATGTCGTTTTTATATGTATAAATACGATATGCACTGCTTGTATTTAAGCGATTTCACTGCTTGCAGACATACGTTCACGTGTGTACTGCTTGCTGCTTACGCTTACGATTTCCAGTACACTGCTTGCTTCCGTGTGAGAAAAACGTGAGTGTTGACAATTTAGCTTATTTCTTTTACCTTATTTTAAATGTTTATAATTTATTTAATTTAAAAAGGCTATAAGTTTACCCTTTGTTTTAGTATGGTATTGTTGTTTTCATTCACATTCTTTTTTTGTTATTTTTATTGATTTTTAGCTTGTATAATTGCACTGCTTGCATTAACGCTTGCGATTACGGATACACTGCTTACCTTTGGCTTGATGGGCTGCTTGGTGTCGTTCCAGGGATCGTCAATGTTGTAGAAGTCGTCCACTCCGTAGTTGTCAGCACCGCCCATGTGGTTGACCTTGAGCTCGTTCAGCATGTCATTGGTCAGTGGAATGGGCGTCTTCTTGGCGCGCTTCTGGCGACTGAGCAGCTACAAAAGGAGAAGCAGTATTAAGTGAAGACTGCGGAAGCAGGAGATGCTCGAGGACTTACCACTGTGACCCCAAAGATGACGACAAAGACGAGCGAGCCGACGCCGATGACAATGACGACAATGGCCCACTGTGGAATGGGCAGATCATCCTCAGTGTTCTCCAGGTTCGTGTGCAGATTCTTGGCAATGACTGTTGGTAATGGAATCGGTAAGTGTTAAGGGAGCTGGACGACTGCTTGGTCGTGACACTTACCACTGAACTCGGTGGCCACCGGGTCGATGGTGAACTTGCCCATCTGGTAGCTGGCCTTGACTAGTTGCTCCTCCTGCGGCTGGACACTGGACTCGCTGTCCGTCTCGTTCTCCTGGGCGTCCTTGTCGGGCAGCACGGCCATCGTGGGCCTGCTGAGGGCGTCGTGGAACAGCTGCTTGATCTCCAGGGTGTCCACGTCCTCGGTGATGTTGGCCAGCTCCACGTAGTAGTCGACCAAGACGCTTCCCTTGCTGAAGCTGTCGATGCGCACCTTCTTGTACCACTTGCTCAGCTGGGCCGCATTGGAGTAGACCTCGTTGAGCTATATGAGGGGACAAAGAGAGGAGTTGATGGGGAGAAAGGGAGAGTGGGGAGTAGATGAGGCAGACTCACCTGAGCTTCCAGCTCGTGTGCGAGATTCTTCCACTCGACGGTGTTGTGATCCAGGAGCTCTGGCTTCCAGGCCACGCCCTCGATTATCTTGATGGTCGCCTCCAGATCGCAGTCGGCGGTGCAGTGTCCCGGCTTCGTGGGTCGTGGTGTGGTGGTGGTCGTCGTGGTTGTGGTGGTGCTGGTGGTTGTCGTCGTGCTGCTGCTGCCTGCCGCTGTCAGCAGATCCTCGAAGTTGATGGTCTGGGCATTGAGCTTGTCAATCGACAGCGGAGTCGTCGGGGGCGTTGGCCAGCCCGTGAACTCGGTGGTCGCCCGCATCGGAGGACCCTTCCTAATGACCAGGGATGGCGACGATGCCGACGACGACGAGGCGCCAGCGTCGCCTGCTCCGTCGATTGGGGTGTGTGGCGTGGTCAGTCGGT
The DNA here is from genome assembly GCA_037043435.1 of Drosophila suboccidentalis. NCBI lineage: Eukaryota > Metazoa > Arthropoda > Insecta > Diptera > Drosophilidae > Drosophila > Drosophila suboccidentalis. The sequence continues at coordinate 154,891 of JBAMBK010000713.1, read as the reverse complement.
GGGAGCCCAAGCGCTTGTGGAATCCCTTGGGAAAGACGACCTTCAGCCCGCCAGTTGCCTCCGTGGAGCTGACAGCCGGAGCAGCGGGAGCAACTGACGACTTGGGCTTGCTGGTCGTGGTCGAGGCGGGATGCGGCGCCGTCTTTGACTTGAAGCCCGGGGGCAGCAGCGAGGCGAGCAGGTCATCATCATCCTCCGCGGGACTCGCCTTGAGGGTGTCGTTCAACTTGAAGCCAGGCGGCAGCAAACTGCTCAAGTCATCCACCTTGAGGGGGGTAATAACAATGGGCAGCTTCGGCTCTTGCACTTGCTCCTTGGGCGGCTTATAGCCCGGCGGCAGGAAGCTGCTCAGATCATCGAAGGGAACGGCGACGGCGGGAGATCGCTGTGTGGTCGATGTAGTCGGGGGACTGAAGCCCGGCGGCAGGAACTTGGACAGGTCGTCGACCAAAGCGATCGCTGGCTTCGACGTCGTCGAGTTCGAGTTCAGCTTGTAGTCCTTGGGCAGCAGGGCGGCCAGGCTGTCGTCAAAGTCGCTGAAGAGACTCTCCAGAGCCGGAGTCTTTGTTGTGGTCGTTGTCCTGGGGGGTTTGTAGCCCTTGGGCAGGAGACCCGCCAAGGCGACGTCCTGCACGGCGACGACGCCGTTCTTGAAGGAGCGACTGATGGTGGAGTTTCTCGCTGGTTTCCTGCTCTTCTCCTGATCTTCTTCGACTGGTGACGCCTCCGTCGTCGTCGTCGTCGTGGTTGTTGTGGTGATCTTGCGGTTCTTATAGCTGAACTTGGGCTTGAATCCCACGGGCAGCAGACTGGCCAGCTCGTCCATTTCGGCTTCATCAAAGTGCTGATGCTGCACCTTCAGCTTAGCTCCCCCGCCGCTGCTGGTGGTGCTGGGAGCAGCTGTGGTGCGAGGCTGGAACTTGCGGATGTTCGGCGCGAACCTCCCGCTGCCCGTGGACATGGTCGAGGCGGGCGTGGAGGCGTCCATCTGGCTGATGATGGGATACTTGCCGGACAGCACGCCACTCGACAGCTCCGACTGCACGCGGTCGAGCTTGTCGATGATGCTCTCCGTGGAGGCGCCCTGAGCGGGCAGGGATCTCTCCGTGCTGCTTGGGACAGGGGCGGAGACCGAGCTAGTGGAAGCGGTTGTCGTGCTGGGCTCCTCGCTGCTCTCGTTGAGGTCGAGCTGCTTCTGCTGCTGCTTGGAGTGCACCTTCCGCTCGAGCTCCGAGAGCGTCTGCTTCGTCTCCTCCTGCTCGATGGCGGGGAAGGGCAGGAAGCGGGCTCCGTTGATGCTTCTGCTCGTCTGAATGGACGCCACGACCACGTAGCTCTCGGTCACATTCGCTGGCTCACTGGGCACTGGCGTCGTTGTCTCCACAGTCTCCGCTCTCGGCACCTCTGTGTGCTCCTCTGCCTCCACCTGCTCCTGCTCCGGCTGTGGAGCTGGTTGACTGTCCGCCAGAGTCGTGGCCAGGCTGCTGGGCGTCACAGGCGCCGGAAACGCTGTGGAGCCATTGACGACGCTCTTCGTGGTCACCACCGAGATGATCTCCCGTCCGTCGTCGAACCTGTGCTCCTTACTCGGAGTGGATTCGTTCTCCGTCTCGGTTGTGGCATCATTGTGCTGCTCCTCCTGCTCTCCCCGCTCCCCTTCGCCTTCGCCTTCCTCTTCCTCGTCGTAGTCGTACTCCTCGTCACCTTAAGTATGTAATGATTGTAATGATTGCGAATATAGACTAAACTGATTCCTTACCTTCCTCACCCTCCTCATCGTCGTACTCGGACTCCTCCTCCTGCTTGGACGTCGTCTGGATCTCCTTCTCCTTCTGGGTTTCCGGTGCCTTCGGTTGCTTCGGTGTTGTGCTCTGCGTTGTGGTGCTTATGCCTTCTCCTGGGGATTCGGTTGTCTCTGCTTCGAACTCCGTTTGATGCTCCTCCGTCGACTCACCTTGCTTGGGTATTGCGGTGGTTGCCTTCTCCTTCTCCCTCTCCTTGTCCTCCTCCTCCACATACTCGTACTCGTGGGCGACATTCGGGAGAGTTGTCTCCTCTGAGAAGTCGCTGGTCTCCGAGGAGTCTGTCTGGGATTCCTCCGTGCTCGTGCCCCTGTCCGTGCTGCTGCTGCTGCTGGTGGACCTGTCGAGCCCGTCTTCGCTGCTGGTCGCCGTGTCCTCTGAGAGTGCCTCGGAGGTGTGCTCCTGACTGACTCCAACGCCGCCCTCCGTCTTGGCTATTGTGATGGGCGTGATTGTCTCCTCCTGCAGTGGCAGTTTCTCTAGGCTCGAGGCTTCTTCTTGCTCATTCTCTGGCTGCTCCTGCTCGTACTGTTCCTCTCCACTCTCCTGCTGTTCATCCACGCTCTCTGTGGTGCTCGTTGTGCTGGACGAGGGTCGGGGCAGCTTCAGCCTGGCGTTGGCGCTGTTGTAGTTAAAGGGTCGCTTGCTCACGACACTCACGGGCTCGTTGATCTCGCGACTGATGAACACGGGACGACGAGGATTCGGCGCCTTGCGACCAAAACTGGGACGTTCCGAAGACGCGTTCTGCGTGACCGAACTGCTTGTCGTACTGCTTGTTGTCTTTGCGGCTGCTCGATTGCTGCCAAAGCGATTGTACCGCTTGCTGCTCACCGCTTGCTCTGCACTGCTTCCCGTCGTTGTCGACGGCGTTGAGGTCTGATAGCGACTGCGCAGCCGATAGGGCGTCGCAGCGGCAACTGCTTGGGGCGTGGCCTCGTCCGCTGGAGGCGCCTGAGTGCGAGTGCGCGTCGAGCTGGGCGAGAAGCCGCCGTTGCCAAAGGGACGCAACGCTGCACTGCTTGACGCCAGGCGCTTTTCGTTCTGTAATGAGAGGTGGAAAGAGGAGGGAGGTGTTGTCTATTATCTATATCAGATTTATATTAAATTATTATAAGTTTCATTTTATTTCCTGCATGGCTTACAAATCTGATGGGTTACTAATGTGGGATAATTGCCGGGCTGTCAAGCAGTCCAATGCCGTGCTACGCATTGTTACAATTTGTTATCTTTTTGTTACAGTTTCAGTCTTGCTAGTTTCTATAGTTATTAAAGTTGGCAGCTGTGCTGAAACAGCTTCTGTGGTCATATGTTATCGTCGTCATGGGAAACTGTTACAGTTACAGTTAGCTGGAATTGCAACACACTCACACACACACACATAGTCACATTCACATTCAACTCTGCGGTTCGTCTGTCAATTGTTTTGCGTGCGAACTCTTCTCTGCTTCTCTGCTTCTCTTCCTCTCCCCACACCCCTTAACCCCCCTCACCACACTCTGTCTCATCATCATCCCATTCAAGTGATTCTCAAATTTGTCTAAAGTGTTTTGTGCAAATTTCCAACCTGTTGTCTGTCTGTCTCTTGTCTATTTTGTGTTCCATTTGCCAACTTTGGGGTCCACAATTTATGCGCTCGTATTTATTTAATTTTTATGTGAAGGCAACGATCGAATTGAAGGCGAAGAAGAGACTCGTAATAGAGACTGTGAATTTGAACTGTGACTTCTTTTCACAATTCTGCAGACGCTCAAAGTGCTTCACATGTTATTGAAAGCTGTTGGATTGAGTGTTGCGCGATGACATTTGGGTCGCTGCAGTGCAAGCAGTAAGTTGACAGTTGACGGCACTTGTTGAAGTGTGGCAACCAAGCAGTGTCGATGGGACACTTTGATCGCCACTCGACTGCTTGTGGCAAGGTGTGCAAATATGAGTATTTCGCATGGTTTCGAAATTGATTATCATTAAAAAGTGCATATTTCATATATGAACATTAGCGTTAATTATTCAAACAATACGGTGAGCGATGTCTGTTGAGTGCTGACTAATTGTCATTGTGGGCGGTCAATTTATCTGCTTATGGTATACACCAAGATTAATCATGCGAATACGCTTTCGCTCAAATTTGGCAACAAATTGTGGCAATTAACTTTTAATCAAAATCACAAGCAACAATTGAAAGCGTTGCACGACTCACAGATTTGCTGTAAGCAGTGCTAATGGAGTGGCGATAGAGGAGAGCAGTGAACTGCTTTTTGAAGTACATGTGAAAAGTAGTATTCTGAGTATCTAGTTTATGGCTAAAGACTTTAATGGACAAACTATGCAAATTATTGTGTATTATTTATCCACACGCCAACTGTAGATACCCCATTGCCCAAGCTACTGGGTATAACGAAGAAGGAGGAAGGAGAAAAGTAAAACAAGACGTGAGGAAAGTAGGGAAGCTTCAATTGAGTATTTGTTTAATGGGAATGCAAATAAATAAATGCGAATATCTCTAAGATACTAAGATAAAAATGCTTGTGGAAGAGATAAACAAATGAAATGCTCCAGATTTGTTAAAGGCAATAAACAACCAGGTGAAAGGTAAAGCTGATTTCATTGATAGATTCATGTGCGGTCTTAGAGAGAGACAGAGACACAGAGGGAGAGAGAGAAGGAATTCAAGTATGCGGTTTGCAACTGGTTCTTTGATTTAACTGAATTTTGTGGCTGTTTTTGCTGTTGGCCAAAATAAAACATTCAGAGAGTGAGAGAGAGAGATAGAGAGGGAGAGGGAGAGATAGAGAGCCAACTGATACTGATATTGGCCAAATCAGAGCATGGCCAATTGTTTTGTTAAGTGTGTTATGCAATGCCAAAATGTTGTTTGTTGATTTTTGTTAGTGTTCCTTTTGTTGCTTTTACTTTTCGACTTCCATCTGTCTCCCTGTCTGTTTCCCTGTCTGTCTCTCTCTCTCTGTCTCTCTCCCTGTCTCCCCCACTCTCAATTGGCATTTCCTTACCACTGCTGCTGCTGCCGGCTCACTGAAGTGGGCCAGAAACTGCGTCTGCTGATGGGGAACATTGACGCGCTGCGTCTGCGTCTGCGGTTGGAAGCCGTTCAAGCCGTTCAAACTGCTTCCCAAACTGCTCCCTAAGCTGTTCGCTCCGTTCCCGCGTATCGCCTTGGAGCGTGTAAATCCATTCGATGGCGTTGCGGACGTTGCGCCACCTCCAACTCCACTGACGGGCACCCCAAAGGGGCGTGGCGAGATATCGTAATAATCCGACTGTCGATTCGGTTTCTGTGGGAAGCAAAAGAAACAGGAACAGAAACAGTTACAGATACAGAAAAAGCCAAGTTAATTCGTGTTGTTATAGGCCAATCATGGCGCATTAAAAATATGTGATTTATTGATACTCGGTTAAGAAGATTAACATTAAAAACATTCCAAGCCGACAAAACCAAACAAAACAGCCAAAGCTCTAACTGCACCACTTGGCATAAGTTGCACTCACTGTGTACTGTGTGTGCACTGCAGTTATTGACAGCAAATAGTTCGTTTGAGATTTGCATACACACAACAGTGGCAAAAGCAAAGAAAGCAGTGCACACCACTTTGCATTAAATGCACTCTATGCAATGCAAGAAGTGCGTGTGACATTTGCACAGTGAATGCGTAAGCTCGGATTACAGCGAGCAGTGTGTGTTGAGATGAAGCTGACAAGTCAAAGGCAAGCAGATTTGAACTATCGACTGCAGTGCGGGAGAAAATTGTAATAAGTTGAATTTCAAAATACTCGTAAGCTGACAACGAAACTCTTAAGATCATTTTGGTTGTCCACAGAAATAAGAGTACTCATTGGTACACCTGAGAGGGCCTTCATTCCACTCCACTTCACTCCACTCCACGTGTTGCAGGCAATGCCAAAGCGCTTTAAGATTCAAGCAGAAACAACTGTAAAGTTGATTGCAAATGGATTGAAATCGAAATTGAAAGCAGTGCCAGCAACAACAACGACTAGAAATCAAACAATGGAAATCTATCAAAAGTATTTGATTGAAGTGTATCAAGGTCGTAATCGAAATTCGACTGGCCGCTAATTACAGAAATCGCTGTCAGTTGTCAGTTGCCAGTTGCCAGTTGCCAGTTTCGCCTTTAAGGTGGTAAGTACTTGTTGTTATTATGCATTATTATTGTTGCTGTTGTTTGGTATTTGTGTTTATTTCTCAGTTTATTTATTGCCTTTTTTGAAAGTGCTTCTATAAAAATCTTGGGTGCAGTACGAGCAGAGGGAAGGAGTAGGGGAGGGAAGAGAGGGGAGTGAGTTTTGCTCTGTTAAACAAATTGCATACAAAACGCAAGTTTTGTTGCTAAAAGGCGAATTTCAATTCAAGCAGTTGCAGTTACTGTTGTTTTCCTCTGTTGTCGTTTTCCGCTTAACGCATCAGAGAATAGCCCGCAAGACATCAGCTTCTACAATACAACAACAACAACAAACTGCAGCTAATTTAAAAAGAGAGCTCTTCCTCCATTTCATTTCCATTTCTCCAGCAATTAGACAGGAATGAGTAATGAGAGTCTTAGTCTGATTAACCAATGGTAATTGAAGTTTTGACTAAACTGCTTGTATTTGTGAATTGTGACTGTGACTGCTTTCCCAGCACTGATGATTTCACTGTCACCAGTGGAGTGGAGTGGGGAGTGGGAGTGAAGTGGGGTGGGGAGTGGGTGCAATAGCCAAAGAGGAAAGAAAGTGTCGGTCAAGAAATTAAAAAGAGTCGCTTAAGTCGCTTGTCAATATGGAATAAACATAAACAAACTATGAAAAAGCTGCTCACGTACTAAGCATAAATATTGACTTTCACTCTAAAAAAAAAGCAAACAATAATAAAAATTATTATTAACCAATGCAATCTTCATTTAATTTTTACTTAATATTTACAGTGTCCATTCTAAGGAGCACACATCAATTTGAACCGCTGCAAGTGGTGCATAATTAACATGTGTCCAACAGTCACAATGCAGTGCAAGCAGTAAGCTCAGCTGATGCCAGAGGTGTTAAAAGTGCACTCTGCAGTCGACAATGGCGAGCAGATCTCCTGCTGTGCGCTGACTGCAAACTGCAAGGCGGACAGACACTGCTTGCAGGCACAGTGCACACAGTGCAGTTGAATTGAGGCCATGACATGTTATTTCAATTAGGGCCAAAACTGGAAGCATCGACTAAGTGCGTGCTCATGATCGCACGCTGCTTGCTAATAAACAATATGATTAAACACTTTTTTCCTCAGCCTATTTTTTCAATTAGAAACACGTCATTCAAATGCATTTCAACGCATAAATAAACAGCGTTGATTCGTTGAAATGCAGAAGGCACTTTGTCTGTCTTTGTCTTTTGTCTGCATCTTTTGTTTGGCTTGAGCAAAGTGAAAGTGAAGTGCTTCCAGCTTTGGCCAGTGGTCGAATACCCGTGAATACCCGTGTTACGACGAATACGAATATTTGTACACCCACCCCAATTTACTCATTCATTCATTCATGTAGTCTAGTCTTTTTCTTGCGTGAATCGTTTCGTTTCGTTGTTTGTGTTGTTGACCAACAACGACTTCAACTTCAGCTCAGTTCCAGCTTTAAAGGAAGCCGCGTGTTGCACGCAGCCAGCGATGGGCGATGGGCGAGGGGCGTGGCAAATGGGAGTCGTGGAGTCGATGAGAAGAGACTCGTGAGTTGCATTCCGTTGAAATACTTTAACTACATGTTATTGTAAGCCTACAACTGCTTCCCTACTGCTTCCCGTTATGCTCTGTAACACTTCTCGTGAACGTGATCGTGATTGAAACTGCTTCCTGTTAATTATCGACGTGCCACAGACCCATTTAATAAAGGAGGAGGAGGCAAATTCATGTATTCAACATTTAACATAGAATTTGTACAAACTTGTAATTGCGAATTAAAAATAAGAAAACCAAAACTAGGAAAATTGTAATTAGGATAAAGCATTGGGAAGTCGAATATTACAAAAATAACATTAAAATAACTATGCATGACTTTATTTTACTGAACTTCCAGAAATACTATTTATTAATGTACAAAATTAGATAACATATGGGCTAATCCGAAAATTTTTAAATCAAGGGCAAAAATCGAAAGTTGTGAAAAAACTGCATGTTTTTTAATAAAAGTTGTTTTTTGGATTTAGAGGACACATTTTCAGGCTTCGAATTACAAAATCATAAAGGTTTTACGGTGGTTTGGTTGTTCATGGCCGAGCCTAATCAATTTATTCCTCTTTTTGCCTCTTAGTTTCAATAATTCTTGTAAAAAAAAGGGTATTTTTAATGACATAAAAAGTGGGTGTTTAGCGCTTAGCTCATCTTAAACTTTGTTTCATTTTCCTTTATTTAAGATAAAAGCTATATCGGAAAGATATTTAATATATATTAAAAATTTGAACAAAAGTGTGTGTGTGTAAAAAGTGTAACGTCCGCAACAGACAAAAACTAAGATTTTTAATAACAAAGATTTTTAATACTTATCTTTATTTTTGATGCTGGATTGATATGGTCATATATTCCACTTAATTTTTTGTATTTGGATTTTTTTTGTTTATTATGCAAAATTCGCTAATATATGTACAAATGCACGTTAACCTCAAATCGACTTCCATTCTTTGTAACGGCCGCAACGGAACTTTCAGCAAGCCTAATTTTTTTTCAAAAACAGTAAGGCTTTTATTTTAAAATAGGTTTAAGAGTTCTCCCAATGAAATGCATTTTTCAGAAAATTGCATTAAAATTCACTAATCTGAACGGGAGCTGTATCAGTTTAAACATGAAAATATGCGTGCAAATGTAACGTCCGCAACTCAGGATTAGCCAATATATGATATTAAATTATTCCAGAAATAATTAAATGGAGTTTGTATTGAATTTATTAATTGAGATTTTGTATCCTACTATTTAAAATGAATAATAATATAACTATTATAATAATAAATTTAAAATTTAAGCGGAGTCGAAAAAATTAAAACTGCCTTTTTATAATATTTATTAATATATTTCAAAGAAATTTAATCAAACCTTCTTTATTATTTCTAATATTAATGAATATTTTTATTTGTTTTTCTTACTTTATAATTTTTAGTTTTTTGTTTACGCTTGGCAATGTTTGAATAAATATTCGAAATTAGGATGAGGTTGCGTTTTTACTGTGAATATTCAGCAAATTAAAGGGAAAAAGCGGAAGAACTCGAAGAAGAATCCTTGCAACTAAATCTGCTCGTGTCACGCGCTCATCTCTAGCTGCAGTTCGCAATTCTCCTCACAGTTTAACAAGTTTTGCAATGTGGCCCAATCAAATTTCATATGTGGCATGTGGCAAGTTGTAATTTTTGAATTTGATTTGATTTGATTTGATTGGAGTTCGTTTTTCTTTCACATTTTATTTTGAAACTAGACACGGAATAGTGTGAGCGAGAGAGAGGAGAAAGAGAGAGAGAGGGAGATAACAAGTTATTTAATTGCCTTGAGCAAAGTTGGTTGCTTGCATGAATATATTTTGTGTGGCAGGTTGCTTGCCACCCCAACCCCAACCCCAAACCACTTGCCAACTGCCAATTGCCAGTTATGGCCAAAACCTGAATATTAAGTAGGAGCACAAATTGGAGCTTGGACTCGACCTGGAGACCTGGAGATTTGATTGAGAGTTGACTGCAAACTTACCGCGAACTGTGAATTGCCTCCAAATTGTGATCCGAATGGCGAGTTGGAGCTTTGTTTGTTCCCGTTCTCGTTGGCTATGAACAGCAGCTGCTCTTGGTAGGAGCCGGGGGCGGGCGCGGGCGCGGGAGCGGGGACGGGGGAGAATCCAGTGTTGGCACTGCGATAACCGTTGAGCGTCTGCTGCGGCTGCTGCAGCTGGCGGGGAAACGAGCCGGAAGAGGGCACAAATCGATTCTGCGAGGGAAAATAATAACTGGATGCATCTGAAAGCAAATGAAAAACAGAGAAGAAGAAGGCCAGCAATTAGTTAAGGGTAAACTGCTTTCAATGCTGCGTCAGCGGCTTCACTTATTCAGCTAGCCATGAAACGCACTCAACTTCAACATCATTGTACATAATTGTCAATTAATTGTTATAAATAAATAGATAAATAAATAAAGTGATAAATAAATAAAATAAAGTCGATGCTCGGGGCAACAATTTGTCATGGCTTGTCACTCGCTATTCGCACACTGCTTTGTCGTTGTGTTGGCACTGCTTTGACCTCTTTTGCCAGCGATAGATGCTGCCTGATTGATACGAAACTGCAAATGGCAAAGCAATCGCACAACAATAGCAACTGCTTGACCAGCAATGGCAGATGTTGTGAACAGGACATGTAATAACTAACAATTCTACAAGCAACAATAATTACACAAAATGTAAGATCGCATAAAATATTTTTATTTTAAATTAATATATTTATTTAAGCTATATTTATTAGTTCATCAACGAGTCATCCGGTTGACATAACATTTATTGTATTTAGCTTACACCCAACAATTGTAAGCAGTGTCATTTCACTCGTGTTGCGTGAACAATGAAACTGTAACAAACTGCAAGCAGTTATTAACATCGTTTTAAGCTGGCAATTGGCCTCGTTGAGTTGAGTTGAGTTTTTTTTTGGCAACTGCCAAAGAGATACTTATGTAAATAGAGCGTGGGCACCCAAAACAGACTGCAGCAACAATAATAACAACAACAACAGTGAATAACTTTCAGCTGCAATATCGCATGCGTCACTCTTTGGCTTTTTGACCCACAATGTCTAGGCATGAAAAGCTGCTGCACCACGCAAATAAAAACAAAAACAAAAAAACGCTGCCACTAATTGAAAATTGAAATATCATACTCGGCGCAGTATTTCAAACGAAAATGCAGAGCGCTGAAAATTTTATCAGGCAAGGAGAGGCGACGCCTACGTGGCGACTGGAGGCTGCGAGGCTGAGGGGCATTGAGGTGCCCCAAAGCTAACATTACTCAAGTTTCACACCTTGTTTTTCGACACATGCGCCAGTTTGTTTGAGTGTGAGCACAAATATATGCAATTGCGTGGCGAGGAGGGGTGTGGAATATGCGCAAGTGTTGAAGGCGATAAGTTAAACTCTTGATTAATTGACGAAAAGAAGTGTCAGCAAAGATACACATTTTATAGAGCCAAGGCAAGCAAAACAGACCCAAACAGAACTGCTTATCAACTGCTTGACGACGACACATGCAAAGAACGAGAACGAAAACGAGAATACAAGTAGTTGGATGTTAAGCAGGCGTCTGATGATTTCCGCTGTGGCGTTGTGCGTTGAGTTGACGCCCGTTCTATGTTGAGTTGAGACTGATGCCCCGGGTTCGATTCTCGCAGAATGGAATTTTGTTTCGCATTTATAAATTAAGTTTTATAATTGTTTCTTGACTTTTCCTGTTGTTGTTTAGCCTTCAGCGCTTGGGCAAGAGTTGCTTGGTAAATTGCCAGCCGGCAAACTCTAATCCGCTGAAGGTAGATTGAATCGTTCGGTCTCCATTGCCGTTGACACTGCACTATTGTTCCGTTTCATAAGTGGACATTGCAGTTCTGACGTGACTGAATACACTTTTATTTTGTTATAAATAATATCACATGTATAGCGGATTATTCTGTATATTGGCTTGTTAATATTCTCCACGCATTTGACCCAAAACTGAAAAACCAACCAATCAATACGTGACACACTTTTTTGTCTGCCTATTTTGCGTCTATTTCTGGGCAGAACCTAAAATCGAACAGCAACAATGATCAGCCAATTGTCGCATAAACACAATTCATGTAAATTGTCGATCGATCGCATTGGAATTTATTGTAATGTGAATGTGAATTGCCATTGGAATAACAAGCAGATGGGCAAAAGCAGTTCAACTGCTTGTGCATTGAGTCACAATTGGATAACGAATGGCATTCAATACTGCTTGCAAATTAAATACCAATTTTAAAATATTACTTTTTATTTTATAAAATACTAAGTTCAATACTAGTCTCTAGTTAATAACAATTCTTGGATTTTAAACTTGAGATTTTTCTTTACAATGAATTTGAGTGACTTCTAATCCATCAGAGTAAAAGACAGAGGCTGCTTTAAAGGATATCTATATCTCCGTCCGATTTGCTCTTTCGGCTTAAACGCTGCTTGCACTTGCCAGCCGAGCGAGCTTTCTTCGTCTTGACGATCGTTCTGCGCTTCTTGATCACTCTGGTTGTCCTTGTCCGATTTGGATTCGGATTTGGATTCGGATTCGAAGTTGGACTTGGAGTTACATCAGTTGCCTTGCTCTTCAGCCCGCCAATTGTGACGTGATCTCGAGGCAGCGCCGTTCCTCGCAGCTGTTCGTAGGGCCTCAGGGATCGGATCACGTAGTCGAACATCTGGCAGGGCGTCAGCTTGTCCCAGAACTGATGGGCCATGATCGTCAGCTGCTGATCTGTGAGCCAGCGGGCAAAGTCCTGGTAGAATATGTCGAACGGCTTGCAGGCCTCTGTTTCTGGACAGGACTCGCCCGTCGTCCTCTCCCTCTCTGCCTCCCTCTTGGTGGCGGTCTGCTGCTTGGCCAGCCAGCTGGAGAAGTCCTCGAAGAGCAGCTCGGAGGGCATGGGCCGGAAAAAGTGCGACTTCAACATGTTGTTGTTCAAATGCGTAAAATGCGTAAAACTAAAATTTATATATGTATCTTTTCTTTCTTTTTTGTTTTCTCTTTTGTTTTTCAATAATTTAGATGCTTTAACAAGTTGTGTGTGTTGAATTAAAAATGGGCAACTGACAAGCAGTCCCCGCCTGCCACAACAACAACAACAACAACAACAGCAGCAACATTAACAATGCCTTCAATGTTGTTTCAACTTTGCCGCACGGCCTTTAGTCAAGTGCCTCCCAAACTGTCGGCATGCAACGTTTGGCATTTGGCCCAAAGCAACAAGCAACTGGCCAAAACAATGAGCCAGACCCAAACCATTTTGAGTCTCTCGTTTCTCGCATGTCGAATGGACAGCGCTGCACAGTGGTTACAAATTTAAAATACACTGATGTAATAATTCTGAAATTGGTTTCATTAATTAAAGTTGCACTGCAATTTGACATTTTGAAGAACTTCTTGCCACTGCTTTTGGTCTGCTTGTTAAACTGAATTCACTCTCTCGCTCCCTCTTTCCGCCTCTCTTGAGGCTAATTATAGAAGTGCATTATGATATTGTGCGATTTATTGCATCTTGAATTATTCCCATTCATTTGGAATGTTGCCGCAACAAATTGCAAAATAAAAGCATGAAGCATCTTGCATTTTCTTCTTTTGTTTTTGTTTGTGCGAAATGTCAAGACGCCATACCGAAAAGACAACAGCAGTTGAAGAAGCAGCAACAATTACAGCAACAACAACAGCAAGCCGAAGAAGAAGAAGAAGCAGACTCAGCAACAACAACAACAACAAACGGCGACGAAACAAGTTGAACTTTAAGTTATCTTAACTACTTGTATAATCAAGTTTCAAACTGCTTGCAATTGCTGCGTCTTCGCTTCGATTGAAGGTCGTGCGAGCAAACTACGAGTACACAGTTTTACAGTCACTGCGCACAATTTGACTGACAGTTGTTCCAGTTTTTAAACAACTTTAACTTTTTAAAAAGCTTAACTATAACTATAACTTTTCACTGTTTTCAATTTAAGCAGCAACAAAATGATGAATAGTAAAAAATAAATAAATTAGAAATTTATGTATTAACTATTTTTCGAATATAACGTCAGGGTAATAAATCTTAGGCATGTCAAACATAAAATCATTACTTTCTTGTTAAAAAATAGAATTAAAAACAAAACAAGAAATATAAATTTGGAATTGTTTGCTATAAAACACACCCCTTATATGGCTGGCGACTGTCCAAGTTGTAATCATGTGATCATGGCTCAAAGTTCTGACCACCTGTGTGAAAGTGACATCATGCCAAACCCAGACAATAATCATGGTAAGTCCCTTGTCTTGTCTTGTGTCTTGTGTTTTTGCCAAATTGATAGATAATTTCGTTTAATATACTCGCTTTTTCAATGGACCCTCGCAACGAGGTGACAGAACCCACAAAATCGCCATAAAATTTAACAAAAGAGAGAACAGTAATAATAAAAAACGACAACAGCGACAGTCGAGAGATTGTTATGATACCTAGACTTGACTTGACTCTGACTGAAACAAAGTTGAGAAATTAGCGCAAGCAGTGGACAACGAGCTGCGACTGCTTACTCCCTCCCTCCCATTTTCTGTTCTGCCCGCAACTGCTAATTAGAAAATAATAATGCGCTGCTTGAAGGTCAATGCCAAGCAGCAGAAGAAGAATAGAGCAGAAGAGAAGAGAAGATGAGGGAAATGGAGAAAAGTGAGTCAGCTGGTTTCTATGATTCTCTGATTCTCTGATCTGCTCAGCACCCACGGAAGTTGCGCTAATGTAAGACGATCTGTTGAGGTTGACAAATGTCATTAGCTGCCCACGCAACTGCTTGCTGTCTGCGTGTCTGTTGACTGCTTGCTGTCTGTCTGCCTTTATTATTCTACTGTAGAAATTCGAGGTGCGATGCTTGCAACACATCACATCACTCGCAATACATTCCAATTGCATCGTTTTCGACCCTGTGCTTAAGAAGCAAGAATGGGTCTGTTAAGTTAGTCAGAAAAAAGAAAACAGAAGGGAAGCTTGGCCGATTTGTTCTGATTATAATCATTGCGCTGGGAATCAGTTTTCGTATTCCAATTCTGGCATTTCTATGTTGATTTTAAATTTTATATTTTAGCAAAGTAAGTACAGGTTTCCTCACAGTCGAGTTTGCTTGACTTTAGTCTAGTTTTACCACATTTCTCGTTGTTTTTTGTGTGTTATAATTATATTTACTAACACATGCTGTGCTGCTGTTGCTGCTGCTTCTTGTTGTTGTTTGTTACTGTTGTTTGTTAATCACATATCACACACTCGTATGCAAACTTGTTACACAAAGCGCTAACGTCAAGCGAAACAGGCGTAAAGCAGAGCAGAGCACAACAAAACAAAGCAGTGTAAAAAGCAAAGCGCAAGCAAAACCAAAACAAAAGCGAAATAACAACAAAAACAGCCACTATAGCTAAAATTGTTGCATGAAAAGTCGCCAACTGTTTTTTGGCTATTGTTGTTTGTTCACACACACACACACACATAGAAGCAGTTTTGTGAAACATGTAAAAATGCTCTGCTTGAAATTTTGAATGCAATTCAAGAATGATTTAAGTTAAAGTTAAAGTTGCCAGTTAAAGTTAAAAATCAGTCAACCAAAAGATTGTCTGCCAAACATGTATTTTAAAATATCAACCAAAAATAAAAATTTGTCTATATTATGCGATAGATTTATTATTTTTTTTTTGAAATTCATTACAATAATAAATTTTAATTACTTTGTTAAGTTAAAAATGTAATCAGATTGGTAGCATTTGCCGGAATACCCCTTGTCAGTGTGTACAGGGTATAAAGAGGTGAGACAATCTGTTTAAACAGCACTTGCAACTCGACTGCACCACTAACCAATTTACAGTGGTTACCAAAACCAAGCAACCACCCACCCAAATCCAACAATAACAATAGCAAAATACTAAATATGATTACCAAAACATGAAATGCAAACAAGTTAAGCAGTCGATGGATTAGCGAGTTAAGAAAAGGCCAAGTAAACGATTTTATGAACCAGTTTAAAATATATTTAGCCAATGTTTATATTGTGTCTATTCATAATGGCCTAAAGGCAAAAGCCAATAGATTTTCAGCTCGAATTGGCGAGCAGTTTCCGCAGTCAATGCGAATATATTTATATATCTATGTGTAGTACGAGATATCCGGCATTTCGGTCAGTCATAAATACTTGTACATAATCAATCATTTGGCCAGGGACACATACAAAGCAGCAATTGTTAACTGGAACTGGAACTGGAACTGGAAATGGAACGCGGCTAACACCCGCACATGGCACATGGCACAAAGCCAACAATAACAGCAACAATTCCATGTTCAAGCCAACATTCTAAAGCTGCAAGTCGAGAGCATAGGGAACCTGTTTATGAGTCGTGCTTGGAATTGACTTAACTTGGCCAATTACATTGGCTTAATTGGCAGACACACTTGACTCGAGGGTGTGTTGACCACTTATCCACCTTTATTTTTATTACTGTTTGTCTGCTGTCGTCTGGCATTTTTGTCAAACGCTTTCCATAACTCAAATCCAACATTTATCTCGACCACATTCCAATCCATTCCAAGTTCCCGTTTTCAGTCAGCAGAGAACTTAACAAAGTCTCTTGAATACCCTGGGAAAAGCACAGCATTCAATTCATTCATTCACATTTATATTCGAAAAGTGGCAGTGGAAAGTGCATAAATTTGTACAATTTGTAAGTCATTTAAGCTTAAATATATGTATATAAACAACAGCAACAATAGCGCCGACTACTGGGCGTGTCAATTAAGGCGTTCAGAGGGCAAAGAGGGGAAGGAAGGGAACTTGCGTAACTCTTAAAATCTGAGGGTCAGCTTCAAGCCAAACGAAAACGAAAACAAAAAATGAATAAAAACTGAAAATAAAAAGAAAGGCAGCAAACGAAAGTGAAATTTTCAACGGATGATTATCAGATCAGAGTTGCCCCCGTTTGGGGCAGTTGAAGTTATGACCGACCCATCGATTTGAGGCCGCAATCTTTGAGGCAGCGTAACCAAAGAAAATGGGGCTACATTTTCAAATTGATTTCACGGACAGCTTCGGACAAGAGAAATCAAATATCTTCAAATCAAATCAGAGGGAAATGTGTTTACAATTCAATTAAGCTTCGGTTTCAATGTAATTAGCTCTCAGTTGTGACTTGCTGTTATCAACAGTTGTGAATGAAAAGAAAACAACAGCGAACTTAAAATGTTTAATTGAGATGTTCAAACTGTTATTATTCTACTTATTAACTACAGCGTGCTGTTATCAACAGTAATGCTTTAACATTGCTCTGTTAAAATGAGTACTGCTTGCAGAACGAATCCAAAAGAGCCCAGTGTGGGTGGAAGATAAAAAGAGAGAGATAGAGAGAGACACTTAAAAAGTCATAGTCCGATTTGCAACTTTGTAAATGGCAAACGAACATGAAAAACTTCTTGGTTGGGAAATTCTTTTAGCCGGTTTTCGATTACCACTCCCGCAATGCCTTAAAACTGAAACAGAAACTGGTTCAATTCCAACTTTGGCCAGCGCGTGGCGGGTGGCAATGTCCGCGATTGTCCCACTCCCTCCGTCTCTGCCCTGTCCACCACTTGAAATCACGACTTTTGTCTCTGTCCCTGTCTCAGTGTTGTTAGTTTACAATTCCCAATTCCCTGTCCCTTTGTTGACTCGGCTCGTGCGGGGTCAAAACTGCAGTCACTCTCAAAGGTGAAAGGCCGACGATCATTTTAGCCATCATCATCATCATCATCAACAATATCATCATTGATATTCTATCAATTATTTATTGTATTTGTTTGATTTGTGCTCCTCTCTCTCTCTCCTCGCTCTTTTTTCATTGTCTTCTCTCTGTGTGTTTTAGCCAAGTCAGCTTCAGGTCGTCTTCATTCCGATTTTGGCCAGTTTTGGGCAAGTTTATTTGATTTCGAGGTGCGACTGCGTTTTGTTTACGTTTCGTTAACTTCTTTTTTGTTTGGCTTGGTTTATGTAATTGGCAAAGCGTGCTCTACTCTCTGCTCTAATAAAGGTAACAACAAATACAAATATTATAAATAAATTACGAGTACGAGCGTTGTAAATGCAAACGAGTTTTTCGCATTGCAAAAACTTCAACTCGGAACTCGAATTGGGAGCTAAAAAACTGAAACAGAAACAGAAACTGACAAAGTTGTTGTTGTTGTCGCTGCTATTTGTTGGTATTGTTGGTAACTGGGCTTGGCCACAACATGTGGCAATAAATTGTGGCCAATAATAAGAGCAGACTGTTAGAAAAACACAAAACAAAACAAAGACAACATTGACTGACATCAACATCAACATCCAAACAGCTGAGATACGAGTACTTGAATTTGAATTCATGCTGTGCTTTATGTCAATTATATTTAGTTAAGCATTCTAACTAATTAGAGCTAAATGCTTAGATTCAAAATCAAATGAACTGAATTTGGAGCGAGAAAATGTTGAAGAATTCTTATGGCATTTTCCCATGAATCACATTTGAGGGAGTAAGTTAGATATCTAGATAAACATTGATCCAATTCCAACTACAATTCCGACTCGACTACAAATCACACAGCATTTAATGCTGCTTCAATTGAAAAGCCTCAATTAACAATTCAGGCAACGCACCAACTGATCTCATTACAAGCAGTGTAGAAGTGTACTGCTTGTAAACACAAGTGGTTCTCTCCAGTGTTGCCAGTTTGACTACTTGTTTTTTAGCTAGACTTAGCTTTTTAAATCTACACAAGCTAGAAAATTTTACATGTAAGTAAAATCTAGATATTAAAAAATCGAATTTACTACTTTTTAGATTGCCTAAACTTTAATATACTTAAGAATTATAGCTCTAAAATTCATTTATACTTAATATATAGATTCTTAAGCACAGCAAAGAATAAGATTAAATTAAATGAAATATTCGGAATAAGTACTAAGCAAAGACCTTAATTTATTTATTATAAGCCTAATAAGTTTAATATTCCACTATTAATAAAAACTTTCCAAGTGCTTTAGCTATTTCTGGCTATTTTTGTACATCAAATTAGCTAATTTAGCTCTTAGACAGCACTGGTTCTATTATTTTACAAAGACAGAGACAGAGAGGGAGAGAGAGAGAGAAAGACAGCACTTGATTAACTCGCAAGTGTGAAAAACTGTCAACAATCTGCGGCATTTGGACGCCTATTACTTCTTTTGGCCTTTTCTATTTAGAGTTAGAGCCAAGCACGTTGCCTTTCTAAACCAGGTCTTGGAAGTCGTGGCCCAAGCGTTGATTGAATGTCGCCTTTCTGGCTGCTTGCCGCTGATCTGGAGACTCTGTTGGAGATTGTTGAGTGAATGGTCTGCCCGACTGAATCTTGGACTGCAACTGGGACTGAGACTGGGATTGTGTCTGCCTCCACGTCCAGGTCGCACTCATAATGATCATCATTATGATCATTGTCGTTGTCTTCGTGCTGCCATTGTTCGCATTAGTGTTGCATATTAAGTAATAGAACTGTTTTGTGTTTTGTGTCTTGAGTACTGCGAGTACTTCAAATGGCGTAACTCTAGTACTTGTGCCACTGCTTGGATGCTGTTGTTGTTGTGGTTGCAGTTGTACTTAGTGTTGGTGTTGGCGGTGTCGTTGTCGCTGTCGTGGCTGTTAAAATGCAAGTGGCAAGAAATGCGCACTGCTTGCCACAAATGCCACAAATGACAAAGGGATCACTCTGAAATCTGTTCATTTTTATTTTCCGCTGTTCACATTGTGTAATAGCTTATGCATGATTTTGTGAATATTGTGTTTACAAATTTTATTTATTTAGAAAGTTCTTTTCAAGTTGTATATAACAAAACACATTTTGTTACCCAATGCAGTTCAAAAATTCGCTGAGAAAAATGACTAATTTCAGTTCGTTGGCTGGTCCATTAATAATTTAGCTGCATAAAGTAGAAAATATTGAAACAAATTTGTCTTTTCCCAAGACGTTGCGCGTTTCCCTTTTTGTAAGTAAGGTTAACGTTGAGAAACCTGCACTAAATGTTGTTTTCCTTGAGAATACGGTTAACCAAGCAGTCCAATAAATGTCCACACACAACACACACACACACACACATGCATACATGAAATTCCCTTGTACACTTCAGGAGTTTTTAAGCAGTTCAGTTTGTTGTTGTTATTAATGCAGAAGCGCATTATTGTTAAACAGGAAATGCTGCCCAAAAGCAGCAACAACGTAAGTGCAACAACAATAAAAACAACCAAAACAACAACAAGAGTTAATGCATTTTAGCTGGATCCCAGAGGCAATTTGGCTTGATCAGTTTTCCAGTTGGCCGCTTAACGAGCGGCAGGCATAAAAAATGCCCTTTGTTCGCTGGCATTTTTAATAAAAATGTCAAGATATGCACATACATACAAATGTATATGAGATGTATATTATATTTTATATAAATGTACATATGTAAGGTAAAGGAGGAGGATCTGTTGTTGCTTCCCTTTCAGACATGGCGACAATGAATTGCAATTTGCGCGCTACTCCAGTCCTTGACTTGTGCATCAATTGATGCAGTCGGATTCGGATTGGGATTCGCATTCGAAGATCTCTGCGGAGGCGTTCGAGGAGACACTCGAAGAGCGCCGTCATTTCTGTGATTGATGGCTGGAATTGTGCTTTTAGCCGACTGCCAAGTTGTTTGCTCAAAAAACACTTCAAATTGCAAGCAGTCAGTGGGGCATTGAACTGCTTCTTACTTACTTATATTGTGTGTGTATAAGCGACGAAGCCAATTTCAACCACTTTGTGCGGTGGCTGAGTGCTGAGAGTGCCAAACCACTTGGGGGCCAAATCATCCATTGGCTTGGCTATGGCTTCTAGGCAAAAGCTCACGCATTATTGGCAGCCACGCCCCTTTGAAGTGGTCAACACACCCACCCACAAACAAACGTGGCCCAAAGCGGTATGCAAATGTGTTAAGAAGAAGCAACAAGAACAAAAGCCATTAGAATCATGGATAGATAGAAAAAAGAACCTTGTTCTTCACACAATCAATCACACAAGCAACAACAATAACGTTTGTAATTACAATAGCAACAACAACAAAAACAGCAATCAGCTGAATGGCCAACAAATCTAAGCCAAGATTGTTGACCATTTTGGCACTGGCAAATCTATTTTACGGTTTTTACTCTTTTGCCTATTTCTCTTTTCATTGTTAAAAATTATGCGGAAAATTACAATGCACAGAAATGCGAAAGATTAAATCGTGTATTATTGTAAACCATAATAAACGTTAAGAGTTTTGGCTTTTATGTAGGCGACGGTTACGTGAAATCAACCGGTGAAAGAAGCCACAAAAAGTTGATTTCTGATTTCGGATTTCTGTACTCAAGTCGATCGAGTTGAGTAATCGAATTGAAAGAAGAACACGAGAAATCTGAATGGATTCCCAGAGTGTTTGATGAGTGGTCTCACTGTCAGAATACTCGCAAGCTAGAGTGTAAGACTGTTGTGGTTGTGGAGTCCAGTGTGAATTCGAGTGTGAATCAACTTGAACTTAATTTTAGCTTTAACAAAATTCCCCAATTTCCAAAAACCTTCAAAGAAATACCCGACTGTGTGCATAATCATTTGTATTAATCATTTACCAGTTTTAGGTTTCGAATAATAAGAACTTTCAGATGAACTTCTTTTACATTTATTTAACTTGAAGAGGGTTCAACGAAATTTCCCTAAATAAGAGGAAATTTTATAGGGATATTTATATATCCCAAGTCCAATTGGAACAAGTAATTATTTGACTGTTCGATTACACAATCTGGTGTCTGAAATTAAACACTAGACACGAGTGTCAAGTGGCAAATGATAATCAAGAAAGCTTTAAAAAGGAAAGTCAATACATAAAAAACCACAAGCCGCACGCAAATTCACCTTGAAATTGCATGAAAAACTTAGCAATTAGGGCGTCGCTGGATCAAATGTGTTTTAGGTACATAATTTTCGACAAAGAAAAAACGCATTAATGGGTAAAATCGGAATGGCAAATTTAATGTTTGCCATTTGCCGTTTGCACTTTGCAACAAAACGGAAACGCCAAAAGATTCGAGAGGAGAAGCATACGAAAAAGTCGTACGCGTAGCCCCAACTGGCATTTATGGGTCAAGGATTTTGCAGCTGTAATCAATTTGGCCACACTCCATTGGCGCTGGCTGGGTAGGGCGCAAAGTTCAGCTAACTGCAGAGCCCTCCAACTCCACTCCATGTATGTTATTGCACACCTGGCCAGGCTCCAACTCTTTTGTATTTTCCAAATATTTGTGCCTGTTGTTATGTCATTTACTTTGCTGACTCGACTTTGACTGCTGCTCAACTCGAGCATCTATCCAAACACTCCACGGGGGGTTGGTTCCATTCATTGACTCGATTGATGCCATGTATTGGCGCCCGTGAGTCACGGCGGAGTTTGGCCATTTGTCGGTGCTCGAAACACTTTAATGAATCACAAACGCTTGTCAAAGTATCAGTTGCATTTTTATTGGCATTTTTGGAGCATTTCTTGGCTACTTTTTAAAGAAAAAAATCCAGATATCGATCATCTAGCTCGTTCTTTTATTTAAGTCCTGTTCTCGTTCATTTAGTTCGATAAAGTTCCATCCGTTTATTTAACTCCGATATGCAACTCTAAAACAAGGGGGGTCCGCCGCCTGCTCGCTTCGCTCGCGGGGAGGTGCGGCTACAGTCGAGTTTGCTCGATTGTAAGATACCCTGTGCCAGTCTCCATAAAAAAGAATATTAGTTATAATATAATTAGTAATATGTTTGAAAGCATATAAAACATAAATATTTTACGCCGCTCGAATTTGGAGAACGATATAGTAGTCCGATTTCAACTAAATTTGGTGATGCCAAGGACCATCCCGTATGCCAATTGTGTCAGTTTGGTTGAGATATCTCAAACAACAAAAAAGTTGTTCGTCCTGAGACTTGATCATCGTCTGATCGTTCCTATGGCAGCTATATGATATAGTAGTCCGATTTCAACCATATTTAATCAGGATGTATGAGACCATCCCGTATGCATACTCTGTCAGTTTGGTTGAGATATCTCAAGCAACATAGAAGTTGTTCATACTAAGACTTGATTTTCGACTGATCGTTCCTATGGCAGCTATATGATATAGTGGTCCGATCCAAATTTAAAAACAATATCTGCGTCCGGTATCCAGCAACCTACATACCAAATTTGAAGTCTCTAGCTATTATAGTCTCTGAGATCGACGCGTTCAAACAGACGGACGGACAGACAGACGGACATGGCTCAATCAACTCGGCTGTTGATGCTGATCAAGAATATATATACTTTATGGGGTCGGAGATGCTTCCTTCTGCCTGTTACATACATCACACAAGTCTAATATACCCTTTTGACCATTTTCAATGGGCACAGGGTATACAAATAGTTATCGACTATCGTTTTTAACAGGGTTGCTTTCATGACCAGTCGTAGATCTAATCGTAAAAATATCAAATATGATCACTGCGGACGGCAGTCCGCGCTAGTGACGAAAGCAGCACGAAGGGTGCTTTTATATTCGCCGAAGGTGGACGATTGCAATTTACTTTCGCCCAATAGGAAAACATTGCCGCCAGCTGCCTATGGGCCAGGGCAATGGCTTAGCACTTCCGTTTAAAGGCAACGCTTTCTTTTTGGCCAATGTTTTGCCTTTGCTTATGATTTATGGCCTGACCATTTGTCAAATGAAATCAAAGTTTTGCACCGCGTTCTGCTTGACAGCGTCAGCCAACAAACGCCACGCCAGGGCAGGCCACAGTCCGATTTGAAGCCATTAAATGTTTCGAGTCAAGCCGCCTGGACAGTGGCACAGTTGCAACAAGTTGCGAACGCGAAAGTGAAACAAAATGCAGATGGCGATAGAGAAAGAGACGATGAGGAAAACTCGAACCAAAACACAAGAAACACCAATTAAAAGGAAAAGCGAAAATGTTTGTGGAATATCGAGCAATGCAGCAAAAGAGAAACGAGCGAAATAAATGCGTTCAATGCACTCAGTTGAGCGCTGAATATGGCAATAGGCGATGGGCGGTAGGCGTGGCAGTAGCGCATTACACAGAAAGAAAACTTCAGCTGTCGATTGTTGACTGTCTGCCCACTTCTCTCCATGACTCATGGCAGAAACGTGCAACGCTTGGCATACAGTTAATGTTAAAAGTACATACCTCAAAAGTTGCTAACTAACAATTGGTAAACGCTGTTGTTGTTGTTATAAGCGGAAGTTGTAGGTGCAACAAGTCAATAACAAACTACGCAGTATACTCTAGGAAACAGAGGATAGTCAGTTGAATGCAATTGTAATTGATATCTTAAGATACCATTTTTATATAGAAACAGTATCTGGAAAGAGATTTTAAATGTATCTAAAGTCGATTACTGTCAATACCTCTGCAGAGAATGCAATTTAATATTTATCAAGTCAAGACATTTGACACACATACTCCTATTTTTCTTCTTATTCATGTCTTCAACCATTATCAAATGCACCCACCCGAAGAATGCAATGACTGCAAATTAACATACAAAACTCATTTTATCAATGGGGTCGCTGAAACACACCCTAAAAATAAAAACGAAAACAAATGCCCATGCAACAAATATAATGGCATTTTTCAACGGTGCTTTTTTGGGGGCGCTGCTTTTAAAGAAATATTTGAAAAAGTCAAACAAAAATGTCAACAACACGACGAGGCAAGACGGAAGCGAGCGGGGGAGTCGAGTCTCAAGTCTGCACAGATATTTTGGCTGAATTACAAATTTGAATTACAATAACAACAAATGACATTTAAAATGCATGCAAGGCTTAAAAGACTTTAAAATAAGAAGTTTCTTCAACAACCAAAATGTATATGAGGAAAAGAAATTTGAAATTAACTACTTGATTCTGCTAAAAAAAGGATATTTAGTTTCACAACAATGTGAATTTTATTCAGTTACTTCTGGTTGTATATATTTATATTATATACATTTTTATATCTAGTATATAATATCTGCATAATGAATTCTTCTCTACAAAATAAATTTAAATTTTCCAAGTTCTTACACAATTGATCTAATTTTTTAAGTATATATACTTCAATACAAATACTTCAAAAGTACATTTTCAATAAACAAATAAATGTGTAAAATCTTAGAAAAATGTGCAATAAGCTTTGTAGTGGAAAGAGAATATAAATGATAATATAATTAATCGAATTGTAACTTGAGTGTTTTGTCTTCCATTTTCAGATTTTTTCTTATCGTCGAAGACATCAACATATCCAAATGTCCGTGACCCTTCAGCCGTATCTGTATCTTTGTTGTATCCGAGTGCTTTTTACTTGCGTATGTGTATGATTTATTATGAGAACTGTTTGTTAACTTGTCCAAGAGCGTCGAGTTGAGCTTACCTAAAATGAAATAAGAGAAGAGAAAAAAACATTTAGAAACGGTTTAAATTCGACACATAAACTAATGAAATGAAAAGTTAAATAATTTTAATTAGTTTTCTGTGGAATTGAGCTCAAGTCTACAGGTTCTTTTGGGGCGTGGCAACAACAACAACAACAAGAGAAACAACAACAACAATGCAAGGTCATTTGCTTTTGAGTTGTACTTGAGACAAGAAAACGGAACAAATCAACTTGTCGGAGAAAGATCAGTTTCAGTTTTTTACGAATATTACTGCCGGGCATTGTTATTATTATTATGATTGTGGCTTTGATAAAGAGACGGTTATACTTATTTGGGTATATGTATTTCACATAACAAAGCGACAGACAACGGTGGGAATCGAGTTCACAGTTCAGATAGTCAAGGTTAACTTATAGCAGACAAATGATAACAGATTAGAGCTCATTATAAGTTTATTTTACGGAATTTACACAATAAAATTACACCATTAAGAGATCCATTATCAATTCTTGAAGAAGACTTGCATCAGTCAAGTTCATCAGCAACAATTTCTCTGCAATTGGTAACACGGACAGACAATTGGACGTGTAATTGCTGTTCCAATAACCTATAACCCGCAGGCAGCTAACCTGGCCCGTGCCAAGCAAATAAATATATTAGACTGTCAAAAACAAAAACAAAAACGAAACAAGTTAATAAATTGCTGGCAACGCCCGCAACACAACTCGCTGGACGAGCTGAAAATGATGTTGCAGGAAAATCCGTTGGATTTTCGAGTTGAATGTTGAATGAAAGATGAAGTGCAGAGGGTAGAGAGGGAACGGGAAGCGGGTTCAGATCTGCATAAAGACGCTCTTGTATTAATGCACAAGTGTCTGTCATGCTTCAGTATACTCTTACCAATGAGTAATATTAAGTTTTCCAGCAGAGTTTGTTGTGAGTTTGCATAGAAAATTCTTTTTTTTAACAACTTGATATATGAACGCATTTACAATATAAAATCTCAATTCGGCTTGATTTTGTAAAAGTGGTATGAGAATAAAAGCATTTACTTAATATAAAGTCTTTAAAAACTTTTCAAGAAAGAATTTTAGAAGCTTTAAGTTTCAAAATGTATGCCAATTGAAATTAAGGCCTTTCAGAGTTGTTTTTGAAACGAGTCCGCAAACCAAACCTACTCCAAATGGTTTAGGGTTTCTAGTTGTGCTTTTCATATCTCTGGATTTTCTACAATTTCAGATTTTTTAATGGCTCACAATGATCTACACTTTCACTCTTGTGAAGTGTATCTGTTGTTCGGTATGTCTGGTTAATTTAATTTACTGCTCATTGCTGTAATTCATTTGGCTAACTGACAACCTACGCGACCAAAATGTTGTACCCCAAGTTCCTCTACAACAGCAGCAACAACAACAACAGCAACAACCACAACAGCACGATGACGAGCGACTCAAATGCGTTGCTGTTTTTGGTAATAAACGAAGCGTTAAACAAATTGCATTACAGCAACTACAACAACAACAACAACATCTACTACAACATGTCTAGATCTGTTGCTGCTGTTGTTGTTGCTGTTGTTGTATGCAAAGCGTCATAAATGAGGGCGCTTGGCGGCATCGCCGCCTTGGGCGTAATTACATCAACTACCAAAAATGGTCAAAAGAGCGAAAGATTATTACATATGTTGCTGCTGTTGTTGTTGTAACATTTGAACTGACAGCAACAGCAACAACAACAACATCTTAGGGAAATGCCAGACACAAAATTAAATGCAAATGATTGCCAAAAATGTGGTTGAAAAATTTCAAAATATGTATTTTTCATGTCTGGAAATTTGAAATTTTTGGTTTTTGGATCTTTTGGACAGGAAATTAAAAATTATACCAAAGGTATTAATTAAATATGCAATTTTAATTGTTGGGCAATTTATTAATGTACGTAAACGACTGAAAAAACAGTCACAGAGTGTGCAATTAATAGATACCCTGTATTTATAATTAAGAAACATATATTTGGGTAACGATTCGTATTCTTTTGAAACTGAAGACTCCAAACAGTAAATTAATTTAATTTAAATGCTTTTGAAATCACTTGCAGCAATGATTATTATCAAAATCAAATGATACAAACTAAGCTATAGAAGTTTTTAATTTTATTATACACCTCAAAACCAGTGCCATATTTAGTCTGATATGCAAAAAGGCTGCAGTTAAACATGAAAAACTAGTTTAATGCTGCAAATTATAGCGAAGGCGAACATAAATCAACTGGGGCTGGGTAGGAAAATATAAAACAAAGTCGAAGTCAAGTCAACAAAGAGCAAAACTAACTGCATACCAATCATAGGAGATAATAACAGAGCACAGACTACAGGTAACAGATACAAATCTAAGCAGCAAACGTGGCTTAAAAAAGAAAATTGATTAAATTATGGCCAAGAATTAAAATCAACACACAACAGTCGCAAATTGCGCATTGAAATCTAATTGCACGGAAGGTTGCGATCGGATCGGATGGAAACCGATCTTGAGATCTTAAGAACTGCAAAGAGACAGGAAACATGGCCAAAATGTGTAGATATATATTAAATTAAATAAGTTTAATAATAACTTAAAATATTGCAACTGTTTTCTCAAACTTTTCCGCAATTTAATTAGAAAACTAATGAGTACTTTACTCGATATAATTAAAATTTATGTAAAACTAAGTGTAGATCTCTTTAAATGAGCCAACAAATTTGAATATAATACATTTTATTAAGTTTTAACCCTGACTAAGCTTTAAAGCGGCTTAAAACGGAGTTTAAACTTATTTTAAGCGTTACAGAAACTCAATTTACAAGCTGCTTAAGGCCATGAACGCCCAAAAATTATCCCAGACCTGATGAACATTAAGTGAAAAATCATTTAAAGATGGCTGAGAGCCGAGCTGAGAGTTAGTTAATGGTTGTCGGCTTGATAAATTCAGGTAACTTGGCAAATTGCTCAAAAATGCAATCAGCTTACAAATGACATTGAAATTGCACAACAAATGGACACATTAGCCAAGGCAGTAGCAAAACTGTCAGCCAGTTATTGAGCCACTCACTCTTTTTTAGCCGCTGACTGAAGCTGCTAGCGTCCCAGCTAGTGTTGGTGTGTGTGGGCCGATGAGGTGTGTCTTGGGCTGGTCCAGCAAGCTGACGAAGGTTAGCAACAACCGCAAGAGAAGTCACAACAACAACAACAACAACACTCTGTGGTGCTTAATTTGTCCAACAGATCAAGACAATTTGGTTGCCATTTTGCCATGTTGGCCAGTTGAATGAACTCAGCAAACGCCCACAGCAAAACGATGGGGCGAAAAGGGGGAACAAGCCATGTCTGGCCAAATGAACATGTCACGGATAGATGGAGATGGAGACTCCTGAACCCGCACACACACACACACATGGAGTTGCTAAGCCGCCGAGTTCAAAGCGAAGGCGTCGTCGTTATTGTTGCTGTTGTTGTCGCCAGCTGTCAACAGATGCCAGCGATAAGCTGGCAACAGGCAAATGGCTAAAAGCAAAGCCAGTTGCCAACAAGCTTCTCAGCCTCATAACTTGCACGTTGATCTTCGGAATAAAATCTACAATTGGAGCCTAGTGGACGCACAATTTACAACCTGCCAACATTTTCGCAACGACTAAACTCCCTGCACCATTAAATCCAGCTATATAGTTTTATATGCTACTCAAATCAGTACTCAAATCAAACAACTGATAAGTGTCTTATAAAATCTACTTTTAATTGGTAAAAATGGCCAAATTAAAATTAATAAAATATTAATTATAATTCATATAATAATAGTTTGAATATTCCTGATTCTACCAAAATAAGTTGGACTTTTGATACTAATTTTAAGTGACATTTAATTAGGTTCTTATCAGATACAACAGAATGTTGATTGAATGTTAAAACTTGAGATTGAAGATCCGAAAAAGTTAGAAGTTCCCTAGACTGACATCAACTTTTCTTTCTCTTCTAGTCATTTCTGTGTAGGTGATTCACCAGTTTTCAGAGCCAGCACTGGGCTTAGTTCCGTGCATATAATTCATATGGCAACCTCAACATAAATCACTTGGGTATCGCGTTCTATGCGTGGTTAAGAGATCCATGCCCAGGCCCAGTGAATGGGCCATGCAATTTGTCATAAGGCCAGGCTCAACGCCTTATCAATGATTTATAAAGGGGTCTGCTTCTGCAGGTGCACGACTGCAACAGCAACAGCACAAAAACAACAAGCAGCCATTAAGTGCCACTGGCGATATCGACACGGCAGTCATGAAGTTCTTGTCGGAACGGATGTCAGCGCTTTTTGGCGGTAAATTTTAACTTGACCCAAACGCTGGCAACAATGTTCATGGCTCATGGCAATGTGAGCGTCGAACTGTAAAGTTATGAAGAGCTCTGGCAAAACGGAAGCGCGCGTTTAAGGTTATAGGCACAGGGCCAACGATAACAGCCGGAGGAAATGAAGGAGATCTGCAAGAAATCACTTGATGAGCAGACTCACCATTAAGAGCGCATCTCTAGCTTTTCATAATATTGTATCATGACATGAGGATACAATTCCATCAAACGGCTGGACGGCACTATATCGAGCGCTCCGCAATTCTTCCATTTGGTCACCATAAACGTCTCGCCCCGCAAGTTGAAGGCCTTCACAATCTTTTCCAATGTCAAGCCGCGCTCGAGGCCTTGCGGCTTGTCGGGCACACGCAGATCAGAATCCCATCTGCCTGAACCGATTCCATTGGCTCCCACGTTGCCATTGCTTTCACTGTTGCCATTGGCATTGCTCAATCGACGCTGCCCGCTTATGGAAACCTTTGAGTGTAGAACCCTTACGATCAGTCGGATTTATATTGTAGGAGAAATTCCAATTCGATAACTTACATGCTCCATGCCCGTCTCGTTGCAATCAGCGTACATTGTCTTGCGTCGACGCGCGCTTAGATTATTCGATTGCTGTTCCGGCTTATTGGGCGGAAATGATTTGTTAGCGATCTTCTTGTCCTGCCATTGGCGTGCCTGCGCCTTGATGGTTTCAATCGACGTCTTCACGCTAGACATTCTATCAGCTTGCTCCGACCTATCGCTATGAACCCGCTTTCGATTATACTCGGCTTGCTTCAGATTACGGTCAGGTACTTCCTGATCCTCGACTTCAATGTCACTGCCGTCACTTACGCTGCTAACACTTCTATTGGACGGGCTGCTGCTGGCGCTGCTTAAATCAACCTCCTCACCGAGGTCCAAGTTCATTTTCTGATTCGAATTCGATATTTTGTTCGTTAGCGAATTAGTTTTAGCGCTATTCTTGGCGTACTCCCTCTCAAAGTTGGCCACCAAGACCAGACAGTCGTCGGTCAAGTTATCAATGGGTTCCCATGAGCTCTGCTCCTGTGAATAACCCTGCCATTTTAATAAGAGTTCACAGCGACCATTAGCATAGCGTTTATCCAATACTTTCTCAACAATATGAACTTCTTCAGGCTTATTCTTCTTTCCCTTTTTGGCGCGACCGAATGGCACGGAACATGCACGATTTATTTTCTTTTTACCGCCGCCGCTTGGCGATGGTTGCCGATTGAATTCTGCCATTCTTGAATTGCCTTACAGATTGGGATACAATAAGAAACTGCTGATATGTCAACCAGACGACATGAAATTCAGAAAAGTAAAATACGTATATTTTTGACAGGCAGAGTGAAATATGAACAAAGTAGACGGAGCGACTGACGCAGTGCAACACTGAGCACAAAAGGAAACAAGAGAATTTGAAGGATGCCAGACTTTTGAAATATTGCAATATCGATAACAAATGCGATATGCATATTAATAATACGTTTCCACTTATAAAAAATATTTAATTTAATCAAAACAATTTTAAATAATGAAATCAAACTTGGTTGTTTATTTTCAACAAGAAATGCTGACTGTATGCAATGCAAGTTTCAAGTCGACTTTTAATGTTTTTCTTATAAAGTAAACTCGTTTTTCGTGCTCCTTTTAGTGCAGTTAACTAAAGCGGAAATAATGTGAACTGTGCAAATGTTAGTATTTTAATTGGCCAATGGCAAAAATACCAAAACGTTGATTGTTGGTTTTGTAGGCTTTACATTTTGCGGTGTAAATTGCATGTTTCTCTATTGTTGCAACTGTATGGAAATTTTGGCTTTTCACTATAATCCGCAAGTTGAGTTGAGCTTTACATACCATGGACAATGTCATTGGCATGTTTCTCATCATTATAGTGCAGAAAGCGCCAATTTCCAAAATAAAAGCTACTGCAAAACAGAAAAGCCTCTGATAATTAGCCAAATATGTATACATACATACATACTCTTTCTTTTGATGAATGAATGAGTCGTCATGTTTGGATGAGTACTTGCGTACTAGACTTGTTTTTTAACGCAAAGACACATGTGTGACAATTTGAAAATAAAATTCAGTCACAGTTACGTTTTGTGCGCGCAGACTTCAGCATTTCTTCACTTTCTTTCAACATGATTCAACGCATATCAGTAGTGCCATCTCTGTTTATCGCATGGCGTAGCTTTGTCTGTGTGTGTTTTAATTCGATCAAATTAACAAGTAGAAAAGAAAAGTGAAATGGCAAACTGTTGAGTGCGACAAGGGCAACATCAAGGGTTTTCAAAGTCAACACATGGACAATTCACTTTCGTTTCTTTTTTATTATTGTTACAAAATATCTCGAAAACTCTCTATAGATAATTTGGTTGGACAATACATATTTAGTGTTTAATTTGCATAGTTGTCGGCAAAAAAAGCGCCCAGAAACTCGTTTTTTTTTTGTTTTTGATATGGCAACAACACGCGCGACAAAATGTCTGCATATAAAATAAATGTAGATTTCCAAGAGTAGTATTTCTTGATTTCGAATAATACATACATACGTGTATTTTCGGCAGCGAGATCATCAGCGCTTCATTAGTAAGTTGATTTTATTAACGCTGTTTTTGTTTGACAAGTTTCCATAGCTCAGTCTTTATTTGTATTTGTATTGAAATTCATTCGGTTTCTACGCTGTTTGATTTTGGTTTGTTTCGGTATTAAATTTGTTGTTAGTAGAAAGGTTTTATCAGCCGTATTTTCATTGGGAAGGTGTGTGTGTTGTGTGTTACGTAAGAATTTTGATTTTAATTTGTTGGCTTTTTGTTGGTTTTGCTTTGTTTTCTATTGATTAAACATGGAATTTGTCAATCAACTAGATATTATGCAAGGATTTAAGTATGTAGAAATGTCATATTTAAGTTTATGATGCAGAAATATATGTTATATCCTGTTCTATTTGATATTTAAATATTTTTTAGTATAAGCTGGTGCTAAGTAAAAAGCGTAAAAAATTATGATTGAATAACAAATTAATAGCTCATACGACAAATGCTATTTTTTCTAGGCAACTATCAAAGTTTTTAAATTAAATTTTAAATTTAGCTATTTTTAAATATATTGATAACAAATTCGATTCAGAGTATTAAAAAATCATTTTACCATTCCACATTTCTGTTTACACATATGCATGCTTACATATGGGTATTTCCAGGATCGCGAACTCGACATTCGTACGACTTTAAATGAAAAAAAAAATGGCAAAAATTGACATTTTCAAAAATGTTTTCTCACGTGTTTAATACATTTTATCAACTCTATTTTTATGATAAAAGACAATCTTTGAAGACTTGTCGTTTTTTAATTATTTATAGAAAACAAT
Organism: Drosophila suboccidentalis; assembly: GCA_037043435.1. Taxonomy (NCBI): domain Eukaryota; kingdom Metazoa; phylum Arthropoda; class Insecta; order Diptera; family Drosophilidae; genus Drosophila; species Drosophila suboccidentalis. The sequence continues at coordinate 122,120 of JBAMBK010000713.1, read as the reverse complement.
GCATCGCGAACGCGACGAAAAATGGAAGTCATTTTTGACTTCATCTTGACAAATGCGAAAGTCAGCGAAATGTGGCGAGTAATTTGGAAGAAAATACTCTTAAACCATAATAAAATAATGTAGTTTTCCATTTTAGAAATATTTTTGATATGTAACTACCGTTTTATATATTTTACAAGTTTTCTTAGTAATTTGTAACGTGACATCGCGAACGTGACAAGATTTCCACCTGGTTTTTCCAAGAGTTTGTTCATCAAATTTTATTCTATATTCCGATATATAGCTCTTAGAACTTGTTTTAAGTTAAACTTTCAATATATTTCTATATATTAAAATGGTTTATGTTACAATCTTACTCCCTGACTTAGTGTAATCGTAAAAATACAAACGGTCCATTTTGAAAATCAATTTTTAAGAAAATAGGCAAAAATATGGAAAAAGTGAATTTATTCCAATGTAGAATCTATATTTTCATCCTATTGAATTTCTTCTAGCGTATATTGATAAAATAAATAACTTGAATACATTTTTGGAAGAAAATTTTACAAGATGTGAGTTTTTAATCAATTTTACGTTTTTCGTCGTGGTGGACCTTTTTCTGGAAATGCCCATATGTATTTATATGCAAATATTTACAAACATTTTTATACCAATAAGAACGACTTTATTTATCATTCACATTTTACTGTTATGTTAATATTTGTACAGCAAACATTTAAGTTTACACCTGGAACTCATAATGTTTGACATAGTGGCATGTTAACACACTTTTAAAAACAGAGTCATTTTATTACAGCAGCTGTTAATGTTCGCCAAAAAGTCGCAGCGATTGTAAGATTTGCCTGTGAAAAAATACTTATCGCTCGTTTAAATGCACGTACATATGTATGTAATATATATGTATATATATGAACACCCCAGTGACTTAAAAATCGTGAATTTTCGAGTGTTTTTTTGGGTTAAACAATTGACAACACACATCGATGATTAAGAATTGCTAATAAAACTGTAGTTGACCGTTAACAGTTTGAGCTGCACTGCGGAAGTACGTGTTGTATTTTTATTTGTGCTTATTATTGGTTCTTTTTCTTTCTTTCCGTTTGGTAAGTTTTTCGTGACAAATCACAACAGCTCATTGTATTTTACCATTTAATTTTTAACACGATTTTATTGTCTCATATCATTTTTTCTTCTTTTTTTTTTATTTTTTTTAGGCTCTTTTGGTGGCCCAGACCTTGTCGAAGTTCCGGCTGGCAAAGGTAAAGGCCCAAAAAAAAGATCTCATGTCGGCGGTATCAAGATAAATTAGCATGAAGTGAATCAGACAGAGGTAAGAGCTGATTTTGGGTCTTCTGCTTTTAATGAAAACACAAATTTGTGCTTCAAGATAAGCCCAACAATAACAACAAGAACAACATTAAAAATAATAATAACAATGGTAATAACTGCGACAAAAATATGATTATAAGCTGCGCAGTTTTGAAAATTCAATTTTAATTTTTTTCTGTACACAAACATAAAACAAAAACAGAAACAAGAAAAAATCATGTGTATGTAAAACTCACTCACCTTGTGCGCTGCTGACGTTGACGCTGACACAGCAGCAGAAGATGAAGATGAAGACGCCGAGGCTCCACACTGTCATTCGCGTCGGCGTCGCCGTCGACGTCGAAGCTGGCAGCGACGCTCGCTGCGACGCCCGCTTGGGTTTGACAAGCATTTTTTGGGATTTAAAAGATATCCAATAGGCTTTTTGTTTCTCAAGATTGCGGCTTGCTTGTAATTTGGTTGTTTTGTTTAGTGTTTAGCTTTCAATTTGTAAATTATTAGCAATTTATTTGTTTTCTCAGTATATGCATTTTTTTGTTTGTTTTTTATTTGCTTTATTATTTATACTTTTTTCACTTTAGCTGCCAAACTGGTTTGCAGCTGCTGTATATACAAAATATATATATTTTATTATATGAATTAAAAAAAAAAAGCACTTGACATATAAGCGAACAGCTCGATTAAGATACCGTTAAAAAATAATTAATTAAAAATTGTTGTGTTTTGAATTTCTTTAATATTATGTTGTTGTTTTCTTGTGTCTTTTCTAAAGTTCAAGGCAACGCTGCGTATGATGAATAATTAGAATTGTGAATTGTGTGAGTGGGCCAAACTTCATTCGGAAATAAAGATCGATTATGCAAGATAAATTTAGCTTAAATAAACAGAGAAATTCTAGAAGCTGCAATTGAAATTTATGAAAATATTTAAATTATACTCAGTGTGTAGTATATTGGGATTATATTACGTTCACGTATTTAAAAGGTGAGAAATACTTTGAAAACATGTTCGTTATTTATTTAAATCACATTTCAAGTTATTTATTATTATCTTTGCTGCTTTTTTCTTTATGCTTTGGCCATTATCTTTAATTTTGACTCTGGCACACAGCGAAAAAAAGTGGTAATATATTTTCACCTGTTGCCAAAAATTAATGGCAAAATTCACCTTGAATTTGTCATGCTGTATATTTATAACCAACAATATTGCGAAGATTCGCGTTTGCTTTTTGTATTTACAATTATTTATGCGGCGGTTTTTGTGCACTTTTCTGTCATTTCTATTTCTATATTTTGGAATTAATTGAAACTAATTTTTTATGGCAACATGGTAAGAGTTTAAGGCCCCTTTGCATCCCCCCTCCCCTCTCTTGTCTTGTGACCTTCGTTATATCTGTTTATATTTGTATATTTTGTTATTACTTTGGTCTTTTGTAGTCTTTAATTAATATTTTTTGTAATTAAATGGCTTTAATGCATTATTCTTGGCAGTTTCTAATTGGAGGTCGTCGAAAATCGACAGACAGACGGACAGACAAAGGGAAAGCGGAGGAAACTAAAGTTAAGTTTATGTTAATTATCAATTGGCAGTTTACAGCTAAGAATCTAAAGGCCTGTGAATGGGCTTTTAATTGGCTAACGAGTGCAGTGAGGCAAAAGCAGCAGCAGCACGCACAGTGTGACCACACACTGACAATAACTGTGCGATTTCAGTTCAGTCAAACTGAAACTTGATTTCAATGCAAAGTGAAATTTTCCAAATACACACAAGTAAAAGCGAAGACAACTTGCAGCAAAGCAACAACAACAACAACAAATTCGAAATCAACAATGATATCAACAACAACAACATAAACAACAGCAAGTAATGACCGAGTGACTGAACTGCTTGTGAGTGCAAGCAGGAGAGGGGAATATTATTGTACCGAGGGGGGAAACGAGGGGAATGGTTGGGTCACTTTTATGACGTTTGGATCCCGCCGTAATGCGAAATTACGCGTTTTGCATACGTAAAGCACAACAAATAAATATAAATAAATAACGAATTACAATTTAAGCCGCACTCTCTGTTAATGGAAACCGTTGGACGAACGACCGATCAAAAACGAACAATCATTAAGGTTGCGGCGGACGCACTTGCTCCACTCAAACACGCTCACATATGCATATACACACACACACGTACATACACGCACGTACACAGACCTACAGAAATTGGCGACTTTAGTCGGACCAAAACTCGACGAAATCGAAGTCGATGTCGATGTCGAACCGTGGGCAACAACCAAACTGAGACGCGTTTCGAATTGAACTGAAACTGAACTGAAGAATGGCAACGAACGACCGTCGCGACGGTGAGCGAGTCAAGCGGTGGCCAAAACACGTTTCAAGCTCAGACAAGTGCACTAAGTTGCGGAGAAAGAGAGAGAGAGTGAGTCGGAGAGCGGGAGAGCGGGAGTACGTTAGAGGCAGCAGAAGAGCGAAAGAACTGAAGCTGAGCGCGTGGTTAACAATCACATTAAGCCAAGACATGGCCAGTGTTGTGTTTGTTTATTTTTGTAGGGCTGTCAAGCCATGCTTAAGTTACCATAGGAAATTCATCTTGTTTCAAATAATCCAAACTTCAAAAATTATGACTAACCCATATCGCTTCTTCTGAAAATGAAAATTTACTGAATGTAAGTGTTTCCCAAATATTACGTTAGAAATTAAATTAGAATAAGATTTATATCTGTTAATATTTTTTAAATTTCAGTTAAAGTTAATGAACTGGGCTAGCAAATACAAGAGCCCCAGTCGTGGTGAGTTATGCTCCAACTTAGCGAATACACATATATTCCCAACGAAGTGCGCATACACTTAACGAATTATTACTTAGCCAAGACACAAACCGCAGCGGCAGCTATTGGAAACTTTAAAAATGCTCGTTACAATTATTTGCATTTTTAGTAATGATAATTTGCTGGCAGTATATAAATTTGAATTGAAGTAAATATGTGAATAATTTACCTATTTGATTTATTCATGATTTTTGTGTTTTATAAGCAGCTGATTGTATAACATACATATCAATTGGTAATTTCAATGCTGCTGAAAATCGAATGAATTTCGTTCTTGAGATAAGTGTAGAGATTGATGGAGTAGTGGCCAATAGCTGGGTCACCGTTACGGTCACCTTTACGGCCAATGCTCATAAGCATTCGCATTCTAAAGCTGCAGGCAGCGATGTCAAAGTTTTCTGCGAGTTTCGTCCATGGATATCGAAGTGACATAAGCATCGTATGCAAATGACAACTTCCTGTCTCCCTTACTCTTGAACGTTGAAGGCGCAAAGAAAAAAGCTAGATCGCCTTAGTCGAATAACCGACTATAAGCTACCCGGTATTAACAGTTTCTATAAATGTAAATTAAAATTTAAACTTAGGGTTTATCGATTGATAATTTATACTGAATATATTACATACCTTAGGGGATGTATCTCCTGTATCTCCTTCTTTCAATTATCTATATCGCCTCGAACACAATATACCCATGCACTTTATGATTACCGGGTACAAACACTCTGTTTCATATGGCAAGGGGGCAATTTGTCCAACCTGTAGCCAAAGCGTATGCAATAGCCACTGTCTGTGTGTATGTCTGTGTGTCCTTAAATGTCTGTTACAGCAGCAGGATTCGATATATATTTTAATCTATTCGCTGGCTGGCAACTGACGCTGACAGCCTTAAGACGATATTCGCGCAATTTCTTTCATTCTTTCAGTTCAGTTTTTAAATCGAAAAAAATGCTCTTGACACTTTTTGTCAGTTTTCAGATTTCTTGTTTTACTTTTTTCCATAACCATTTCCATTTTTTTGTTGTCGTACTTGCTTCACAGTCTATTCAGTTTGTGTAACCGCGCGATATGAATAATATATTTGACATACATGGAAAAGCCACAATATTTATTATGAGAGTGTCTTTGACCTCGACAATTGTACGTGTGTGTGCTCTTGGCCAAATATCTGGTTTGGAGTTTCAAAAGAAAAAAAAAGAATTGTTTTGAAAGTGCTGCAAATTCAAGTTAATCTTAAGAAGAATAACATATAAAGGATATAAAGGTTCAATGTTGTACTTCGCAATCAGTTTCATTATGATTTATTGTATTATTGTTTATTTCCAGGTATTTATAGACACCCTGGCAGCGAATTAGATTCTTATACTTGGCGAATTATGCCTTGAATAAATACATATTTAAATGCTCTATAAATATGTGTATGAAACGTGCTGCCTCTGTAAACATGTGCGCCCATAAAAATGTCATAACTCAAAACAAAATAAGAAAATAAGAAAAAGAAAATAAAAGGAGAAACCAAAATTCAGCCAAGCGAATCCTACGGGGAATCCACAAACACGTACTTAACGCTCACTTGGCTCGTCGATTGTCTGTCTCCCGGGATAAGGACGGACCAAAGAGGACGGGGAAGGAGCTGAAAAAAAGCGGGCTAAAATAATTTGTCATTATTTTGCATGCAGCGGAGTGGAAATGGGAAATGCGAAATGGAAACTCAACTCGATTCGGCGACGACAGAAAACAAAACTTGGACGAAACTTGCAAAAAGTTCTCAACGACGCGACTTCAGTTGTCAAGACTTGAAATGTCATCATTGCAGCTGTTCTCCCTCTCCCTCTCTCTCTCTCCCTCACTCTCTCTTTCACTCCCTCAGTCTGTGACCCTCTCTAAATATGGTTATGTTAAATGATGGCAGTCAAAGCTGTCAACATGTCAATAGAAGAAGGAAAACTCCAATGTAGAGAACATTCAACTTCAACTGTCGCTTTCTGCCATTATGAACAACAACTTAGTAACCAAAAGTCATGTTTTCCTTTCTCATTCACTTCCCCTTCCCCTCTCTCTCTCTCTCTTTCTCTTTTGGCTTAGTGAATCGAATGTTGGCTTAATGACAAACTGCCGTTTAAAGAGCGTCGCACCAAGAACACCAATAAACCGAAACTGTAGTTAAGTTGTTAAGCGACAGAACGTTGAAATTTTCATGTGAAAACCACATTGTGAATCCCAAATGTTTAACCATAAAGTCACAAGCTGTTCTGGTTTTAAGAATATACATATATCAAACACAGCTTTTCTCTATCTTTTTAATGAGTGAGCATAAAGTTGTTTTGGCCTTTGATTTTACTGAGATTTCAGGAAATACATTGTTTAAAAGTTGTTTAATCAGAAAAAATGTAATTTCTCTTCTGGTTTTCACTTAATTTATCACTTACTATTTCTCTCTCTATCTATATATATTTTACCTTGAAGATTTCTTCTCCCATTTTAATAAATTTCCTCAGGCGATTAGATCTCCAAAATTAAACTGATGAAAATATCTACAACTTTATTAAGTTTCTATAAAGTTGTATGCATCTGAAACTTGGTATAATCTTTTTATTGTCAGTTTTTATATCTGTTTCTTTCTCTGAGATGCCTCTCCTTCTCTTTCGCTTATATATTTTCGGGTCTCTCTTTTTTCAATCTCTCAAATTTATGACAACTATAAATATTCTCTTAAATACATTCCTTATTCTCTTGGATTTCTACTTTCTTAAATATATCTCTTTCTCTTAGATTTATTTAGAAGCATCACCAACATTTATAACCTTTTATAGGAATGATTCGATCTAATGAATTATCCCAAATTTTTTCATAAAAATATGTTCCAACTGTAGCCAGTATACATTTATTCCAGTGCGCAATGCGACTGTCTATTTCAATTGCCAAGTACAGAATGTTATACTCTTTTGTGCTTAACTTACAGAGTATGTTATATTCGTATGTTATGTTATATGTTTGCATCGAGCTGCTCTGTACATTTAACAGCGGGATACGAATAGGCGATTAATACATTTAATTACTATCAAAATAGTTCACTCTTGTAATTTACAGAAACACATTCTCCAATTCAATAATTACAAGTCTCGATTGTTTTAGTTGCCAGTTTATTCAAGTTTGAAGTTATCAGCTCTCTTGACTAAGTAAAAGTCTTACAATTCGATAACAATAACAAACACAACTGTTCGGCAGAGGCATTCTAATTTCATAACTCACTAAGCACAAGAGAAACCCGCTCACAACTGACGACAGAGAACTGACAACTGAGAACTAACAACTTGGAATGCGCCCTTAGTCCTTGGTCCTGGTCCTTCGCCTACTACCATCATCAGTTGGTACTCTGAGTCTGAGTCCTGGAGATACTACATATATTTCAATTTTATCAGTTGCAGTTCAAAATGATTGAGCGTCTCAGTTTGCTGGGGCTAATTTGATTGAAAAGGGTTTTCATCCACTTTCCTCCCACTCCCACGCCATCGAAAGAAAAGCAAACATATAAAATCAACGATGCGCATAAATCGAAAAACAAAAGTCAAAAAGTGAAAAACCAAATTTACTTTATCAGCCATTTTCTTTTTGTTTTTTGTTATAATGTATTTCTTTAATCCCAGCACAAAGCAAGGTCTCAAAATTGAAATTAATTAAACAAGCGCCATAAAATTGTCAGTTTAAATTAAATGTAAGTACTTGGATAGCCGGGAGATAATTTGATTTACTTAAATTTTGTGAATAGTTTATAAATTATTAGCACTTTAAATATATTTTCATTTTTATTTTAGTGAAGTTTTAGATACCGATAAATAATAAGAAATGAAAATAACTATTGCTCACCATTATTTAACTTTCCTAAACTATTTTAAATGCCAAAAGAATACATATAGTACAAACATCAGACTAACACCCTGCATTTAAATTATTTTGATATCTCTTTTAGTTTAAATCTTATAAATAAGTTGAAATAAGCTGTGAGCTACTGTATACTGTAGTTCAATTTTGAGGCTATGCAAATCATATTTAAGAGCTGAGTATATTTATTTAACTGATCTTAAAGATTCCCAACGCTTTTACTTAAATTAATAAACGTATGCTTTTATCATCATCATTTGCTAATGATATTTTTTTAATCATACCAGATTCAAGGTTAAAACGATTGTTTGCTTTGCAGTCTAAGTAAATTTTCAGCAATCTTATTCAGAATTCATATTCCAAATTTGTAAGTTTAATTTATAGCAAACTACATATTTTTAATATGAAATTTATAGAGGAATTTCGACATTTGGACATTTCCACAGAAATGTCAACGTAAAACGTAAAATTGATCAAAAACTCACATCTTCTGCAATTTTCTTCCAAAAAATGTGTTCAAGTTATTTATTTAAGAAAAATACGCCAGAAGAAATTCAATAGGATTCTACATTGGAATAAATTCACTTATATTTTTGCGCAATTTCTTGAAAATTGACTTCCAAAATGAACTGTTTGTATTCTATCGATTACACTAAGTAAGATAGTAAGATTGTAACATAAAACCTTTTAATGCATAGAAATATATTTATAGTTTAATTTAAAACAAGTTTTTCGAGCTATTTTCGATATATAATTTTAAAAAAATAGAGAGACAGAAACAATATAAATATATTGTGGAGCAAAATGTCACGTGCGACAGTGATTCAAATTAAAATAAAAAAAAAAACTACTCAAGATTTTTATATCAAACAAAAAACAGTATTAAGAAATATCAATACATAACATTTTAAAATTAATTGCATCAATATATTCGTTCACATTTTGCCGAAATCAGTGCTAGAACTGGTCGCCGAAAAAACTACTCTTTGAAATTATCTTGAATAGCCAACCTTAGCACCAATGATAGTGCTAATCAAGACCTATAAGTTTCCCCCTTTTGTCACAACAAAATAATGTTTTGGCATATGTCTTATTTCACTTTGAATGAATTGAAGAATTACCCGTATGTATGTACTTGGCCTTCATAGGAAATGCTACTCTTTTAGATTCCCTTTATGCAGAGAGCAGCTTTAAAATAATATGTTTGACTTGCATGCAACATGACAATGAATTCCAGCAATTCGGGTTGGCAAATAATTGAAGAAATGTCTTGAGCTTTTAGGAATGTATTAGCAGTTCAGCGGAATGCCTTGAGAGAAAGGGAGAAGGATACGTTGTCCAGCAAGTTGAATGGCATCGTTTTAGCCTGACCTCTTGACTGTGGGATTATTCAGGCATTAAAGTCGTAGAGAACACACACGAGTTTATGCAAATTTACGCGCTGAGTTGAATTTCGTATGAATTTGTTGCATGCGGCGTCGGATAAATGTTGAACTTCTGATAAGGACTTTGACTTTTCCAATATGGTTTGGATTTTGTTTTTATTTTGTTGTCGTTTAATCTTTAGAATGGTCGTGGCTATTAACTGTGTGACAGTTCAGGCGAATGTCCTTTTTACTATATTGCGAATGCGAATGCGAATGCGAACAACGATTGCGAATTGTCCTTGTGTGAATCCTGTGAATCTCCTCCATTCCTCCATTTATGGTCGGCGTGTGTCTTCCATCTGACACTCTCGCTGTGATGTGGGTCGTTGTGGATTGTCCTATTTTTATATGCTCTCTAAATTTCAGCTTCTTTTATATGTATGTGCTGTGGGCTGTGTGTTCGAGCAATAAACGTAATCAATTTGAGTGTCGCATTTTGATATCTGTGTAAATTTCTTACGAATTTGCCACGCATCAACGAATTTCCCTTGCCAAGGGCAAGAGACTTGGATTTGTGGGCTTAGTTCGACTTCAGTTCACTTCATTTCCATAATTAGCTGAATCCTTTATTTTAGGCCACATTTAATTGGGTCAAGTCTTATCTCAAGTTCGAGTACTTGTACATACTTAATTACTGCCAGCCTCTTCTTCAACTTCTTCATCACGAGGCGTATACTTAATTCGGCAAGAGCTTTAACTTGCCGAGTTGGCCGCGTTGTCCGAGCGGCTTTGTGTCTGTCACATTTGATGCTTCTCCCTTTCCCTGCAATTAGGCAGGGAGGGGATTCCCAACTTGGTCACGAATCAACTTCCAACCACATAAACCACCCATTGGGTCACCGCCTGTCGAGATTGTTCCCAAAACGGAAGTTGGTCTACTCGAATTCTCGATTTCTCAATGGTTGCCGAAGACAAGGGCTGGGATAAGATGCTGGTTTGGTTTGTGGAACCCTTGACCACTTGACCGAAGGCTAATAAAGTTGTAAATGCTGAAAATAGACTCGAACCCGAGTGGCCAAAATAAATAAATAGTATCCGTATGTGGGCCGCTGGCCTATAATAAACTCTCTAACTCGACGTGCTGGAAAGAGAGTGGGAGAGAAAGGGAGATACATTCCCCGCAGCGGGGGGCGTGGCAATCGGTGTGTAATTTCAACTTAATATATCGCAAGTCAGCAGGTGATGATTTTCGGTTGTGCGTGATGAATGCACAGAATAGACCTTTAAATGGCGCGTGTGATTGCACTAATTTAGACCTTGTGGGCAGATGGTAGATTTTATGAGTTTTTTGGCAACCAGAATTAGCCAAATTGAAATTTGGGATATATGTATCTACGTGCGAATAAATACGCTAAAGTGGTTACTTTTCGTTTTTATTTAATTTAAAAGAAAAACCGTAAATAACTCAAAGTTAGTTTTTAATATACTATGTTATTTCAAATGTCATAAAATAAATAAAATGAGTACAAAGTATTTGCATTTAACTTAAGGTCTTAAATGTGACAGTCTGGCAACTCTTTGGATAAGAACGGTTATTCTTGAATTATTAGCATCTCTGGTTATCTCCTTTCGCCTTTCATGATCTCTTGCATCATATAGCCATCTCGCTTGGACTTCGCTTTGCTTACAGCTGGGTCCCAAATGTAATGCTGCTAAACAAATAATTGGAAATATTTCTATCCCATGTTGTACCATAATTTAACAAAGAACTCCTCAGCTTGGAATTCCCCAGTTGTTTTTCTAGATGTCACAGCCCCCTTTTTACTTGGTTTGTATATTAATTCAATTAATAATTCAATTAAACAAATTATAATTCCATTGAAAAACGCATTATTGACATTTTTAAGCATTTGATTAAATATGATAATTATACAAAGTGTGCAAAATCAATAAACCACATAGTGAATTTAACACACAAAATTAAAAATAAATCCGAATAACACAGTTAACTTTGTTTTGAGTACCTGAAACCTGTACAATATTTTGTAGACTAATTAAAATATTTATAAACGAAATTAAAAGTAGAAATTTACGAATTTACGAATTTCAGCCATCTGTACTGTAAAATTTCGATTGCACGACTGGCCGAACTTGTTTTAATATTTTATCTAAGTATTTGAGAGAAGATTTTGCGTAATTAGCATATCTCAACTTGTTCAGCGGGCAACTTTATTTAACTGTTAATTTATTTTAGCAGTGTTATTTTCGGTTTCGATTCCAATTTAAGCTTTAGTTCGATTTTGAACAATCGCCGTTGCGGTTTGTGTTTCTGAAAATAAATCCCTATTAAAGAAGGATATTCAAACTTAAGTCAAGCGATATGAAGCGGTTGATTGTGCTCTTGATTCTCGCGTGTCTCCATGTGATTGTCACCAATGCCGAGCCCAACTTGGTTTGCTATTATAATTCAGCAAGCGCCCTACGTGAAGGTACTTACATTTTTAGTTTCTCTGGCTAGAAAACTTAATTGACTTTTGTAGCAGGAATAGAGATTTAGATAATCGCAAGCGAAATAGAAATCCGCAGATAGCAATTCCGCACGGAAATTTTCGAGATGCCACAGAACTTCGAGAGATTTAATTTTTCTTAGCATTTTCACCAACCTGCTAAGGGTTGACACCTTCTCAGATTAAATTACCCAAGGGTTTGATTAGCAACTTTTTCAAGTTTATCATTGCAGAGCAATAAGCTTTTTTTTTTTCTTACTTAATAAACATAATTAAATTTATTTATGCAATAATTGATTTTGTTTAGCTAAAAAAAATTTAAAAGTATTTGGCGCAAGAAAATAAAAGTTACTCGACAACTCTAGCAATTGTATGCCATTAATCTGGCAACTCTTCGTGACAAATGTTTTTAAATTGCACAATAAATTAAAGGTTTTTTTGTGTAAAACTTGATTTACCTCAAATTACCTATTTTTTTAATGCTTAATTTAAAGAAAACTGAAGTGGTTCCATACCTTTTTTTTAAATACCTTACTTCGAATTCTGACTAAAAAATGTGGCATCGCTTCCCCCAACTTTGAAAATCTAAATTGGACTAGGTGGCAGCATCGGACGAAAGCGGATTTAGAGCTAGTTTATTCCGCACAAAATTATTGTGCGATTTGACCTGTGGCACAGCGAATTAATATTGAAGTGAAATTCAAGTGAAAGCGATATCTGTGGCACCCCCGATAGTCTATTTAATAGACAGTCGCATTCAGCGTTGAAATATATACTAGCTACACCTTTTAATTTATTAGAAATTCTAAATTTTTTAAAAGAAACCTATGATAATAATGAATCCAAATAACTTAATTGTTATTTATGGTTTTATAATTTTCAAAGCGTAATTATAAAAAAAAACATAAATTCAGATGATTCCTTTTATGCAATTCTTAATACAGGTGAAGCCAAGTTCTCGAATTTAGACTTGGAGCTCGCTCTACAATTCTGCACGCATTTGGTTTATGGTTATGCTGGAATACACAGCGATGCTCATGAGTGGCAGGTGCATAGTTTAAACAAGGATCTGGACATTAAAAAGCATCAGTATACCGAAGTAACGTCCCTAAAGCGGAAATATCCACATCTGAAAGTGCTTCTAAGTGTGGGCGGTGATCGTGACATTGACCAGGATCATCCGGATAAGTATATGGAACTGCTCGAGGGAGGAAAGCGTGCCCAGACACAATTCATTGAGTCGGCCCACTCTCTCGTTAAGATCTATGGCTTCGATGGCCTTGACCTGGCATTTCAGTTTCCCCGCAATAAACCCCGCAAGGTGCACAGCACTTTTGGCGGGTTTTTAAAGGGTATAAAGAAGTTGGTCACTGGCGATTTCGTTGTGGATCCCAATGCGGCTCAGCACAAGGAACAATTCACAGCGCTTGTTCATGAAGTGAAGAAGGTCCTGGAACGTGACAACTTTCTGCTAAGCTTGACAGTGCTGCCCAATGTCAACTCTACTTGTAGGTATATCGAATTTGTTATGCTCATTTATTAAGAGTACTTTATCCTTAGGGTACTTTGACGTTCCCGCGCTCAACAGCTCCGTTGACTTTGTGAATCTGGCCGCTTTTGACTTTCTCACGCCCGAGCGTAATCCCGAGGAAGCGGACTATACGGCGCCCCTGCTTTACCCAAAGGATGACCAGGATCGCCTTCCTCACTACAATGCCAAATTCCAGGCGAGATACTGGCTAAAGCGAGGATTTCCCTCGTCGAAGATCAACATGGGAGTGGCGAGCTATGGAAATGCTTGGAAACTCACCTCCGATTCAGGTAAAACTGGAACGCCCGTTGTGTCCGATACCGACGGACCTGCCCCGGAAGGTCCGCACTCTAAAAAGGCTGGACTTCTTAGCTACCCCGAGATATGCGTCAAGCTGAAGAATCCCGAGTACACATTTGTGAGGGGCAATCAGAGTGCCCGATCCCAAACGAGCTTCGGTAGCTACGTATTCCATGCAGCAAAGGGCTCCAACTCTGACGGCATCTGGATTAGCTACGATGACTTAGACACGGTCTCCTATAAAGCTATCTACTCTCACGCCAAACTGGGAGGCGTTGCCCTATTCGATCTGGCGTATGATGATTTCCGTGGTGTGTGTGGGGACGTATATCCAATTTTGCGCACTATAAAATATCGTTTTTCTACAAATGATCATAAAATACGAAAAATTCATTGAAAATTATTTAATAGTGTAGAAGACAAATGATTTCTCGTGCGTGTTTTATTCGACCACTCGATCAAGACTGACTCGTGACTGTTTCTTACAAGCTAGAGAATGTACATCTTAATGCAGGATGAGAGGGAATGAAGGAATAGCCAAAATCAAGAGAGCAGCCGTGAGAGCAACCGAGAAAGCATAATGTATGTGTATATGTATATTATATATTATATATTATATATTATATATTATATATTATATATTATATATTATATATTATATATTATATATTATATATTATATATTATATATTATATATTATATATTATATATTATATATTATATATTATATATTATATATTATATATAATATATTATATATTATATATTTGGACGTTGATGTACTAAACGAGCAGTACATTCAAGTGGCCCAAACGACACCAAGCACGGGCTTGTTGACGCGCGGACAAAGAGACAAACAGAGACAAAGACGGACAAACATTGTGTAAACCAACAAAAAAAATAAATATACCATAAATTAACTATAAGCTAGATAAGTAAGAAATAATTGAAGTATTCAGAGATTGTAAAGAAGAAGAATTAGTTATAAATTGAGAAAGATTGTTATAATTACAGCAAAGTACTCGGAAAGGGTTATGAATAGCATAGTTAGCAACACAGGATTGTAGAGAAAGAGGTACAAAATTTCTAGAAGTTCTGATCGGGACAGCAAAACTAATTTGGCTAATTAATTCAGATGAATCAATTTCGCCAATGATTAGTTTGTGTAGAAAGACTACACCAAGCATTGTTCTCCGATCAGAAAGAGAGGGAAGATTAATTAGTAAAAGTCTACTTCGATAAGGAGGCAAGCGAATGTTAGTATTCCAGTTCAGACCCCGTAGGGCAAAGAGTAAAAATTGTTTTTGTACAGATTCTATTCTGTCCTGATGAATCTTATATTGGGGACTCCATATACAAGACCCATATTCCAGAATAGGTCTGACAAGTGAAGTATAAAGTAGTTTAGTAATATAGGGATCGTCAAATTCTTTTGACCAACGCTTTATGAAACCCAAGACGCCAAATGCTCGATTAGCAATAGATGCAATGTGCTTTTCAAACTTGAGCTTAGGATCCAGAAGAATACCCAAATCAGTAACCGACAAAATACGTTCAAGCGGTTTACAATTAAGAACGTAATTAAACTCAAACGGAGCTCGCCTACTAAAAGACATAACTTTACATTTACTACAATTAAGATTTAAGAAATTTACTTTACACCATGTCTGAAAACTGTCAAGATCAGTTTGCAGCCTGACACCAAGAAGATTGTCAGTGGCCGACATACAAAGCTTAACGTCATCAGCGTACATGAGAACCCGAGAGTGATTTATAACGGAAGCAAATCATTTATAAAAAGCGTAAAAAGCAAGGGGCCCAGATGACTTCCTTGTGGAACTCCAGAATGAACTTGAACAGGTTTAGAAACTAAACCATTAAAAAAGACCTTTTGGGTTCTAAAATTTAGGTAGCTTGAAATCCACAGAATTAGGTTATTGGGAAAACCTAAAAGATGGAGTTTACGCAATAAAAGATTGTGATTAACGGAATCAAAAGCTTTACTAAAATCAGTGTAAATGACATCAGTTTGCATATTGACTCTTGTCCTACTACAATAGTTGGTGTATTCAGAATAAATTTTAATAAATTGAATATTTCAAGTTGTCTTTATTGTTGTTAAATAAATTGTCTAAGCTGTTAAATGAAAGACGACAGTTTTTCCACTTATTTTCCTTGTACATAAGTATACATATGTAGTGTTGTTATGATCAATGCACATCCGTTTTCGTTCTCTTTATTGCTCTGCTCTCTCGATAGCAAGCGTGCTGATGGAGAATTTCACATGTTATTGTTACAGTAGCTATCTCGCTTTGCCTTTTGCTTTGCTTACAGCTTGACAGCTCTGTGAATATGAACAACTAGCAATAGCATCTCTAGTTATCTCCCTTTGCCTTTTAGGATAACTACATATATAGCTGACGATAACTATCTCTTTTTACCATTATCTTTAAATAAATTAAATTATTAAATATTGTTGTTATATGTATACATAAATACATTCTTAATTCTGCGCAACATTTCTATAATTGACTGGAATTCCAAACCGAAACTCTAATTAATCAGTCACCTGGCAACTCATCTTTATCGCGAACAATTTCAAAAGGGCAAATGCAGTTTAAGAAGTAATCACTAAATCAAACCATTACGACATTTGTAAGGACTATTTATGTATTTAAAATACCTAGCCAGCTGTTGGAAGAGCACGTTGTCCTGGCGACAACTTAGAGGAAGATGCCGAGTGCCGTCAGCTTACGACGCCTACGAAGCACACGTAAAAAGGCCTACGTGCGTTGTCTGCAAAGTTCTCTCAATGTGTGTGTGTGTGTGCGGTATATGTGTGTTTGTATTGGTATCTGTGTGTGTCGCCCCAAAAGTGCCCTCATGCTTATTGAGTGCCAATTTTTATATCGTTAATGTGTTTATATGAGTGTGAGTGAGAGAGGTGGGTAGTGGGAGTGTGTGTGTGTGTGTGAGTGGATTAAGTGTCTTTCTGCTTTATTTGTTGTTCTTATGCATGCTGCTCAACGCAATTTACGATTAGCAATTCCCCCGCAGCCCCCTGCCCACACTCCTGCATTTTGTACCTTGAGGTTTTTTCGTATTTACATTTGTGTTTTGTGGCATCTGAAATCGTTTTATTTATTTGGCACAGTCAACCTACCGTCAACCCCCCTCCCCCTCCTCCACCACACAAATTGCCTTACAACAACCACACACATATGTTTTATATGCCTTTGTCATTGCCATATTATTATTATTGTATGCGTGTGTATGTGTATGAAGTGTTTTACTTGTGTGCGTTTGTTTTTATTGTATGTACATTCATTATGGCTTCTCTTATTGTTGTTGTTCTTTTTTGTGTGGCTTTTAAGTGTCAAGACACTTGGCGCGTTCCTCTAAATGAATATTAATGTACCTTTAAATAAGTAACAAATAACTAAATGCTTTTCTTTCATATTCTCACCTTTTGTGTTAATGAATGTGGAAGAAAAGAAATTTAACTTTTTAAAGATTCGATGCGATACAAAAGAATTTTCTTTAGCCGCAACTTTAGTTTTTTTGTTATCAAAGTACATTGTTTTCCTTGTCCTTAAAAGTGTGGGGCATGTAGGATTTGAAATATTTGCGCAAGTTACAAAGGTCACAGCTCAAAAATAAAAAAAAGATATAAACAATATACTTTATTGTTTTGCAGCTATAAAATTGCCTTTGCATAGCATCAATATAAATTGTGAAGCAAAATGATTGCGCTTTAGAGAGAGGAAGAGAGAGAGAGAGAGCGAAAGAGGGACGGAGAGAGAAAGAGAGAGAGAATAAGGGAGGGGAGGGATAGAGAGAGTTAGTACACATAAAGTAGCATTTTAAAAAGAGATTTATACAGGGTGGCGCAAAAGTAATCACCCTATTGGAAAGCGCTATATCTTTTGCAAATGGCGTCAAATGTCAATTCGGTTTTGACATTTGTGAAGTAAACAAATGCAGAATACAAATCGACCAGCCATGAATCGGTTTACTCCGCAAGAACGCAGAATAATTGTAATAATGTAATAATAATAACCGCTTTATCTCTCGTTTTTGATATTTGCACTGGCCGGCCAGATCACCCGAATTAACCATTCCAGACTTCTTTTTATGGGGTTTTTTTAAAGTCGCAGGTTCACGTCAACAAGCCGCAAACTCTTGAAGCCCTTAAGGAAAATATTCGCCAGGAATGCGAGAACCTGTCGCCCGAAGTTCTGGCAAAAGTGATGGAAAATGCCATAAAACGGGCGTATGGTCATGAGCTCTGGCAGCGAACACTTGGCCGATGTCATCTTCTCGCCTAAACCAATAAAATTCTTAAGGTTCGAATAAACATAATCAAAAAACAGAATCAAAATTTTTCATTTAGAAAAAAAATTAGAGCCAAACCACATCGGATGACTTCTTTTGCGCCACCCTGTAAAACTAAAAGTAAATTAAGAGTTCACAGAGTTCACAATTTTTAATGCAAATGTAAATATTTGATTTGTGTTCTATAATTAACAAGGCACCAAATCTATGAAATTTAAAAATTTATTTAATTTTCCACAATGTAAAAAAATGTATTATCCCAATTGTTTTCAAGTTTTTTAGGTCTATAAAAATTATGTGATAAGCAAACTTTAAAAAAAAATTAAAATATAAAATTAATGTTTTTATTTCTATTAATCTCAATTTTTATTTTCACTTAAAGCTAAGAACATTATATAAAGAAATATATACAATAATCTTAAGAGTTTTTTGATTTTAATGTGAATATTTTTCACTTCGTTCCTGTATTCAGTGCTTTAATAGAAAAAACTTAATGATTTGTGTGCTAAATAATCCAATTGATGAATATCCTTATAGTTTAAAGTCTGCTACACTCAATAAACACCAAAACTGTTATGCATATCAGCCAATTAAGTCGATTTAATGGCATTTGCATATTTGATAAGCATTTGGTCAACTAATTAGTGGTATTGCCAATGCTACCACAATATCAAATTATTATTCTATGGATGTAGCTACAAATTGCTAATAAAGTGAGCAACGCAATTTCCCGAATTCCGAATAAAAAATTCAACCATAATGAAT
Source organism: Drosophila suboccidentalis (assembly GCA_037043435.1). NCBI lineage: Eukaryota > Metazoa > Arthropoda > Insecta > Diptera > Drosophilidae > Drosophila > Drosophila suboccidentalis. Next base: position 103,267 of record JBAMBK010000713.1, on the reverse strand, counting down.
CAACAAAAATGAGCAGACATGCAATTGAAAATGAAATTTAAAACCAAAACCCTAGAAAAACCAAAGTAAGCAAGTTTCTGGCAGAGAGCGTAAAAACATTCGAGAAAGTTAATATTGGCAAGGATAAACACTCGAGAGCTGTCCTGATGACAACTTGACGTAGTAACTGAAGCATCATTATCATCATAATCATCATCATCATCCCGTTCCAACTGCACAGCTCAGTGACGCGACAAGCTGAAAACGCGGATTTATTCTTTTTTTTAATAAGCAAGAAATAAATATGAGAAAAAATAAGCATGAGTATTAAGTTATTTCAGTTGCTTGGCAGGCAAGGATGGGATGTCAACTTTGTTGTCGTTGTTGCTGTAGGTGATGATGATGTCAAAGAAATCTGCCACAAATTGCTGACAGATCAACCGACTCTTGCATTTCATCCAAGAGGTAATTGAATTTCAGTGCCTGTCACGGCAACAAGAATATGCGAGATTTAAGCTGATTGAGTCAACATAATTCGGCACTGGCCGGATATCGAATGGCCAAAGAAAAAAGCAGAGAAACAAACAGTGCTTAAAAGCCACACAATTTGCTTAAGCCCACACCTTGTATCCTGTATCCTTGCGCCTGCAGGCAAACCAATTAATCTCCTTCATGCTTATCGCCCCACACACCACACACACACAGTTCTGGCCAGAGTCCATGAATTAGTTCAAACAATTCCAATCCTTATTCGAAACCCAAAGACGCTTTTCGACGCTCCCTTTTCCGGTTTCGAATTTGAGGTCGCGACCCATTTGCCATTCAACATTAACGTTCAAAGTTCTGGCCATAAAAGTCACAGCTGCAGAGGAAGAAAGATAAACAGGAAGTCAGCGAGAGAGAGAGAGAGGTAGAGGGAGAGACAGAACAATGGTTTGGCATCCTGAAATCTAGACAACATTGTTGACTCCATTTGACATACAATATATCCATTGAAACTAATTTTATTGCTTAACGCACACAAATTTTACATTTATTGCAAGAGTCGTTTAAAATCTTTGGACATTTAATACAGATACATACATTATATATTTGAATATATTTACAGAGTTTATATATATGTATGTACATAGAGGGGACAATACAATAAATAATGGGTAGTAATAGAATTTGCAATTGATTTGCTTTTGTTGTGAGTGCATTCCAAGCACGTAACTTGTTTAAATCTTCCTTAGTTATAAATCTTAGTGTAATCATTTTAATTAAATTTCGTTAGCTTAAAGCCGTGCAACGGCTGCAATACTTTAGTATATGGACACAGACACTGTTTTACCATCTTAAATATATATTTAATACTTACTAAACACAATAAAACGACTGCGACTACGACTAGACCATGGAACATGAAAAACACATTAAATTCACATTCTTTCTTTCAATTTATACTCCTATATACAAGCTAACGAACTGTGAGAAAGTCAACTATTTTATATTAACTTCGTAATCACTTTCCACACCAAATGTTAACCATACTAAATTCGCGCCATACTCTTCGGGGAGCCTTTAAAGCAGTGGTGTCCAAAATGCCAAAAAGCTCACAATTCTGCCGACGTCGCAGCTGACACACGTGCAGAGAGAGAGAAACGTGTGTTCTATAAATAGCACATTCTGCGCTTGTGCTCTCACGACGTGTGTGTTCGGCTGATGCTTTCTGATGTCAATCGCTGATCTGCGTTCAATGAGAAGAGACGGAACCGTGCTAGACTTTTATCATACACTGCAACTAATTCTTTTCTCTCTTTACTTAGCAACTGTAATGATGCGAATCAAATATCCTTTCATTTCATTTTTTTCAGTGTAGAGCGCAATTTTTGACTGTGTGAGCTTGGACACCACTGCTTTAAATTGATATGGTTAAGTTTTTGGTGCAAAATGTTCTTAAGATTTTGGATACAGACTAATTTCGGACAGTCTCTCCTTACTGACAAGTTCTACTTGTGTTGAATATTTTAATGAACTCTAGTTCATGGTGTTTATGTATTATGCTAAACTCGACTTAATGCAGCTAGTTGTTCCTGTTCCTGTAAGCTCCGTGGAGGTAACTGCGACCTGGTCCGCTCTTAGTTTAATGGCGACTCCTGTATCCGGTGTGCCAGCTGTGAGTCCTTAAGCGACCCAAACTCACCGAGGGGTGCAAACTCATAGCCCGTGGTGGGGTCATTATGGGAAACGGCCGTGATGGCTGACGCTCCATTAAGGCCCCCATTGGGCAGCGTTATAATTGTTGTCTCCTGCAGGCGACAGCTACTAAATGGAGGGGGGTGGAAGGGGGAAGGGGGTTCTTTTCATAGTTCATAGCTGAGTTCATAGTTGAGACTCACCTGCGCACGGTGCTCTGATAGCAGGAGTGTCGGGACTGATAACGCTTCGAGGCTGTCGAGGTCAGCGACGTGTCCCGGTGCATGCAGAACGTGTCTCGCTTCTTGCGTCGTCCGCTCGCTCCCCGACAGAACAGATATCTGGAGTGAAGGTGGAGTGAAGGTGCATTGGCATTGGGATTGGGTATTGATTGGTTATTGAATTGGCCAAACGTGAAAAAACAAGGGGGGAAGCAATCAAACACGAGTCCAAGCATAAAGCACATTTCAAAAACAATGTATTATCTGCGATTTTTTATTGCAATTCTGAAAAGGAAGTTGATGGAAGCATTATTGCAATTTTGTGTTCATTGAATGAATTCATCAAGTACAAAAAATAATACAAAATTTCTGTCTGTCAACTTCCGTTTTGAGTTCCATTTTTGAAAAGGAAATAACAACTTTCATTGTTCTAAAAAGTAAGAAACTAGCATGTGAATTTATTTGTTTGTACAAAAAATTACTTGACCAATTGTCTATGTGGAAACGTAAGGTCAATAAATGTAGTATTTTCTTACTAGCTCCAAATATTTCCATTATTTACGACTTGATTCTACAATGTTATAAAAATTGAAATTAAATGCTATCCTTTATGCAATCGATGCAAACAATCAACTTCAACAAATTCCATCAGAATTGCAATCAAAAGTCAACAGAACTTTCACGCACAATCCCAACAATGAAATGAGTGTCAGAAGGTGATTTGTGTCAGAGGGACATGAGTTTTGGCAAGTACGTGTTTTGTTTCATTGTTAGATTGTTTGTTGTTTGTTGTTTATAAGTTTTGTGAGTTTGTGAGTTGAAGATACAAATTGCAAGTTTGCTTACGCTTACAGTTACAGTAATATTGATTGTTATCGGTTATCGGTTATCGTTATCAGCGGCAGTGAGGTGAATGAACAAATACCTATTGAAATGCTTGCGAAACGCGCCGCTCACAAAGTAGAGGGCCACAGGATTGGCACAGCTGTTCGCAAAGGACATGCAGAATCCGACGATACGCATCACATGCCAGAACGTGTTATAATCGTCCTCTGCTGTTGGCCTGTAAACGGAATTGGGGTGGAGGAAAAGGAGTATGTGTATGTTCAACTAATGGAAACATAAGCAACAACGACAAGCTAGAAATTGATTGACCAGCACACAAAACGGGTCGCAACGCATCGCATGATGAGCACATTACTCATACGCAATGTGAGCCACACAATCTCTCACTCTCACTCTTCCTCTGAGATAAAGTCAAGCATGGACAGCCATGAATCGCTGGCATCCTTTTTGTGTATCCTTTTTGCATATTTCCAGACGCTTGTCGTTGTTATGGTTGAGTAAAATGTCGCACTTACCAGTAGTAGAACCAGAGAAAGAAGACGTGATAGGGCAGAAAGCAAATACCAAAGATGACAACAAACGCCAATACTGTTACGGCAACTTTGCGACGTGCTCGAACCTGAAGCAGCAAAACAAAAATAAAGATGATTCAATTACAATAAAAGTATCCAAAATGAATAAAAGTGGATTTGCTAGAGTAAGAAATATTCTTTATTTATTGCGAAGGTAAATCCTAATGCATAAACATGCCTTGAATAACAGAGATGTAGAAATAGACAATGAATTTATGTATTAACTATTTCAATCGCCATCAATCCCCATTTGTATATTTTAAGCATTCATTATTCTGTTGTCTTTAACTACACTTAATTTAATCTATCATCAGTCATCATGCATCTATTACATCTCAATCAGCCATCAAGTAAAATAGATTTTGTTTTTGCATTGAATTAAATATATTTCAATCAATCAATCAATCAATCATGCATCAACCAAATGTGTTTAGCTAAATGAAAATATTCTTAAGCAAAACTATTACAATTAGTATATATTAAGCGCTATCAATCATTGTCAATCGCCATCAATCATGTTCAATCAATATATATTACAGTAATAAAATTCAAACCACAAACTATAATTATTACCAATTAAACATCAATCGCCATCAATCAAAACTCACCTGCCGTACCGCACCCTGCATTTCGCCAGGAACATTCGCCGAGTACACCAAGTGTAGGGCAATCAGGATATAGAAGACGGCTATAATCACCAGTGGGATGGCATAGTAAACCAGAAAGTGCAACGTGACCATCAGCTTGGCATAGTTAAAGCCCCATTCCTCCGGAAATGGATAGCAGATGACAATCGATTTCTCCTGATTGATGCCAATAGGCTACAAAGCAAGGATATCAAAAGTGGTGAAAGTCAAATAAACTACGAACTGTTTTAATCACCTTCAGGTTGCTGCCAATCAACGCTGGCAAGCCACAAAGAATGGCCAGAAGCCAAATGGAAACGGCAATGGCCAATGTCATCCGAGTAGCCCGACGTCCGCCACCTGCAGGATGAAGGATAAGTAGCTTCAATCAGTCTATTTTTATACAATGTGGATCAAGTTTCTTACCATGCGCATGAAATTTGCGCAACGGATCGACAATAGCAAAGTATCGATCACTGGAGAGAGCTGTCAGTGTGAAAACCGAGACACCAATGGACACATCCTTCATGAACTCCGAGACGCTGCACAGGAAACTGCCCCAGGGCCAATACTCGACGGTATAGATGGTGGACACCAGCGGTACAGTGGTCACTATCACTAACAGATCAGCTAGCGCCAGCGATAGTATGTAGCTGCAAAGGAGAAATGCTATTAAAACGTATTTATGAATGTTAGTGACTAAGCTTTAGCCTTCTGAGAACCCGATGAAGATAAAAAATGTATCAAAAAGTTTAACATTATAGCCACTATACATATGTTATCCAGCACGTAATGCGACTGTCTATTTCAATTGCCAAATACAGAATGTTATACTCTTTTATGCTTAGCCTATGTTATTCTTATGTTTACTTACAGAGTATGTTATGCTATTTATAGTGCATGTTATATATTTGCATAGAGCTGCTGTGTACATTTAACAGCGGGAAGCAAAATATGCGATTATTACAGTTATTTATTATCTAAAAATCTATTCCTGCTAAAACAACAAGTTCAAATCGGATAATATTGCCTTAGATATTCTGAATATGAGTTAAAAATGTGTTCACCTTTGCAATTGTAAATGGACATTTTAATAATAGACAATATCGATAATATCGAGAAAAATTGAGTTTTAAAATTCACCATAAATTAACGCAAGCGGTCATTTTCTCCCTCGATTGTAAAAAACGTCACCATATCAGGCTTTCCTTATGACTTCTTCTAAGGATACAATAATTTTCTACAACCTCCAGGCGGTTGAAGTAATAGAATGATTGGAATTTCAAATGAAAAAGTCAACAGCAAAGTCCTGACAAACTCCTAATGCCAACACGTTAAAGCTTTTGGACGTTCCCCACTTGAGATAAACAGACTGACCCTAAATTGTTCCATTTTGCCAAGGGTCGCTAGCACGTGTTACTGCGAACTCGCTGATTTATGTAGTTCAACTTCAGGCACATCTGTGTCCCTGCCACTGTCACTGAATTGAGGCTAATGTTTTTACAGCAGTTTTGTCAGCTCGCGATGATAAAATTGATTTATATTTAGATTTTATTAAAAATATTTCATGACAAAAAACATATTTTCAAGTCTCGTTTTCGCATTTTTAAAGACAATTTTGCTTTACATTGAAGATAATTATGGATATTAAGTATACGGCTTGTTGTGCAAAGTTAAGTTATTTGAAAAGTTTTGATTTATGGCTTTTCTAAGCTCAAGTTTCTCCAATCGAGATGTGGTTAAAGCCGAGCAGGATATAGAGAAATGTAATGTGAATGCATCATTCGATTTTATCTTCACTTCAGACTTCAGACTGAGATGAAAATGAATTGCAGCTGTAATTCAGAGTGTGATCTCATATAGTTATTTAAGTTTTATTCCACGTCCCTTGTAATAAATAAGCTGCATGTGGCACGCTATTTGTGCAACATCAAATTACATTTCTGTGGCACTGTGGACTGCCAACGACCGATAAGCATTTTGCCCGTCTGGCCAAAAGCGGAGCTCATGCTGCTGTTGCTGTTGCTGATGCTGTTGGTCTCTCCTAACGTTGGCCAACTTATCCGGGCTCTTGGTTCTGGTTCTGGTTCTGGCCATGAAATGCAATTTCAACTTAATGTGATCAGTTGACATTTCCGTTTGCTTTTTGCTGAATTATAAGTATGCAAGTTTTTTATGGCAAACGTGTGCCAAGTGCAGCTTTACCTGATGGATTCGTAGATACCCTGTAATTGAGAGACTGAAAGGGAGCTTAACAGCTTTTAACAGGGTATCTATTGGTCGCACTCCAAGTTATTTTTGGCATTTCGTTAGTAAACGCTCCATCGATAACAAAGTTATATGTAAGTACTTAAATGCAGCTACTTAAATTCCACTCAATTAATTACTCTTTAACTGTGGAATCATCGAGTGGCAAAGGTCAAAGTCAGAGCAATATTGTCGAGTGCGTTGTTAGCAATATTTTCACTTTCAGAAGTGGCTGAGACTTCTGACAAGAGTTACACACAGTGGTTGACAGCGAACTGTGTACCGTGCAAAATGTCAGTTAAGTTTAATATTTTAATTGGACGCTTGCGGGATGTTGACAAGATGTTGTTGACGGACCACAGCATAGCTGCATCACTGAATGTGACTATCAATGTTAACAGCCTTCAGCGTGTTAATTATGAAATTGTGCCAACGGAAACAGAAAAGTGCGTAGACTGACTGAAAATAATATTTACAATAAATTTAAACACGAATTTTATGCAGATCTCAATACGAATATTTCGTTCATTGCAATCCTGCAAGACAGAGCGAGACAGCTATCTGCTCGTCACTCGACTGTTATGTTACATAGCAGATATGCTAACATAAGCAAGATCTTAATACGAATATTTCGTTCTTTGCAATCCTGCAAGACAGAGCGAGACAGCTATCTGCTCGTCATTCGACTGTTATGTTACATAACATAGCAGAAATGCTAACATAAGCCCTAGCTGCCAATTTTAACAGCTGTCAATAAAGATGCAGTAAAATGCATTTGTGTGATCAAACAAGTAAAATATTACTTTAGAGGTGCATAAACTGTAGACAACATTACTGTCATAAGATTAATAAGCTCTAGCAAAATTGAGACGCATAGTGGAACTCATAAAAAGGAATAATATTGTATTAAGTTGAGCTGGATTTAAAGCCAGCTTACATCATGAAACTCTTAAAGCGCACAAAAGTAGGCAACATCTTTGTGACAAGTCGCATACGTTAGCATTTTCGTGGCACATCAACACATGACTGAATCGCATTAAACGCTACGCCTAAAAATACTCTGATTTATGGCATTCAATTTATGCAAAAACAAAAATACCCAAATACACACACACACACACACACATACGAACATGACTAATTAGTACACAAAACAAGCCAAAGTGTAGTATGTATTTTGGCATTTTGTGGCAACATTTGCGGCCACAAGAGTTGCGAACGAGCGCGTATCTGTTGCGACAGTGAAAATTGTAAGTAAGTTCCAGGAAACAACAACATTGTCACCATAATTCTGAGTTCAACATGCCCACATCCTTAATTAGGTGCGTTGGCATTTTCTAGCCTCGTAAAATTCGACTCTGTGCGCATAATTTAAAATACTCATAAGCTTTGTGCACAGAGGCTGCGCATAATTAAATTCACTTTAAGTTGGCCATAAATCAAAGCAGTATTTTCAAGTATAAAATTGCTAAATGGGTTGACTAGGTAATACTCTGCATATAAAAATGGATAAATATAATATATAAAAATCAATGCCTTAAATTTTCACGTTTTGATATTTCAATAATCACACAACTTCGAGTACCCTGCATTCTGAAAAATGGCATAAACACTGCTAGAGAAATTAAGAGCTTTTACATTTTGATATTCCAGTAAGGACCCAGCTTTAATACCCTATACATGCCTGAAAAATAGATAAGTTAAAGATAAAATTCATAAATAACTTAAAAAGTCATTAAAATCTGGGAAAATATCATTTTATGTAATGTAAACGATACTTTTGAAAGGAACCCAGCCTTAAATACCCTGTATCCAAGGAAATAGACATAATTGTTTATCTTCTAAATTGGTATCCCTAAAATTAATCAGGGTTGCCACAAAAATCGATTTCGCTTGAATTTCACTGGAATTTGTATGAAATTAAATTGAAATTCAAGCGAAAGCGATTTCTGGAATTAGTATGAAATTTAATTGAAATTCAAGCGAAAGCGATTTCTGTGGCACCCCCGAATATCTTTAAATAGCCGAACTAGCCAATACCCTGCAATCAAAACTGGTACAATATCTCTTTCCTATAAATGCTACTTTACAATTGAATGCTTAAATACTGATTTAAAGTTTGGATCAGATACCCTGTATCTTTGTAAATGATTCTAAAACTATATCTCCCACCTAAATGTCTCAAATATAAATTAAAATATCTCTAAAATTTCGATTTTACAGGGTATTTACTAGTACTAGACTCACGTGTTTGGCACATTGCGCATCTGTCGCACGCTGAGAAAGACCACAATCAGTGTCCCATTGCCGAGCACGCCCACCACGAAGATTAGGGCGAACAGGACGGGCACAATGTAGGTCTCGGGTCGTCGACCATAAGGTACATAGGGTGTCTCAGTGGTCATGGCCATGCTGATGTTATCATCAAAGAGCGACGTCGTCTGTGCCGCCGTCGTCATGGCCAACTCCAGAAGCATCCGCGTGCCATTGAGACTGAGTGAAAGCGGTGACTCAGAGCCACTCGCATCGGTAGCCACATCCATGTCCACATCCACATCCACATCCAGGTCCATGTCCGTTGAGATGCTGTTCAATAGACTTGTCGTCGCAGCGCAAATTGCTTTCTATTTGTTTGGCTTCGTTTGCGAACGAACGAACGAACGACAAACTATTTAAGCGTTAACTATTAATTCAATTTCCTCTCGTCTCGTTTCCGCGTTTTCTCTTGCATCTTTTGCGTTTTTCTCCCTGGTGAGTTTTTTATTCCCACTCGCTGGCAAAATGCATGCAAATGCTTTTTATTTGCTGCCTTCTATTTTCTTTGCTGCAAACTTTTTTGATGGAAATTTGCAGCAATAAATTCTACAGATATAGTTGTAGTTGTAGTTGTTGTTGTTGTTGGTTCGATGTGCTGTAAACAAAATAAATGGAAGCAAACGTACTGTGAAATGGATTTAATTGTAGATATTCGTTTAAATCAAACAGGGCATATTTTAATCGAATATTTCAGCTAACTAAATCTTTGCTTATTCCGATTGAATGAACAAATCGAGACACTAAAAAGCAACAGGCAAAAACATTATTAAAATACTTTGATTACATATTTTTAAATGGAATTCTCATTTGATGGTTGAACAATTTTCAGCTTTGTTCATTTACATTTTGTTTGACGTCCTGTGTCTGTGTTTTCCTGGCAATTCATAATATTTGAAGAGCATTCGTGTGTGGATTATTTGCCAAATAAAAAAATGAAATGGAGTCTGAATAGTTACCTGAACTGTGTGGCAAATAACAGAGCATTCATATTTTTATGGCAGTTTAATGTCAGCGGACTCTTAAAGAAATCAGAGAATTCAATTATCTGGATTTCTGCCATTTGCCCTTCACCCCACGACCAAGTAAACTGAAGCGCCATTGAAATTTGCCAGGGCGTCAGTAACATTTTATGACGCACTGTTTGTGTGTGTGTGTGTGCGTTTAATGGCTGGAAATGTAATGACAGTATGCCAGGAGGATTTGTCCTCGAGCAGCAACTGGATAAGAATAACTACTATATAAAGTCGCCGTGGCCATAACTCTGCAACTTAAATCTGTCGTCTGTCGTCTGCCGTCGACGGTGAGAAACTCCTTTGCAATTAGCTGCAAAAACACAAACCACACACACACACAACACACACACACAGACAATTCATTTTAATTTCCCTGTGTTTGCTTTAATTAGAAACTCAAACGCATAACTTGCACTCATTTAATTAATTTATTTTTAGTTTCTAGCTCCAAAAAGCAAAAGGAAGATTGTTCCGAGTCAAGCCACCGGATGTTGCACCTGAACTTTTAAGCCAAACAAAGGTGAAAACAAAAGCATTTCAAATCCATGCCAAAATAGCTTGAGATCATTTGTGTCAAATGTCAAATAAATATGAGCCCAAGACAACGTTGCGTATGAGCAATATTGAAGTGTTGTCTGAGAAGCGCAGAGAGAAAGAGGCACAACTAAATTGAATGCCGTAGACTTTAAGGGTGAGCTTATAAATCATTGGCCTCATTAAAGAGAAAACATATTTGTTCACAAAATTATTATTTTTCTGAATAAAGTAATTCATCAACTGAAGACAGGTAAAATTTAATGAAGTAATTTTGACTATTTATTTAACTCAATCAACTTGAACTTCCGTTGGGTAAGACTACCTAAAACTAACATACCACTTATACATTGCCTTTTAAATCTAAAGTATACGAAATTCGGTAATGAAACTTGTGTTCCTTAGAATACGAATGCATAATTTCCTTGTGCCAGGTTGAAGTCATCTTGGCTATGCAATAAATCAAATTTAATTAAATAAAATGAAAAATTCTTTAATGGCTAAAAGGCAAATATTTCATTTTGCCAAAGTTTTGTCCAATTGTAATGAATACGTTTGAAAAGATAACTACAATATACAAAAGAAGAACATTTTAAGGTAAGATACTTCTGTACTGTACTGCGGTACTTCATCAATGTGGAAAGGCAATTTAAGCTACACAGCTAATTAAGTTCAGTTGCAAATCACTGCGAAGCCTTCGATGCAGCCAAGTGAAAAGAGTTTCCCAAGAAAACTCGTTCAGCTGAGGCATTGTTCAAAATTAAAGAATAGCCAAAGTTCCAACAACACGAACAAGTTTCAAGTTTCCGAGAATTACATGTTTATCTTGTGCAAAGCAATTTCAGTTTCAGTTTTATTGTGTATCTTAACTGGCCCCATTTTGCGGCAGATCTAATGGAATCTAATGATGGTAATTGATTTTTAATGAATTTATGACAACATCGTGCAGTTTCTCCTAATTGATGCGCTCAATTAAAAAACAATTTGGTGCCCATTGGAATTATTACAAAAATGTGAAAATGATCTAGTTGAAAGTTCTCAATTTAATTACCACGACAATGTGATGGCATTTATCAAGCATCAAGTATCTTAGTTTGAAACTAATTAAATGTCTTTAGTTTTGAGCATTTATTTAGTACTAATTTAGTACTGTGGGGTAAATTTAGTTTCCTCCTTGAAATTTATACAAGTGGAAATCCTTCGTAACGATTATAATCGTATTAATTTCAAGGTCTTTTAAATTCCGTTTAAATTATGCAAAACTTTCCTTAACCCATTAAGTACCCATCGAAAATTTTGAATTTTAAAAAAAAGTCATTTTTTTAACTTTTTTCCTCGATTTTAAAAAAAAAATATTTTGATGCAGAAAAATTCTTGAAACAAATTTCAAAAATCTCTTCGCTAGTATTTTTTATGATTTCTTGGAAATTCCTAAAAAGCCACTTTTTGTATGAAAAGTAGGAAAAATGGGTTAAAATGGCAATTTTCAAAAAATCATAAAAAATACTAGCGAAGAGATTTTTGAATTTTTTTTCCCGATTTTAGGATACCCTTTACTTATTAAAATTAACATAAAATATTTTTTATTGCATACTTTTAGGCACTTGCATTGCTTAAACACTTAAATCTGCCATTACTACCGTTCTGTTTGGCCAATCTTGTTGTCATTAAGTAGAATTAGGCTAATTAAAATGATATATGGAATTTATAAATGATATTTCAAATATGTAATATAAACTCCAAATAATACTTATTTACACTTCAAATACGAATAACTTATTGAATTTACTCTTAATTTTCGTGAGTTCTTATATCTTTTGAAGACTTAAACTCCTCTATAATCTCAAGCGATTTAATTGCAAAATTACTCATTTAATTAAAGCGAAAGGTGAACGGAATGAAGTTACACTTTTGATTGCAGGTTGGAGAACAAAGCGAACTAATTAAGTGCCCTGAATGAGAGCAGTCGAAACCATTGGCATTGTTACTTTCATTTCAATCATTTGCTCAAGTTACAATCGAAAGAAAGTCTTTTACATAATTTTCTGGGCTGGTTGTGAGAGACCTTTGAAAAAGTTGGGCGCCCAACAAAATGTCACCGTTGTTGTCGTTCTTGTAATTAATTTGTTAACACAATGAGCGAGAACAGCCTCAAGGATGTCAGCAACAGCAACAGGACAAGTACATAGGTTTATTAGTACAAGGATATACATATTTGTGTGTTTGCTATTCACTTAAGCTAATTGAAATTTGCAAATTGCACGGAAATTGTACGAGTAATTTGCATTGAAAGGATCATAATTTATAATTGGATCAAATTCCCTTGAACAATTCAATTTGTACAATATACTTTAAATAATTCGGTAGCTCTACGAGTATTCCACATCCATCTAACCTGTTAGCCTATATCAATATACAAAGCAAAAACAACAAAACAAAAACAACAACATAATAAAGCCGGAAAAAGAAAAGTATATTGATTTATGACAAGTCGGTGGCGGGAATGGTTCGTTTGCTTATCTGACGACCATCTGGATACCACGCATTTATGAACTCCCCATCGAGTGTGTTGCCCTTTTATACACACACACACACACTCACACACGGGGTGGTAAACTGACACGAGTGCGAGCGAGTAGATTTTGATAAATCAATGCAATTTATCAAACAGTTCACTTAAAATCTGTCGCATGTTTTCGGGCACCCGACACTTTTATCTCAACACAAACATACCGCACACACGTCCCCAATCCCCAAGTATGAGTATCTTATCTGTCAGTTCGTCGTTTTGGGCTTAGTGCGTCTCCAAATAAATACAGTTAAGTCTTTTGGCTCGCACCCCCCAAAAAAAATATTTTGTCATAAATAACGCGACTCAGCAGCATTTTACAGTCTCTCAGTTTTACTCATTGTTTTCTTTATGTGTGTCTGAGGATTCCTTGAAATATACGATATTGTTGTCTGCAGGCTACCTTCTATACCTATACGTATAGTATGAGTTTCCTTTTTCGCGCCCTTTAGACACAAAGATTTGTGACTGGCCATTTGTTTTGCTGCCATGTAATTGAATATGCCCAGGGCGGGAGTTTCGCGAAAAGACATGAAAAATACTACACAAAATATATTTGTAATGGTACAATAATAATTCGAGAAAAAGCCCCTAAACTAATAAGCGAGGTAATAAGAATAACATAACGTAAACATAAGAATAAGTCAAAGATCTGACGTTTTAATAAACATAACTCTGCTACATACAGCCTACGATTACATCTCCTCCAAGTCAAGATATCCTGCGTTAGTTTTCAACCCCTCCCTGCCAGTTCCTGCAATTTACCTGCCATTTATTTTGATGCCACAAAAGTGCTTTAATTAGCATGAGCTCACAAATAAATATAAATTATTTGCAAATCAAAAACAAAATAAACATAAAATTAATTTTGCATACCTAACGAGGTTTACCTGGAGAAACATCGAGTGAAACATCGATGTCGTCGGTACCAAATATAAATAAACAACAAAAATAAACCATCCTCATAATTCGACCCTCTAAAATATTGGAGATAGAATTCCAAAATATTATTATAAAAGGTGCAATCCGGGCAACGGTGGCATATTTGACAATATTTAACTCTTTTCTGAAAAGTTGTAAAATAACAACATTGTTTTTTTTAATAAATATTGAAGCTAGAACCTTGAAACTTTCACAGGAGTTTTATATTTTTTTCGATTTTATTAATTTTTTATAGAATTTCTTACTAATTTAATTTCTCTACCACGCTGACGTGCCCCAAACCAATTTTAAAATAAACTTTATTATTTAAGAAAATTTATAATTTTCTTGGTTTTTTTAATTTTACTTGAAATGTTATTATTGAATTATTTAAATTTATTTAAAAATTTAAATAAAGTTACAAAAAAACACACAGAAATTTGCAACTGTGTGGCAGCTTTGGCCTAACTTTTTGAAAGCAAGGTGGCAGCCTTGGAAATTGATCAATGTCGGTGTTTTCTTCGATGCTTTTTATTTTTAAACATCATGTTTTCGATGTTTAAAAATAAAAAGCATAAAAAGAGAAACATCGATGATTCTCCACCCTCTTGTGTAAAAGTATAACAGTCTGGGAAAGCTGGTAATTGTTTGCTCATCACTATTAGGTCAAACATCTATTCATCTCGTTTTGTCCAGCACATTTAAGACAGCTGCCACAAAAGTATTTTGCCATTTTCGTAATAAACTGAGAGCAAATTTAATCGAAAGATAAACCTCCAATCCCATTTGAAATGGCAATGTGTATAAATTGACAAACACTCTGAGTAGTTAATTTATTGTATGAGTATTCAGACATTCCCTCTTTAAGCAGACTTAAAAAATCAAATTTAAAGCAGCTCTAAAGCCATTTAAGTGTGTACATACTACATAGTTTTATTTCCATACGCATTATCATTCCTCCACATGGCTAATGGAATTTGCGGTTTATTTGCGGCTTTAAGGATTTTTATCTGTTTCATATTCTGCTCATGAAAATGGAAACGGCTTTTGATCTAAAATGAAAAGTGTGCTTGATAGTTATTATCTACATAAATTATCTAATAGCTGCAGAATTATCTTGATGAATTTTGCCGCCTGAAAGTATGCTTTAAAATTGCTTGCGCCGGAAATCGACTGTCAAAACGAATTGCGATGAGATTTTTTTGGTCCCCCTTTGGGCAGCAGGCGTAAAAAAATATTATATTCCGTCATTTTATTCAACAATTTCCGCAGCATGAAAACGCAATTTAAAAACCGACCAAAGTTGGTAATGGGCGCAATGGGCGTGGCAGTCAATCAATGGTCCAATAAGTGACAGAAACTTTAGAAAACAGCAGCGCCTGCATCTAATGTCGCTTAATAACAATGCTTGGGACTCTAACAATAGGAATTTCACTACAAATTTGCCTAGACTATGTACGAGGTTGGGCTGATAAGTCATTAAAATAAGGAGAAAAAAATTATAATGTTCTTATACATATAATGTAATTCATCAATTGGTGGCTGATTAAGTTTAATTTTTGCTACATTTTATTGTAAACAACTTTGCTAAAAATTAATTTTCATCGGTACACACAAGAGCATAGTAACCATGGCAAAAATTAATGAATTGGGCTCTCTCGATTTTACCCTCTGTGACTATTATCTATTTTTAAATTTCATATAAATACCTCGGTGACGGGAAATTTCACTCAAATGAAGAGTTCATCAAAAGTTGAAGGACCGTTTAATAAAGTTATCAAAGTATTTAGTTTATGTAAAGTAGACTTATTTATATTCAAAAAAGTTGTACTTTTCAGTGAACTATCAGTCCACCCTCGCAAGTAAAACCGAGTGCAATTTTAGAGTGCATTAGTTTGGGCTAAAAGTTTATCTGGCCAACAATGGCAATTTGAATTGCAATTGTCCGACAAATCAGAGTCTCGAACTCGTTGCATATGTATGTAAAACTTTTAAACACGCAACGGCTGCAAATTGTAAGGAACAACAAGGAAAACGTGTGCTCAAAATCGAATTCGCCCCAATCTCTCTACAGTCAATTTTACTTAATCGTATAGCAATTATATTGCAAGCAGCAAATTAATGAACATATTATTCAAGTGATGCAATCATGATAAAATATTTTATTGGAATACTTAATCTATTAGTTCAAATGCGACATGTGTGGAACTTAATGAAGACAAAAACATTAAAATTCTGATGCTGCTGCTGCTGCTGTCATCATCATCCTCATCCGAATACTCATTCTTATGCAGCCCTATTTAATTAAAGCTCATTCTGTGCTCAGTGCTGGCATTTAATTTTTGCCAATGAACTTCGCACCATTTGCTGTTTTTATTAGCGTAAATTCTGAGCACTTGCACTTGTCATTGGCACTGGCTAATTGTGCACTTAAAGTGGAATTTTTTGGTTCTTTTTTTTTTGTTTTTTGAGTGAGCTATTATACCCTTACAAAGGGCATATTACAATATCCATTTGTCAAATGAGGCAATTGTATTATCTTAATGTAAATAAAAATTCTCTAGGCTAGATTACTTTAAGAATTATTTTTAATTTTTGTACTTCATTTTATCAAAGGCATAAATATACTAAATAATGGAAATGAAATAAAATAAATATTTTTATTGAGACGCAATTTGAAGCCAGAATATTTTTATGTTATTCTATGCTCCTCTTATGTTTACTTACAGAGTTATGTTATGTTATTTACAAGTACAGAATGCTCTACTCTTCTATGCTTAATTTATGCTGTCTTCTTTATGTTTACTTACAGAGTATGTTATATTCGCATCTTATGTTATTTACAGTGTATGTTATATATAACAGCGAGATGCAAATTGGCGATTATTTCATATAATTATTATCTAATTCCTATTTCTGCTACAAATTATGTTCTTTTTTGTTGGCTTTGTAGAATGAAAAATGTTTCAAGTGTATTACACTGTCGGTATTCCGCTTGAAAGCGTTCCTTCTTGATTTTTTTGCAGTCCAAACACTTGGGCGTATCCTTGCACATGTAAATGAAGTCCCTGGCTGTGATTTATGCAATTGTGTAATGGTGTTTCCACATAAATCCAGTTGTGTGTTGTTGTGTGTGACAATAAGAAAATAACAAACAATACCAAAGAAAGAAAGTACAAGAAGTATAAAACCTGATTCAATTGTTAAATGAAGAGGAGATTTGGTCAATTTCACAGAGTGAACATGACCATTACATTTAAATTTAAATGCACTTTGAGAATGAAATTCAATTGATGGATTTGTTCCTTAACAACATCTATAACTCAATCGATTTGTACATAACAGAAACCACTGCCAGTGACATCAACACCCACTGAGCCTGTACTCAGCTATCTAGACATGGATTGATGCCTGTCTAAAAAAGATTTAAGATTTCTTTCTTTTTGTCTGCTGCTCATTAATTCAAATTTCGTTTTATGTGGTGGCACTTTTTATCTTGTCTTGAGCCATATTCTTGATAAAGAAACGCGGCAGAACCTAAATGCCGCCAATTTGCATAATTCATCCCACAATTCTGTGAATTTCACAGTTTCTTACTCTAGTTTGTTGACATCTCTTTGATGGGCAGGCAGCGAGTGAAACGCGCTTCATCAACAGCAACAGTTTGAATTAGAATGCCTCTCGACACATAAATTATGCTGGATAGTCGTTTGCCAAGTGACAGACAGACAGACAGACAGACACTCTCTTTGTATCTTGGTCTCCTCCATCACCGCCTCCAACAGCCCGCACAGAGTCATCAGCAGATACATACATATATCATTTTCATTTTGTAATTTGTCTCTCATTCCCCACATTCCTCATCCTGTGACTAGGTCCATTTGTGCCCGTCGGCCCACAGTTAATTGGTTGGGTGTCGGCAATGGCCCTGCTAATATTAAATTACATGACAGCATACATGAAAGTTAGGCGCGAGGACAGAAGGACAGAAGTCCGCCCTCCGCCCTCCTACCTCCAACCCCCTCGCCAAACATACTGAGACTCATTAAATGTGTGAAAAAAAAACCGTTTGTGGGCTGTCATTTATGAATAATGCGGCAGATTCAATTTGGTTCCGGCTTTCACTTTTGGCCTAGTTAACTTTAAAGTGAATTACACAATTTTACTATTAAGTTAACTAGACAGCTTAATGTAATTAAGCCAAAATCGGTTTACTACAGCACCTTTTTTAGTTGTGGTGATCTGGCATCCCTAACATTATTAAACCAGAAATTTCTATATTTTTATATCGATAGAAAATTGGTCCCATGTCATTTCTCTAATAAATTAATAATTTTTAAAAAAAAATTAACTATAAATTTGTACTTACAAATTCAAAATACCAAGAAAATTATAAATTTTCTAAAATAATGAAGTTCATTTTAAAATTGGTCTGATGCCCTTTACGTAGTGAAGTTTAGTAAGAAATTCTAAATCTTCAAACTCGAGGAAAATTCAACAAAAATTCGAGTACAATTTTCAAAATTCTACCTTCAAAATTAAGCAAGTTCCAAATTTAATTCAATTTTTTACAGAGTAATAATAGACTTCCTGGAAAAGGGGATATTTAAAATATTATAAAGAAATATTATTTAAAATCTAAGCCAAGCAACATCTCATGAATAAACTGTGTATAATGGATTCCACAGTTCTAATTATTTAACATTGTTACTATGTATTTCATGTATTTAATAAATCTCTAGAATTTTGGAAGAGTGCTTTTGAAATAACCGTTCGATATTTTTTATCCAGTTTCAACAAAATTATTAATGCAAAACCTTTTTAATGAACTAAAAAAGAATATAAATAAATTCATAAGGACAACTTTCTCCTTTTGAATTACTTCATTCTTCAAAAATCAAAACAAATTAAAATAAAATTTATTTATTAAGTAAGTGAAAAGTAAATTGCAAAACAATAACGCAAGTGCTTTTAATAATTAAGCAACATTTTAGTTGCTTTCACTTCAATCCACAATCCACAGAAGGGTCAGTTATGAATGTCATAATTTGAGAACTTTATCTTCAAACGCAGCAATGGAATGAGACATGTAATGATAAATTCATTTCAACTCTGAGAACTCATCAAACCAAACACACTTAATCCTTTTGTGCTCTGTGCATTTGAAGCAGAAATCGTTGCCATTTAATTAATTCCAAGCGCGTGCGCTTCTCAAAATTATCTTGGCGAAAGTATTAAAAACGTCAGCTTCAGTTCGTTAATTAATGAGATTGTCGAAACAATTCTGGCACGCGCCAAAATAGTAAACACTCAACAAAGTGTTTAATATATTATATTATAATTGAATATATAAAATCTGGCAAATTATACAAAAGCCCATATTGTTAATGTGCTGACAATCTAATAACGCTAATTGCATTTGGGATTCAGAGTCAGATCCGAGTCTCAAATATTGCATACTTATTGGAGCACTATCACTTAGCAAAATTTCAAATTTTAGGATGTGAATTTTTGCTAAAACTGAATTAAAAATATTTTTATGCCAATATATTTTTAGATCCGATTTTTAATGTCTCTTATTTATAGTTGATAATTTATGCATATTTTGT
This sequence comes from Drosophila suboccidentalis, assembly GCA_037043435.1. NCBI lineage: Eukaryota > Metazoa > Arthropoda > Insecta > Diptera > Drosophilidae > Drosophila > Drosophila suboccidentalis. The sequence continues at coordinate 83,636 of JBAMBK010000713.1, read as the reverse complement.
TGACACGTTCAGTAGTTGGAAAGTTTTTTAGAGTTTACGCCAAATTATCAATTTTTCTGCGATTTAATTTTCAAATAACTTTTCTTGATACATATTGATATTGTAGGTCGTTAGCACTACACATAAAAATAAGCGTAATTACATATATATTAAACGGTCAGATTAACTTAACTTAATTAGAATGCCAATATATAACAGATAATCTAATACTGTAATGCAATATTTTTATCTATGTATAATAACTTATTTACGAGTAATTTTGGCAACTGTTTTCGTCACTATCGTGAACGGCGTTCCAAAGTGATTAAGCCATGTCGATATAATATTTATTATCTGCTAATTTTCCACATTGCTTTTAGTATGCTCATATTTCACTGACTTTAATATGCATGTCATACATACATATGTATGTATATTTGGCTATCTTTCTCAATTTCAATGTATTCCCAAAAGTTGAATGTCAAACTTTCTAATCAATGTTTACATGTGTATATCAGATATAAAAAAGTCAAGTTGCCTTTAATCTTTAACTTTTTAGCAGCGATGAAAACAATGAAATCGTTGAGCTTTTTATTCAATTTCAACATGTCTAACAGAGCTTGATTTAAGTTAATGGTATGAAAACAATGGGGAATACTAAAAGTCTACAAGTAATATCAATAGGAGGCTGACAATGCCACAAAGAAGGAGACAAAAGCCACTTGCATAGTTCAGCATCATTAGTTTTGTGTTTTGTGGTGATTGGCATTGTTGTGTGCACTCACACGCACACACACACACCCACACACACGCTCTAAACGGATCCCTGGTATCGACTCCAGCGTCACTTTTAGTAGCCAGTAGGTAAACAGAACCAAAGTGAAGTCAAGCCAAATGCCAGACTGCAGCTTCAGAGCAGCCCACAGGGTCGGTAGGTAGGTAGCTCGGTGGTAAGTGGGGTGTGTGCTAAAAGGAGAGTGATAATCGGTGAGTGGTGAGTAAACACAACGCTTAGGTTGCGATGCGTTCGTTTTCGTCATGGCCATGTTTGATAGCACTTATTAAGCATACGACGCGTGTGCACAAAGCCTTAAATACGACACAAAGCCATACACACAAAAAGAACCATCAAACAAACATTCAATACAAAACAGAATACCACTCGATGCCCATGAATTGAGTGAATATGAGTGCCAATCAACAATGTCTTTGTTGTACTCGCAATTGAGTATTTTTTATAAGTTTTAGTTCTGTTTCTTTTAGACCGATTCTATTCAGCTAGTCAAGAAATTGTTTTCAAAAATGTTAATCTAAAAAAAAACATTTAGATTTTTGTTTTTTCTTAATAATGTAATATGTAAAACCCTATTTTTTAAATAAACGAACATACGTTTACTTGGCTGTGTCATAACAGTTACTTGACATACTGTAAACATATATGTATGTATGTACATCAGTGTCAGGCAGCGTCGTATACCCGGGGCAAAGGCTCTCGTTCTAAGGCAGCGCTGCCCGCTCTTACACTGTAATGCCGCTGTTAAGGCAAAGCAAAATGCAAACATTTGACTGTGTTGGTGCCTGCCACTGATGTACAATGGTCGGATAAAGTATTTTGACAAAGCTGTATGCAAAGTTAGATCGCTTGTAGTGATAAACTAAAAGAAGTAACGGGTCTCTGTTAATGGCCAAAGTAAAGTAGACAATATTTACTATTAATCTGAGAAATATTTTGTTAATTCCTCTATGCGTTCTTTTTCTATCAACTGAAATGCAAAGACATTTCAAAAGTGAGGCGGAAAAAAGTATTTTGACAAAAAATTAATAAATTCAACAAAATTACAAATTTTGAAAAATGTACACAATTAAATGATCAATTAATAGAAAATTAATCCTTCTTTAGAATCAATTACTTTCTGCAATCGGTTTGGCACTGAATTCACCAAATTTTTGGGGATTCCTAAAAAAAGTCCTTCCAAAGGGATACGACCTCTGAATTTGCTTTCTCTCAAGTTTTTGTCAAGCATGGGCTTCTGTTTCGCTTTACATAAGTCCAGACATTATCAATTATATTTAAATCTGGACTTTGGGGCGGCAAATCCAACGTTCTCCCTCCAACATCCTTAAAAATATTGGTTATCATTTTAGCTTTGTGACATGGAGCATTATCCTGTTGGAGAACAAACATTTTTACAAGTAACTTATTCCCAGATGTGAGCAAGTGATCATTTAAAATATCTAAATATTGGTCCTTATTCATTGATTCCTTGATTGGTACCAAATTTCCGATGTCATTATAATAAACACAATCCCAAAACATAGCGCTGCCATTACCTTGGGATTCCGAACATACACCGGAGCCACTTTTTTTAATAATAAATACTTTCATTTTGGATCCATGGCACTAGAAAGTGCGTTTAACAGTCCGAAGTATTTGCTTCCAAAATTATATTGGCTTGTGGACAAAGGTCAAGCGTTTTAGTTTGTTTTGTTGCGAAATTTGTGGTATTGGTCTGACTACATAGGTCGCATATCCGGCTTCCTTTAGCCGATTTCTACCCATCCTTTCGCAATTTTGAATATAGTACTCCTTATTCAATTTAATTGCTGTTCATGTTGTGGTCTTAAGGACATCTTCTTTGAATTTTTCAATAATTTCAATTTTTTAAACGTTCCTCTCCCGCGGTCGACTTGTGTGGTCTACCTGAGCGTGGTAAGCTTTCAAAAGATTTAAACTTTTTTGTTTATTTATTTGAGAGTATATAGTCTACCGAGTTCTTTTGTATAGTTTGCTTAAGTATTCCACAGAGTTACCCGCATTAAACTTAGTAACTATCTCGATCTTTATAATATGGCTAATTTCTGACTTTATACCCATTTTTAATAATTTCATCTTAATCAAGTAATTAAAATTAATAAATTTAATTAAAACAAGACTTTTTAGATAGCAGTGCAGACCTTTGCTTGCTTGCGAATGACGAGAAACTATTAAAGAATACTTTGTCAAAATACTTTTTTCCGCCTCACTTTTGAAATGTCTTTGCATTTCAGTTGATAGAAAAAGAACGCATAGAGGAATTAACAAAATATTTCTCAGATTAATAGTAAATATTGTCTACTTTACTTTGGCCATTAACAGAGACCCGTTACTTCTTTTAGTTTATCACTACAAGCGATCTAACATTGCATACAGCTTTGTCAAAATACTTTATCCGACCATTTTACATCAACACCAGTCGAAATAATGCCAAATGTGGTGTTAATGCCAAAATTTAGTACTATTTAGTACATTGTGAGGGAAAAGTATCTGACGGGCAATTTACAAAAGTCTGGCATCTCTATTGATGTCGTTAGCATGCTTGATTTTCTAACACTATCATGCCAAGCATATGCTGTCTCGCTTTGTCCTTCAACTTGACTGAGCGTGTCTGTTGCCAGAATAAACAAGGAAGAGGTAGAAATGTAAAAAGAAATGCGAGCAAAACGAGAAGAAAATGATGTAGCTTTAGTGTTTAGTGTTTTCCTTTAATTTAAAAAGCTTTTAAACCTATTAAGAAATTTTAAATAAAAAGAATACTCTTAATTATAATAATAGTTAAATGCAAAAACACTACAATTTAAGATACATACCTAATTAATGAAAATATGTTTGAGGCTAATTAAGTGCAATTGTTTGTTGTTTTACTTTTAGCAGCGAATGTGCGCTGTTTACATCTCAGTCACATGCAGTGGCACACACACACACACACACACTTATACAAATTTATGACTCATAGAAATTAAATGACAGCCATTCGTAAGCATTAACAGCGAAATTAGCTCAGTGGCCAAGTAAATTGATGATAGTCAGCGGTGCCTGTACTACAGTAGTCGCACAATAAAGGACGTTACGCTGAATTGGCAACATATTGTCAGATACCAGCAACAAAGTTCGACCATAAAACTCAAGGCCAAGACCAAAGAATGTTTGTTCACATGCTCACAGCATAAGAATGATGATGAATCTCAATTTAATCGGTTGAATACTTAATTAGAACTAGAGCTACTTATTTACGGAATAACTAAATACTAAATACACAACTGGAAAGGGGATTTAATTTACTAATGAGAAGAATCCATGAATTAAGTAAACTTTATCATTATCTTTGAACTGAAAGCACGAATAATAAGTGTGAATTCTGCCCTCAAACGCTAGATGGCGCCAGCATCGGCTACCCGCCGCCCTATAGAGTAAAGTGTTTTGAATTATTACCATATTGTAATGGATTTTTTTTCTGTATAAAATTAAAATTACTATACTTGTTCAAAGAGGAGATGCTTTCCTTTGCTTGTTACAGAAATACATAATCAATTTTTATAAACCCACTCATACATATGTGTATTAAGTACAGGGTATGCAATCTTTTAATACACATAAAAATAGACATCATAAAGTTTTTAAAGTGCCATGTCGTATACTACGAGTATACAGTCGAGACAATGTCTGTGTTAAAGCTTCAATCTCAGAGATTATGAGAGCTGGATACATAAAATTGTAAGTATATTATGAGAGAACGTCGCCTGTTATCATAAACGAAACGAGTTTATTTAAAATTTAGCAAATTTACTTACTAGTGAAAATGGGCACAATATGATGATAATATTGGGCCCAAAAATAGTATCGAATGGCGAAGACACGAGCGCGTCCGGTAAATGGCCGTGTGTGATTCAGATTCAGGTGAGTAAATTTTACGATTTAGCTACTTTGTTTATTTTTACTGGACTATCAGCTATCTGTTTAGCGCTGTCGCGTCGGTTTATTATAAACACACATTTTAGAGCAATGTCTGAGGCACGCCTCCAATTTATATAGATATATATATGTACATATATATAGATGGGGGGCAGCATCCATCAGGTCGCAGTCAACATAAACCTGTGGATGCCTGTGTCTGAATGGCTTATGGACATCGTTCAAAATGTATACAAAAGATGTACAGTGTCCAACAATTAGACAGACGCCATAAACAGTTGCCATAAACAGTCGTCGTTTGCTACTTGGAGTTTATTTTAATAGTTTTGGCCACGTTTGGCACGTTTAAGCCACGCGCATCGTGCATCGTTTGCTGCCAAAGGCTAAAACGGCTAATGCCCCCCCACCCTTTTCTTCCACCAGCGGCAGTTGCACTTGTCCTAATGCCAAGTACTACTACATTTCACTCTTCCAAGTGCCAAGTACCACATTGCAAGTTGCAACCACAAGCCAAACTCAAACTAACCTTGGACTTGTGCATTCCTAAATTGTTATCCGCGTTCGTTTTTTTTTTTTTCTGGCTGGGATTTTTGATTAGGCGCACAGCGTTTGCAACTGGGGATCGTGGCTTTTTTTTGCGGTTCTTTTGTTTTGTATTTTGTTCATAAATTTTAAAAGCTGCGTTTTCCAAATCCAATTCCGTGTTTGCCTTTTGACATTTACTCTTGGTTAAAGTATTTTATTCAGTTTTGTGCGATTGAACAGAAATTGAAACAAAAAATCTAAAGTTAAAGATTGGGTAAATTTAAAGATTTATTTATTACTTAAATACTTTAAGGTGCACAATGATGAACTTGAAGGATATTATACGATAATCAAGATTAGGAAATTATACCGACGAAATATTATATATGAATTTTAAAATTTTAAAATATTTAAAATAAGGATATTTTATGTTGATAAGTTAAACATAAATTTCAACTAAATTTGAAATATGTATGTTGTAAAATTAATAAGTTCACAAATAACTTTTGAAAAATAAATTGAGCTGGCTTACATCGCATTTTAAATTTGCTTAAACGTGAAAAGTTATTTATATTTTATAAGTCGGTTTAAACTGTTGATGTAAAAATACATCGAAAAGTCGGCAACATGATTTTGCTGAAGCGATTTTGAAGTACTTTAACTGGTTAATTGTTTGACTATGAATCGAGTTAATTAAATCAATTTTCATTTCAAGTTTAAGTTTAATCAGTTATGACAGGAGTTGATTAAATGTAAAACTCGAGACTTAGAATTTTTAAATATCGAAAAGTAAAGGCTAGATATCTTGAGGAAAAAAATTATTTTGACTAAGTTAATAAAATTTACATGCAGAATGAATTTAAAGACCGCTTGAAAATCTGTTCACTTTTGGCAAAGTTTTGAAACTTTGAAGTTGATCGGATTTTCGACCTAGCATTTTTACAAGTAATTATTTTGTAATTACTAATACATTTTCATTTTTATATCGACAACTTGATTAAGCTTTTGTCGATTTTTATAGTAATAATATGTACAGTATTTTTTAAAAATTGGAATTGAAATTGTGCGCCGTGTAAAACAAAAATCATTAAATTTTGAATATTTGAAAATTCATAAGAATGCAAATTAATGTAAAATATATGTATTGTACTGTAAATTGAAGTGTATGCAAAAATTCAAGTCTGTTCAATTTTGAAGCTGATTATTAAATTATAAACTAGATCAATAAAGCCAAACTGGAGCATGACAATCAACGGAAACGCAACGAAAGAATAATAAAAATAAAACAAAGCAACAAAAGGAAGCGATTGTCAGTTGTGATTCTCATGTATTTATGTATTTATGTTTTAAACATGCATATATGTATGCATATAGACTCTTCCTGTATGTGCAATTTATGAGATGTGTAAAATGCATTTCTATAGTGAAAAGAGATTCATAAAAAAAGGGCAAACAAAAAGGTCAGAAGATCCTTAATAGAAATGCCAAGTGAAAAATGTAAATGCATTAAATGTGGCACATTAATTATACGTATTAATTTGCCAATCAATTTTCCCCTATCTGTGCTTTGTCAGCTGTCAGCTGATATTGAAAGCAGCTCGTAAGTAATTGGCCGGAATCTACCTGGTCAATATTCATAATTTCCATTCCATTTCATTCACGTTCACTTTGAGCGACATAGATAAACACATTTACATCCAATTTCAATTATTATTTATTGTGCTTACATTTGCGTTTCAGTGTTTCCTTGTTTTTGGGGGATCTGGGATTTAAGTAGACGTACCGGAAAATATGCCAAAACACTTGGCCAATTTTCAGTTTTTGTTTAAATTTAGACTTTTTATCACTTTACAATTTGAAATACGCACAGAACACAGACCAAAAGCGAAACCGGAAACTGACTTCAACGCTTGAATTTCGCGCTATGTGAGAGAGGAGAGATTGCCGCTTCCGCCAATTGGCAGCTGGTGAACTGGCCACGACAAGCGAACGCAGGCGACTTGTTGGCGCGCGCAAAGTCGTCGACATGTTGGCCATAGTTCACAATGCTCATTCTCATACAATAGAACGAAGATTGGCAACGGGGGCACAAGGGAAAACGTTGTTTGCTATGGCAAAATGCCGGCTCTCGAAGGCGCCTGCGCAGGTCTATTTTACATTTCTCTTCCGTTCATTACTTTAAATGGAATCCTATAAATTCGAAAATTTAGCTTTCTATTAACAATTTTAAGTAAAGAAAGGTATTAAATTGATTTCTTCTCAGCAGTTATTTTAACTATTTTGATTTTAAACTTGGTTAACTACGCAGTACTGTTAAACTCAAAGTGGCACTGTTATACTCAAATGGTACTACTAATTTGGTTCCCAAAGCACGGTGGCCAAAAAAAGGTAAATTTTTAATTTTATCCATTTTATAAAATGAGTTTTTTTGATGAGCTAACATTTATTGAAATGATCTACTCTAATTTATATAATTATAAATAATTTGTTTTCATTAAATTTATAAATTATTGCTAAGTGAACTGAAAACCAGTTCACATTGAAATTGAGCGCTCGGCTTTTTTAGGTTCCGGAGCCATACATCATCATTTATCGAACAAAACAGAACTAAATGAACTTCAACATCAAGGGCGTCGTTCGTTCGCTCAATATTTTAAGCTCAATCGAACTTTTTTTGAACGACTCGATACAACTGTATTGCATACATGCCACATATCGGTAATCGAAAACTTGTATTATTCCTCTTTTCTTTGATGTCTTGCGAATGACATCGTTTTGCTGTAAAATTGTGAGTTTAATTGTGTAAATCGTGGCTAATAGCTAACAAAAGAAGTACTGCTGTCAAGAGCAGCAAGTGCGACGTGTTTACCACGTCGCGAACGAGTGTATTAGCCTTGTAATTGTGTCAAACTTTTGCAGTCAATATTTTGCAAACGCCATGTTGGCCGCTTGTACATAACCTCAACCGCCAAGTGACAACCAGCCCAAATTGAAAGCAGTTAAAAATTTGTGTACGTTTTTTCTCATATATTATTTCAGAAAACGGCATAAGCAGAAGTAAACAACATGTCACGTTTCTTTGCCAACGGATCCGACTCGGAATCCGAGTCCAGCGAGGAGGAGGTCCAAGCACAAAACTACAACAAAGCCTCCAATTTCGTAAGTATCACGATAATTGAATAGCACGAATCAACCAAATTATAAAAAAAAACCCTCTTTCTGCACAGCAATTCAGCGATGACGAGGAAGAGGTGAAACGTGTCGTGCGCTCCACCAAGGAGAAGCGATATGAGAACATCACCAGCATTATTAAAACGATACGCAACCACAAGAAGATTAAGGACATACCGAACACGCTAAGCAGCTTTGAGGACTTGACGCGCGCTTACACGAAGGCTCTGCCCGTCATCTCCAAGGAGGAGAACGGAATTACTCCGCGCTTCTACATTCGTTGCCTGGCCGAACTGGAGGATTTCATCAATGAGGTGTGGGAGGATCGAGAGGGGCGCAAGAACCTTTCGAAGAACAACTCGAAATCGCTGGGAACACTGCGTCAAAAGGTGCGCAAGTATATCAAAGATTTCGAGGATGATTTGGCGCGCTTCCGCGAAGCACCCGACCAGGAAAGTGACGTGGAGGAGGGCGATGGTGACGCGCATGACAGCGACTTGGATCGTGCTGGTGCGGATAGCGATGGTGGTGTCGTCGTCGGAAAGCTGCCTGTGGAGCCCAAAGCAGCAAAAACGGTGCAATCTAAAGTGATTGCTGACGATGACGACGATTCTGATGATTCCATCGACTGGGACTCGGACACCGAATCGGAAACCGAGTCTTCGGAGGATGAGAATCAATACCAGAACATGCGTGAGCGTTTCCTTAAGCGCACCACCGAAAAGGAGGACAAGGATGACGACAAGAGGAAGGATAAACGCAAGGAGCAGAAGCACAAGATTCGCAAGCGCGCCGACGACGATGAAGATGGCGAATGGGAAACCGTTGTCAAGGGCAATGTCGTTGAGAAACCCAAAATGTTTGAAAAGGACGCTGAGATCGACATTCCCTTGGTGCTGGCCAAACTCATTGAGATTATGTCGGCACGTGGCAAGAAGCGCACCGATCGCCGCTTGCAAATCGATCTGCTGTTTGAGCTGCGCGACATCTCTGAGCAGCACGCTCTGGGCACGCCCATTAGCGTCAAGATTCACTTTAACATCATTTCGGCCATTTACGACTACAATCAAAAGATATCGGAGCCCATGAAACTGGAGCACTGGGCCCTGCTGCTGGAGGTGATGCAGAGCATGATGAAACTGTTGCTGGCCAATCCGGAAATCAATTTGAATGAGAGTGTGGCCGAAGAGCACGAGGAGTATGGGACGGCTCCGTACTTCATTCGCGGTTGTCCCCTGGCTGCCGTTGAGCGTCTGGACGATGAGTTCACCAAACTGCTGAAGGAGTGCGATCCCCACTCGAATGACTATGTATCGCGGCTCAAGGACGAGATCAACGTGGTGAAAACGATTGAGCTGGTTGTCCAATACTTTGAGCGCTCCGGCAGCAATAACGAACGTTGCCGCATTTATCTGCGCAAGATCGAGCATCTCTACTACAAGTTCGATCCGGAGGTGCTGAAGCGCAAGCGTGGAGAACAGCCTGCAGCGGGCACGGTCACTGCTCCATCCTCCGTGGAAGTGATGGACAAGCTGTGCAAGTTCATCTATGCCAAGGACGACACGGATCGCATCCGTACCCGCGCAATACTGGCGCATATCTATCACCATGCGATGCACGATAACTGGTTCCAGGCTCGTGATCTTGTGCTGATGTCGCATCTGCAGGATAACATCGATGCAGCGGATCCCTCGACTCGCATTCTCTACAATCGCATGATGGCCAATTTGGGTCTGTGTGCTTTCCGCCAGGAGAACATCAAGGATGCCCATCATTGTCTGGTCGATCTGATGGTCACCGGCAAGCCAAAGGAGCTGCTCGCCCAGGGCCTGCTGCCCCAGCGTCAGCACGAGCGCTCAGCGGAGCAGGAGAAGATTGAGAAGCAGCGTCAGATGCCATTCCATATGCACATCAATCTGGAGCTGCTCGAATGTGTCTATCTGGTATCGGCCATGCTTCTCGAAATACCCTACATCGCAGCCCATGAATTTGATGCCCGTCGTCGCATGATCAGTAAAACATTCTACCAGCAATTGCGGTCCTCGGAGCGCCAGTCGCTGGTGGGACCCCCGGAGTCGATGCGGGAGCATGTGGTTGCCGCCGCCAAGGCGATGCGTTGTGGCAACTGGCAGGCGTGTGCCAACTTTATCGTTAACAAGAAGATGAACACCAAGGTGTGGGATCTGTTCTATGAATCGGAGCGTGTGCGCGAGATGCTTGTCAAGTTTATCAAGGAGGAGTCGTTGCGCACGTATCTGTTCACGTACTCGAACGTGTACACCTCGATCAGCATACCATCGCTGTCGCAAATGTACGATCTGCCCTTGCCCAAGGTACATTCGATCATCAGTAAAATGATCATCAATGAGGAGCTAATGGCCAGCTTGGATGATCCAAGTGAAACGGTGGTCATGCATCGCTCGGAGCCATCGCGTCTACAGGCGCTGGCCATGCAATTCGTTGACAAGGTGACCAATCTGGTCGATGTTAACGAGAAGGTGTTCGACATGAAGCAAGGCAACTTCTTCCAGCGCGGCAACATGGGCAATCGCGATCGCGGCTACAATCGCAACCAGAACAACCAGGGTGGCAATTGGGGCGGCCAGCGACGCGACAATCGCAATCAGCGCAACCGCAATCAACGTGGACACCACAAGAACCAGCAGCAGCAACAGCAGCAACAACAAGTCCAGACCATTGACGAGGAGTAGACAGAGTTCACACTCACTGTAGCGGCCCATAAACAAATACATGGAAATGGCTCGGCGATGGAGGCAATCGAACAAGCGAGGGAGGAGGGAGCCAGCTAACAACTGTGGCCAGACCTCCGGTTCAGTTCAACTCTGAATCGGAGGTCTACGCTCTTCTCACGCCTTCTCGATCACGCTGTACTGTGAATTTGTTTTAACGCTCATTATGCTTAAAGAACTTTATTGATAAATGCATTTTTGTATGAACTTAAATCTAAAGTGCGCAAGTCTATGATTAAAAAAAACTAAAGGAAAACCACAAACAAAAAAAACAAGAAAAGCCAAAATCGAGCGTTTTATTTTGATGAAGTTGCAAAAAACAGTATTTAGATCTAACTAAAAAAAATATTATTTTCTGTGCATGTTTTCTAGTTTTTGATAATAATATTTAATAAATCTAGTCCTGTAATTTGAATGTACAATCACGGTTGCCACAATTGTCATTTTTGCGCCAAAACTGGCTATTTTTTAGCGAATTTGGCTAATTTTTTCGTTTGTTTTTGGCTCAATCAGATATTTTTAAGTGGCAACCGTGATTACAATTTCAATCTAATTTCCAGTTTTGCTATCGATAAATTAATGTTAAGGTTAAAAAATACTATCAACAATTTGATCTCTCCACAAAGTATCGATACTTTGAAGTCGAGAATTCTCGTGGAATGCCTATTTTGAATCGCTTTTATTACACACATGGCGGGTCATTTTATATATATTTATAAAAAGTATTCTGAATGACATAATTCGAAATTTATTGACAGCTAGTAGCATTATTAATCGATAAGTTTAGAACAGCTGTGCTCTGGTATTGCTCTGTTTCTTCTCTGTTAGTGATTTAGATTTATTTAGCAGATGTTAATTCAAAATCGTTAATTTTTACGGCAATTTCATAAGTATCAAATCTATTAATTGGTTAGCTCTATTAACTCAAATTTTTCAACTAAAAAATCCGTTTATTAATAATTACTTTAGATGAAAATGGGAATAAAAAATTCTGTGAGTCAAAGTTGCTACCCGCTGTTATTCAGCAGTTGAGTAAAATGTTAAGTTATGGTCACCGTCAGTGCTGCCAACTTTTGTTCGATAAAACAAGCTGTTTTTGACGGGAGGAACGATGAAAAAAAGCTGAAAAATTAATAAAAATAAAAGAGCCATAAAAACAGCTAGTTTTTCATTTCATTAATTCCTGTATTTTCTCCCGAGAGGAGACGAGTGAGCCTCACAAAATAAGTTGCTCAGAAAGAAATGAGTTTTCATCGCTGAATTTTCATTTCACGAAGTAAATTTTTTACATTGGGCTTTAATTTTCCCTATATTTGGGCTTTTACAATAAAATCTGAAAAAAACATTTAGGCAAATAAAAATCCAGAATTTCCGCTGCCCGCTGTTTGCACATTTTTCTAGCAAATGGTCTTTGAAAAAAGCCAGATTTGACGGGAAAAAAGCGAATCTGGCACCACTGGTCACTGTAAATGGGCACAAAAACAACACACACACGCACACACACATACGCAGCTATAGAGCGTAGTGCTCTCTCAAACTGGGAGCCCAAATAACCATAATTTATATTAAAATAAACTTATAATTAACAATAAAATGTAAATCGGCAAGAGTGTGCGACGAGTGTTTAGTTTTTAGTGATGAAAGTAATAACAATTTTATTGAATTACATTCAAGCTTTTTTTTCGCTGCGTAGCTACGGGCTGTGCGTGTAACAAAGACAGACGTTGGCGTACGGCCAAGGCATATGCAAGGGCTAGCGTCAGAAAGAGTCAACCCCATGCAGCACAAGAAGCAGAAAAAGAATCCAAAATTTTTAGCTCTCTGCTTCTGCTTTTGTTTGTGTCTTTGCAACATGCATTCAATATATTAATTTAGATTTACTGCATGGAAACTAACAATAAATAAGTGCAAGTGCTGTTACAATATAATCAATGGCTTTAGTAAAACGCAATAGATAAAAGCCAAAACAAACCACGCAAAAAGTTTTTTTTATATGTGCGTGCGTGCGCCTGAGAGTTTCAGTGTGTGAGTGTGTGTGCGCATTATAATTATATATGTATGTATGTGTGTACATTACATACATATGTATTATTCCTGCAGGGGCAAAAGCAACAAACCAACCAACTTTGCTCTTTTCTTGTTGTGTTTGTTATTGTAGGCAACAAATTCACGGCGTACACAAATACATACATGAATGTACCTAGCATATATGAAAAGGAAAGGCAAAGAGAATCAACTGAAAATTAGCGTGTGTAATAAACGAACGAGAAAAGTGACTGGGAGTAAGGGTAACTGTAAGACACACGACTATTAACTGTAACATTTGTAATAAGACGGGAGCGCAACGCTCAAAAAATTGGATACCGCTCAGGCTCGGGCTGCGTTGCCCCCACCCAATTGAAATGGCTAAAACTGCTGCTGGCCAGGTTAGTGACGGTTAGTGTATTGTGGAATTAAGAAGTAAGAATTAATGTACAACTTCCTCATTGTATTGTTTTTGTTGTATATTTTTGTGGATATCTAGTATGTTCGGAAGAAACCAGAAAACTGCCTCCGCACCAACGCCTGACATGGAAACAATAATAATAGGAAAAAGCCTAGTTGAGAGTAGTTGTAAATAGCTGTATACATTAATATATGTGTGTTTGTGTATAAATATGAAAACCATAACGCCGGATACATCCACATCAGCAGCGCCCCAGCTACAGCTACAGCAGCAACAACAACAACAAATGCCCATGCAAGGCGCCACCATTCCACAACAACAACATATTACACCTGTGATTATGGAAGCAACAGCGCATGTGAATCTCGTGGATGATGATGATGAAAAGGATCCACTGGCGTTGGACGCCACAACGCATCAGACGGTGTCATTAGAGACGCCACAACAACAACAGCCCCAGCAACCGGCAACGAACTCAACGTTAGCGTCACCGAACAAGCACACACATAGTCTGAGGTACGTACTCAAATCGAATATATATTTATAGTTATTAATTAATGTCGTAAATTGCTTACTTGCAACAGGCGTCACCTGCCGCGCATCATTGTGAAACCCATACCACCTGAGAAGAAGCCAACGGCCAGCGATGATGCGTTGCATAACGCTGGAATGCCGTCAACACTAGCACCAGTGCTGCCTGTGCCACCTATCGCCACCTCCTCCTCACTCTCGACAGCTGCGCCACCTGTGCGCGGCATCAGCAGTCGTCGCATACAACAACAGCAGCAGGCGAAGGCAGCCGCAGCGGCGGCAGCAGCAGCGGCGGCGGCGGCAGCAGCAGCGACAGCAGCCGCGTCTGCCACATCTGCGTCGCCAAGCTCGGCCAAGGCTGTAACACAAGCATCCACGATGCGTGAGGTGTTGGCCTCCATACCGGGATTCAGTGTGAAGCCTCGTCGTCGCAGCAACAAGAAGCTGACAACTGCCGCGCAAATTGAACAGTTCAAGGATGGTAAAGTCGATTTGGAGACACCGGACTCGATATTGGCATCGACAAATCTGCGGGCGCTCCTCAACAAGCAAACATTCTCATTGTTGCCGCCACTGTATCAGCATAATCTCATTCAACTGCTGCCGAGCGTGGATCGTGAGGCGAGTGAGGTGCTGCAGCCACTGCTGCTGCCGGAACAGCCAAGTACAAGCAGCGGCGGATGTGGCAGCAACAGCAGCATCAGCAATAGCTCCAATGAAGCCATACGTCTAAGCGCCTCCTGCCTAAACAATGAGTTCTTTGCCCGTGCCTGTCTGGAATGGCGGGAGCGTCTTAGTGAAGGTGAATTCACGCCGGAGAATCAAATCAAGCTGAAAACGGAAGCGGAACGCGAAAAGAATAAACTTGATCCCTGGAAGGTAAAGCATTTTGAGCCATATTGGGGCGAAAAGAATGCGAGGCGTGCACCGAAAACAAACCCGCCAAACAGCAAGCTTAAGCTGGAGCCGACAAGGCAGCAGCAGCAACAGCCGATACCAGCAGCAGCTCCACCAGCACCAACACAGCCACAGCAGCAAGAACAACCGCAACAACAACAACTACAACAAGCAACATGTGATAATGAGACTGAACTGAAATTTAATATTGTAAGTAATACATTACATCTGTCAAATAATCCTCACTAAATGATCTCAATAATTGCAGAGCACAAAGTGCGAATCAACAACCACGACAACGGCAACAACCACAGCAGCAACTACTACAACAGTAGCAGCGACGACAGTGACAACTCACAATGCAACCACTGAAACATTAAGCAATTGCAACAACAGCAACAATGCTGTAACGGAGCAACATCGAAGGGTTCTGAAACGTCCTTCGAACAGCCCATCGCGACGCAAACGCAGTGATCTAACAACAACAACAACAGCAACATCAGTCTGTGAGCTGCCAACAACGTCGAAGGAAAGCAAACAAATAAAGCGCGACATTATTGAAATTGTTCCTAATGTGACGTCAAATGTGGTTGAACATGCTGCAACAACGTTGAATGCAACAAGCAACCAGCAGCCACTTATCAACAGTACCTGTTTAAAAACAAATGAGGCAACTGATGCAGAGACATTCACTACAACAACGACAGCAACAGCAACAACAACAAATGTTATGCCTGCAGCAACAATAGCAACTATGCCAGAAGTTGTCAACAACTTTGCTGGATATTTGCAGGATGTTGAAATAGTTGAAGGTGTGTTTCAATTAATTAAAATATTTTTAAATTTTATTACATGAAATGATATAAAACTGTTTAGATACCAAAGCAACGCCCAATGAGGTGCCAACAACAACATTGACATCAACAACTGCAGCAGCAACAGCAACGAACCATGACTTTGTGTTTGCAGACACAATAGATCACGGTAAGCAAACGTTAACTTTCCATCAAGAGTAGCATTAAATGTGTAATTCATTTACTTTTTTGTTCAACAAAGCTTACTTCCATGATCACCGAGCAGTAATCAGTCACAACTATTATTCATCATCATCATCGCCAAATTGTAATTACATTAAATCGTTTCTTAAAATGAGCTTTATGTCTAATTTTATCATTATCTTCTGACACACAGCGACAGCAACAATCAGCAAAGTGGAGGATCATTGTGATAAGCAGCTGGAGGATTCACCGATAACATTGGCAATATCCATGACAATGGCCAACAGCTCGTTGTCGACAACAACGCCTTCGAGTTCGCTGGCATCCAGCAGCTGCGCATCATCGTCGTTATCATCTTCCATGTCATCGTCCTGTTCCAGCAGCAACTCCTCCACAACAGCAGCGACAACAACAACTTCAGCAGCGGCAGCAACGACCGAAACAACGCTTGCTGATATGCACGCTATGCTGAGCACAGTGGCGACTCTTCAACATCAGGATCAGCAACAACAAACCACGCCAGCTGTGGAGTTGCCGGTGGAGTTGAACTCCAATGAAATGTTTCAACATGTGCAGCACGATTGGAATTTTGGTGGCATCAAATTGCTGACGGCAACGCCATCGAATAATGCAACAGCAACTGTCGAACAATTGCAAGCGGCTGATCAGCACTTGAATCATGAGGCTATCCATTTGATGGATGTGGTGCAGGAAGCGGAGGAGGTCATTGATGACATGGTTGAGTGTCACAATCTGATGGACAATGATGTTGCCGAAACAGTCGCCCATGAGGTAGATGAAGATGACGATATTGTTGATGATGATGATGATGACGATGTTGTGGAGTGCATTGATGCGGAGCAACAGGATCAGGATGAAGTAATGAGTGCAATGGTCGACCATGTTATGGACGACAGTGATGGCGATGCTGTGCGCGACATTGTGGACAAGCTGCAGCAACATCATCAACAACAGCAGCAGCAACAACATCAACAACAGCAGCAACAGTTGCAGGCACAACTGCAGGATGTGGTGCAATTAGCTCAGCATTCGTTTATGCCCCAGGCACACAGTACCGACTATTCGAATGAGGTGAGGGGCATTTAAAAGCTTTCATTATTTATACTCTCTCAAGTCTTTGGTGCAATCTGCAATCTGTTAATTCTTCTTTCTTTCTCTATATTAATTTTGGTCACTTTTAGATCAATCACGAGTTGCTGTGCGATGCGGTGCCGATGTCTGCCGCCGAAATGGAGGTTTCCAGCACGGTTATAACGAACAGCAGCAACAGCAACGACAGCAGCAACAATTTAAGCCTATGCAGCAGCAGTAGCAGCAACATTGCAATCAATCAACTGCCGCAGCAACCAACAGCAGCTGCTGCTCCACCTGCAGCACCACCGCAGCAGCAACAGCGTCAGATTTTGGTCGATTCGAATGGTCAGATTATAGGAAATTTTCTATTGCAACAGCAGCAGCAACAACAGCGTGCGCAGCAGCAACTGCAACAGCAGCAATTATTGCAACAGTTCACTTTACAAGCAGCCGCACAGCAGCAACAACAACAGCAGCAGCAGGTACAACAACAACAACAGCAGCAGGTGCAACAGCAGCAAGCAACCAGCAGCAATGCGTTGCAGAAAACGCATCAAGCGTTGCCCGTGACGCTTCGCAAACCGTTTGAGATTAACAGCAATGGAGCACAGCAGTTTTTGGCACCCACTTTAATTGCACAGCAGCAGCAACAGCAGCAGTTTGCATTGCAACAGGCGCAGTTGCATCAGCGACAGCTGCTCGCACAGGCAGCCAACAACAATCTATTGCAGCAGCAACAGCAACTGCAGCAACAACAACATCAGCAGCCAGTCTACCCGCAACAGCAGCAACAAAACGTTGTGCCGCCCAAGTTCATAGCGAAGCCGTTGAACATAATATCAATGACACGACCGGCAAATGCCTCGCCCAACACAACTGCAACACCAACAGCAATTGCAACAACGGCAGCGACAGTTGCAACAGCAGCGGCAAATAATCCACAGATTCCGTCCACCTATGCCAATGTTGTTTCCGCAGTACAACAACAACAGCAGCAGCTGCCGCAACCAGTGGCATCGCAGCAGCAACAGCTCAATCACAACAGCAACTTGCAGCAGCCACAATCGCTGCAGCAACCCGTTGCAACTGTTAACAATGTGCTGACCATGAAAACACTGCCTCCATCAGGTGTGCCCACAACGATTGCCCAGCAGCGATTGCAGCCAAAGATGCCCACGGGGAAGGGACGCAAAGCGACCACCAATCGGTTGCCACCCGGTGCTGTTAATCTTGAGCGTAGCTATCAGATTTGTCAGGCCGTCATACAGAACAGTCCGAATCGTGAGAACCTCAAGGCTCAATTGCGTCCGCCGGCGGCCATACTCAGTCAGCAGCAACAGACGACGACAACAACCGTTAGCAGCAGCAGCAGCAATGCAACATTGAACGTATCCACAGTGGCTGCCACACCAATGAGCAACCTGAGCACAGTCAGCAGCAATGTGACGGCAACAGCAGCTGCTGCTGCCCCGCCACAGAATCTGATCAAACAAGACGAACTGCTGGTCAGCGGTGCGGCAACTGTTGCCGCTGCTCAATCAATGCCCGCCGGCATGCCACCCAATGTTATGGGTGTGGGCAGACCAGGTGTCTATAAGGTAATTCAATCAGTTATCAATTTATAATGAAAGTCATTTAATCCATCTCTCGTTTACTTGCAGGTAATTGGGCCACGTATGGGAGGCTTTCCACGGAAGAAGTATGTGCAGAGGAAGCCCTCGCCCACAACGGTAATACGACACATGTTGACAGCGGCGCCCGGTGCGCCCAGTGGCACGCCCCAGCAGTTGCAGGTGACACAGCAGACGCAGCCGACAGCGCAGGAACAGCTGTTGCATCAGAATGGAACTGGACAATATGTGTTGGTGCATCGCGCCAATGTCGGTGCCGCTGACAATCAAGCGCCACGTGCCTCAAGTGCGCCACCATTGCATCAGAATCAGGTCAGTTGCCAAGTCGAGCATTTGAGCTAAAACAAATCAATCTTATTTTCTTTTTCCGACAGTTTGTTACCGTACAGAATCCGTTGCACAATCTTAATGGCATAACAATGGGCGGACGCGGGCGTCCGGCTTCTGTTGACAATAACACGGCTGGCCATGGTGCGCCAGTGATTGCCAACAATGACGCACTGCATCATCACGAGCTGCATTCACAGCAGCTCCATCAACAGCAGCAGCATCAACAGCAGCTGGGCAATGTCAGCGTCAGCACGGCCGCGAATATTGTGCGGCGCAATATCGCTGCAGGTAAATTGGTGTATTATTAGTGCTTAGCGAGGTACGTCTTTTAAATCCATCGCCCACAAATCAAATCAAACAATCAATCAATCAGTCATACAACTAATTGGCACGCAATCATAATTATTTATAATCACATAGATTTATTAGATATGCCTTTCGTTTCGTATCTTCGTAACCCATTTGCGTATGCGTATAACTATCGAGTATGTAAATTGCATGTATCTTTTTCAGGGACCGAAAAAAACTGTTGTCAATGTTAATACTCAATTTTTAAATTGCAAATTGTTAAATCTTTATTTAATATTTCTTAAAATTGATTTATTTAATATGTTTACAAACTGTTGCGGTCCCTTTTATTTATTTTTAAATAATATTTAATTTAGTTAGTAATCAAATAAGTAATTCACTCCTTTATATTGTTATCTAATGATGTATTATGATTCCCATAGGCACCAATATCACCTACATTGACGGCAGCAACAACAACAGCAGCTCGACGCCGTCGGCGGCTCTTATAGAGGCTGGCAACAACTTTATTGTGACAACGACAACAACACAACAGCTGCTGGCGGCGGTTCTGCAAGTCAGGTGCAAACACAGCAGACAACTCAACAGCAACCACAACATCCTCTATTGCAAATGCAACATAGCGGAGAGAACACCCCACCAGGCAACGAGGCAACCACGAACAACAGCTGCGCCTGTGCACGGAATGCAATGGTCATCTGCCAGCAATGCGGTGCCTTTTGCCATGATGACTGCATCAGTGCGGCAAAGCTGTGTGTCGCTTGTGTGATCAGATGAAAGCTACGCCTGCAGATGCAACTCGACAACGTATTATAGTAATATATAGAGATAATAATCATATTTAGATGCAAAGGCTATATAATTATGTAATGTAATGTATTGCATTGTGAGTGTGAGAGAAGACAGACCGACAGACAGACAGACAGAAAGTTGACTCACCAGCAAATCACCTTTTCTACTCGACAAATTTGTAAGCTATAGACTATAAACAAAAGCATAACAACAACAACAACAGACACAATTCAAAGTGCAGCGATGGCTTGTTGTGCGCGCACACACACAAACACACACTCACTTATACATACCCATGTAAATTAAGGCATGTTGCAACTCTTTAAAACTTTTGTAAAAAGCATAAATAACAAAGGAACTACATACTAACGTATATATATAGATATAGTTAAGACGAATTCTAAGCAAGTGTTGTGTACTTTGTGCTTTTCGCGGATCCTTAAAATACGCGTTGTTTTAGTGGTGTTTTTTTAAGGATATGGCAAGAGCACAGGCAAAATGAAAATGAACAGAAATTAAAAGAAAACTCTCATTGTAATTAATAATATTAAATAAAAAACAAACAAACGAAAAAGGCAGCAGCAACAGCAGCAAAAAAATACAAAAGGAAAAAGCTAATTGTACATATTTATGTTTAATATTAATTGTAATTTATAAACAAACAAAAATTATACTAGTATATATGAATAAACAAAAATATATATACATAAATATATATTTATTATTAAGCTAGAATTGAAAAACTTCAAACTTAGGTTGGACATATGCCTGAAGACTATATTTTTTATAATTTGTCGCTGCATATGCGTGATGATAATTATTCAGTTGGTTCGTTTTTAAACAACAAAGCAGATTATATAAGCAACTACAACATACATACATACATATATATTTTACTGTGTAATTTATAACTAAGCTTTTAATTTCCCTAAACTTAAGTTTATCATTCTCCAAACAAAAACACACACACACACACATCTCTAGCATATACATAATATAGCGCATAAAACTAATTGTAATTCGCATATAAAAATGATTTAAAATGCATAAAACTGTTGATAAATCACACACAAATATACACCGCAAGAATTATAAAATGAAATGAAAATCGAAAACTAAAATGCAATTAAAGAAGCAACAAAAAATACTATAACGACGTGAGGAACAAAATTCAAAAATAATAATAAAACGAAGAAAATCATTTTGCTCCTAGATGCACTCAAAATTAACCAACATTATTACAAATAAAAAATGAAAAACAAAATAGTATAATTTATAAGTACTTGACATTCGTATTCCCCCCAAAAAATATGAAATCCAGGATAGCTTTCGGTTACATTTTTGAAACTCGCATAATTTTAATTAACAATTTAAAAAAAAAATATCTACAAAGGCAACTGAAATGTTGAAACAACAGCCTCCACAATAGTGGGCACCTCAGCCATGGCACCATTCCCTGTGTCGCCACACATCAGAGTCTTTGAAATGCAGGGAATCTCCTTGTAGCCCCAGCTAACTAGTTTATCAATTTGTTCTCGAGTTATGGGATGATCGTACATGCGAGTATTCATTGCCGGAGCAAACAGAAGAGGCTTCTGCAGGTCCCAAGCGCGCACCACGCACATAAGTATATTATCGCAAATACCCTGTAATAAATTATCCAGTCATTTATCTTCATATGTACATACATATATTTAAATTAAGATAAGATGATCTTACCGTGGCTATTTTGGCCAAAGAGTTGGCGCTGAGCGGAGCTATTAAGAGCATATGTGCCCACTTGCCGAGCTCAATATGCAGCACGGGATCACCGCGCTGGTTCCAAGTCAGCCACTCGTCGCGATTGTGCAGGACGGGCACGCTCTCCGGCACCAGCTCCAGCTCGAAAAAGTGCTTGGCACTCTCCGTAATGATGATTTTTATCTATCAAGCAACGTTTCGTCAATTAAATAAAATAAAATGGAATTGTGCATATTTAACACTCACGTTGAATTTGTAGGGCAGCTGTTCATCACTCAGTTCCGATATCAATTGGACTAGCTTGATGGTAGCCACGCTCCCGGTGGCTGCAATGATTAAATTGCGTTCTGGTTTTATTGTTGTTGTGATTTCTGTTGCTGCTGCTGCTGCTCCTGAGGCAGCTCCTTGTCCGAGAATCCCAGTTTCTGCCATTCTGTCTTTTCCATAAGATTGTTATCCATGCGGCAGCCCAGGTAATCTTTGGCCTCTAGCCGACACTTGCCGTTATCGTTGTCGTTGCGCCTCAAGCAACTCGCATAGATTAAAAAGTGTTTCTTGCACAAGCTCTCGTGATCTAATGGAAAGCTGCCCTTCTCCGGCGCTGTGGGAACAAACTTCTTTTGACTGTAGATCTGTGAAGTCATTTGTACTGCTGTTGCCACAAGATCTTATCTTAAATCATGAAGTAATGTGCAAATGGCAATTATGAAATAGATAAAAAGGTAAATAAGCAAATAAAAACAACTGTCAGTCAATCGGCCATGCTGAAGGTTGCCACATTTTCCGCACGAATTGTAGTGGCAGCCCGATAACGATACGTCAATACCGCCAATCGATTGACAGCGGTTTACATACGAAGCCGGCAGAATGCAGTGGCTTAAATTATTTAATTACCTAATTTCCATATTAATATTAGCAGCAGAGGGCCAGTTTGATCGTGATCCCAATGGCTATATCACATATTGTCCTTGCATGGGTGAGTCTAACGCATTTTCGATGTTGGCAATTAATTGGAGGTGTGCTTTTACGCCCGCAGGACGCTTTGGCAACCAGGCGGACCACTTTTTGGGATCGTTGGCATTTGCACAGGCTCTGAATCGAACGCTTATACTGCCGCCTTGGGTTGAGTATCGCAAAGGTGAAATGCGCTCCCGACAAGTGTCCTTCGAGACCTACTTTGAGGTTGAGCCTCTGCGGGAATATCATCGCGTCATTCTCATGTCTGACTTCATGTCTCACTTGGCTGACGACGTGTGGCCCGCAACGGAACGTGTGTCGTTCTGTTACATGGAACGCAAGAGCCTGCAGCAGGAGAAGAACGATCCGGACGCTCCAAACTGTCATGCAAAGGATGGCAATCCGTTTGGCCCATTCTGGGATACCTACAACATTGATTTTGTGACCTCCGAGTTCTATGGTCCACTGCATTTCGATGTACATCACAGCGCCATAGCAACCAAGTGGCAAAACAATTATCCTGCCGATAAATGGCCAGTCCTGGCATTCACTGGCGCACCCGCCAGTTTTCCTGTACAGCTAGAGAATCGCGATCTCCAGAAGTACTTAAAGTGGAGCCCAAAGTTCAGGGAAGCGACTCGTGAATTCATTCGAAACGTTCTGCCGCGTGGCGCTTTCATTGGGCTGCATCTGCGGAATGGCATTGATTGGGTGCGTGCCTGCGATCACATCAAGGACAGCCAACAACTGTTCGCTTCTCCTCAGTGTCTGGGCTACAAGAATGAGCGCGGTCAACTGTATCCCGAACTGTGCATGCCCACCAAGGAGGCCATTGTGCGCCAGCTTAAGCGCACCATCAAGAATGTGCGACAAACGCAACCGAAGAACGAGGTCAAGTCCGTTTTTGTTGCATCCGATGCAAATCACATGATTGGCGAACTCACAACCGCTCTCAGTCGGATGGACATAAGCGTGCACAAGTTGCCCGAGGATGATCCTTATCTGGACTTGGCCATATTGGGACAATCGAATCACTTCATTGGCAACTGCATCTCTTCCTACAGCGCATTTGTTAAACGTGAGCGCGATTCTCACGGATTTCCCTCATATTTCTGGTCTTTTCCCAAAGAAAAAGATCGCCAGCAGACCAAGGGGCATGAGGAGCTGTAAAGCAACACGAAAATCTCTGACAATTCTCATCAAATCTTATACGTATCCATAGTATTAGCAATTTAGAGGTATTATTAAGCTAGAAAGTTCCCGAATTAAGATGACTTAGATTGCCACAAGCATTTATCCAATTATATACACTACATTCGATTTTACTTAGAAATTTATTCAAGCTTGGTTTTCCACGCATTTCCTCAAAATAATTTAATATATAAACTTTTCACGGCGCTTTTTATTTGATCTTGACGTCACGGTATGGTATCTTGTATTTCTAATGTATCAGCTTTTGGGTGCGCGCCAGATCCAGTTGTGCAGATGAGACATTCGTCAAGCCCTCGCGAACCGAGCTGAGGTTCTCCTTCCAGGCCTGCAGCAGATCGCGTAGCTGCTCCCACTGTGGCGCTCCAAAGGTGCGGTGCATTGTCGAAGAGATATGCACCTTGCGGTTGGCCTGATCGAGACGCGCACGCACCAGCTTTGTCTTCAGCACTTCAATAACAAATGGCTCAACTTCGTCCTCGCCAATTTGCAGCTCCTTGGTCAGAGTGTCGAAGGTCATCTCGGGAAAGCTTTCAGCCAACTGCATGAACGTCAGCAGGCGCATCTTCTTCATGTTCTGTTCGTGGTTCAAGCCTTGCGAGTTGACAAACTCCTTGTGATCCTCATAGAATTGCACGTACGATGGCAATTTGTCCGAAACGAATATGGACAACAAATCGTGTATCAGATCGCCCTCCAGGAAGCGCACCGGTTTCAGCGACAACAATGGATCAAGCAGGAATGTATTGGGATCGGCCAGAGCGGTGACAATGCACTTCATGGCATCCTCGCGAGCGACGCACGCATTGTCGGCCGTGTAGGTGCCCAACAGCTCAATCATGACCTTGGAAGACAGCTCCAGATTGGTGTCCTTGGTAACATCGTGCAACAGACGATACAACTTCTGCATCTGCTCACTAGATGGCGGGCAGTTGGCGAACTGCGACTTCAGCTGATCGACGCCAGTGAAAACCTCGAGAACCTGATCACACTGCTTGGCCACCTGCACCAAATGATAGTAGACATGGTAGCGCAATGGTGAGGCTGTGTCCAGATTGTTGAACAGACGCCACAGTGACTGCAAGCACACTTTGGCCAGCGGCTGGTTAGGCGCCTTCGTCATCTTTTCGCAGTAGGCCAGAACAATGTTCTCACCACGATCCAAAGGTATCTAAAAAATCACAATTGCATACATTATTTAATGCGAAACGAAAGCTATTTGTTATACTCACCGTTATCATGATGGACACGATGCTGTTCAAGATTCCATCGATCTGGGCAGGTTCGCCGTCTTTGAAGCAAACTTCGCAGACGCCGATAATCTTGTGCAAATCATCTTCAACGCCTTTGTTTGATTTCTCCGATGAGATTTCAGCGCCTAGTTTCTTGAAAAACTTGCGTAGTTCTTGCACCTGAGTAGTATGAATTAAAATTGGTTTTCATTAGTTTGGTATTTACAAATTTGTTTTTGCAGCCAGCGACACCCTAACCTCACTTTTATGATGAGCGCGTCAGAGGCGAAGCGTTTAGGCATTACTGAAAGCTTACCTGTTCATCTAACGACAGGTCTATAAACACCGGATGGGAAGCCATGGTTTTATTCAATGTTTAATTATTTATTTTCGCGAAAGTATAAACAATTTGCACGCACACGTCGTCGTCTTCGCTGAATTGACAACTCGAAAGGAAAGGGCAAAACAATGGTAGAGTTGCCACACTGCATTTAACATATCGATAGCAATAACTTCGATGACGATTGCACGGCATATATTTCGAGAAATTTGGTAATCTCCCGGGTTAAATGGACGATCTAAATGACGATTCGTTTGATGATGTCCTGGCTTCCATGGAAATGCCCACGGCTCCAAAGCAGCCCAAATTACAGGCGGCATCAGAGTCTGTAGCTTCAAGCAGCAGCGGCGCTGGTGCAGCAAAGCCACCGCCATCAAATCCACACAGCGTTTTGGTTCACAGCAAACAACGCGGTAATCCTATACTGAAATGTATTCTCAACGTTCCATTGGAGTTTCGGGACGACATTGTGCCTGACTATGTGGTGGGTCGCACTTCCTGCATTCTATTCCTGTCCCTCAAGTACCACAATCTGAATCCCGATTACATTTGCCAACGACTCAAAGAACTGGCCAAGATGTATGAGCTGCGCGTGCTCTTGGTGCAAGTGGACACACCGGAGCCACACAATGCCCTTAAAAGCTTAACGCGCATTTCTTTGCTAGCCGATCTAACGATGATGCTGGCCTGGAATGCCGAGGAGGCTGGCAAGATCATAGAAACTTACAAACAGTTTGAGAAACGTCCGCCTGACTTGATTATGGAACGCGTGGAGTCCAATCCTCATCAAAAGGTAAGACACTGCAAGTCTTTCGATGATATTCTATTTAAATGTGTGTCCTTTACAGCTTGTGGCGGCTCTTACCAACATAAAACCCGTTAACAAAACCGATGCAGTGACTCTATTGCAGATCTTTGGCAATCTGGAAAATCTCATAAATGCCAGTGAGGAGCGATTGTCTCAGGTGATGGGCCTGGGTCCGCGAAAGGCAAAGAAATTATACAAAACACTGCATGAACCCTTTCTTAGCAAATAGCATTGTATACTGCAACAGTTATTTATTACAATAGGAAGTACTTAAGCATATACAATATGTACATATAACCAACACGCACATTAAATCCCTCAACATCTCTCAGTTACTCAATGAGTTTCCATATTTTGATGGTGCCATCGTCGCTGCAGGAGATCAGTTGTCCGGCTGTAACGGGATTCCATTCCACAGCGTTCACATCCTGCTCGTGTGCGCTCTCCTCGGCAGTCAACATCTCAAATGTGGGCTCATCCCGTTTCGAATCGCTGGTCTCCTTAAAAATACGGATTCCATCATCGCCACAGGCGCTGGCAATCAGACCCGTCAATTTGCACCAGGATACATCGTATATGGCACGCGAGTGCTGGCCTGATAAGGTGCACACGCACTTCCATACGGTTGTCTTGTCGGGCGTGGCGATACCAGCATCGTTGCCCGGATGATAGGCGCGCCAGATCTTTAAAGTGGCATCGTCGCTGCACGAAACCAAACGATCACCATCCGCATCAAAGTCAATGCTCCAAACTGTGCTCGTGTGCGAGCTCAGCGTGGCCGTGCAATCCCAGTCACTGTCCAAGGCGCTTTCGGCGAACATTTTAATGGTGTTGTCATACGATGCAGATGCCAAGACCTCCAATTTGGGATGCCAAACGACTCGCTTTACATCCTGAGTGTGCGCATTCAGTACGGCGGCGCACTCGAACTCATCATCGCCAGCCACCTCCCATATCCACACAGACTTGTCGCGCGAGCATGTGGCCAACAGACCTCCGCTCCGGGACCAGCTAACGCTCTTCACCTCGTTCTCGTGCCCCTCCAAGGTTGCATTGCATTCGTGCTTTGACCAAATGGCGGTGGTTGCATCGAAACTGGCGGATGCCAGATACTCACCACACGGCGACCAGCGAACTTCGCGTATTGTACGCTTGTGTCCATCTGATAATATAGTTTTGGTGCTCCATGTATTTCCAGACAGCGACCAAACTCTGATTGCCTTATCTTCGCCGCACGAAGCGAAACTGTTGCCTTTTGGATGCCAGGCGACGCCCCAAATGCGTCCCTTGTGACCCTGCAGTGTGTGCTCAAGAATTAGACGACCCATGGCAAAGTGGTTTTTGTTAAGGCAATGCGTTTATTAATTAATTATGAGCTAACAAAACTCTTTTAATGCGCAGCGAGACACCAAAGAACATATGGTAATATTAGCGCTGCCCAACTTTGGAAAAACAAAGTGTCATTGTGAATGGTGTGGCAACGCTTAATGCTTATCACTAAAACGACACATTCCAACACTTGGCAGCACTAGAAAGAAAGTTGTGTATTGTTTTGTGTTTTCGCACAATAATTATGTGCGCTGATAAGAAAATGAACGGGTTAATTGTGTTCAACAGTGCCAACGATGTCGTCTACCAGAATCTAAATGTATCACTCACCGAAAAGATCTGCAATATAGCCATCACTCAGGGCTTACTGCCAGCTGGCAGCGTAACGACGCCCGGAGCAGCATTGGACAGCAATGTTCTATTGCAGATATTCAGTCCCATTATCAGCTCGCAGCGGATAATGCATTGCCAATTTGACAATGCGTACGCTAGTTTCCAGTGCGAGAATGGCTTTAACTTGGTGTTTGGAGAACTCTTGGGCTTCAGCTTCTTGAAGATTGGACAGATCGAGATTGAGCAACAGATGCGGCAACTGGGCGTGGCCATGACCCTGACACGTTACTGCTATGGGGCCAATTTGTTTGGCGCACAGGCAGGAGTCATGCAACATGAGCTGCTGACGCAGTGCCTCAACTGCTACGAGTCACAGCTGTGCCAGGAGGAGCAGGCTTATCTGTTGGAGGCAATTCCCAAGCTCTTGATAAACCCCGAGCTGAAGCGGACCGTGCACATTACACTGGACGCAACACTGGAGCAGCTGCGTCAGACTGGAGGCCAGCAACGGACACACGCCTTGCTGCTGGTCTCCCACAAGCTGGTGGCATTGAACAGCACCCGCCAGGCACTTCCCTTGGCTCCTGCCGATCTCCTCTTTCTGGCCATCCTCGCGCGAGCCTTGCAATCGCAGAAATCCCAACGTGCAGTCGCCGTATTCCTGCAGGGCGTCTCACACGATGTCAACTCGGGGTGTGTGCCAACCATTGTGCATATCTCGCGCCTCCACGGCCACCAGGTGCTGTTGCAGCTCATCGAGTACGGCCACATGCCGCTGACCAGCAGCATCTACGATACCTTCTTTGTGCTGCAGAAGATTGTCGCGGTGCAGCAGCAGGGTGATGCGGATGCCCTAAAGCCCGCCTACGAGAGCCTCGAATCATTTGTCAGCCAAACATTAACTGCTCTCAAGCGACACCTGAAGCAAAAGCACGAGGAGATGGACAACTGTGTGAAGAAGTTCACGGCCCGTTGGGAGAATCTGCGCAAGATGTACGTTGAGTTTTTTAAGAGCTACGAGCGGGAGATGCTTGTGCGCATCGAGTCCAACTTGCCGGCATTTGTCGAGGAGCTGAAGCAGCTGTTTACGCTCTCCCTCGCCAGCTGCGACAGCGCCAGTAATCATCAGTTGGATCAGCTGGCCGACTCCGCGGCTGTGGTGGAGGCCAAGCTATTGGAATTTGCCGAATTTCTGGCTGTTAAGGCGGCCCGCAACATATCAATCGATGCCTATCTGGAGGACTTTCCTGGTCTGGTGCACTTCATGTACGTGAATCGCAGCTCTGGTCAAATGCTGGCTCCGGATTTGCGTCAAAATAACCCACAACTGGTGCCAAAGTCAAAGCTCTGGAACATGGTCGAGTTTACGCGCGGATATCTGAAGAAAGGACAGACGACGGTCATGTGGAAGGATCGCACATTCCATTACTCTTACTTTCTCTGGTTCGAGGATCTCTCGGGAGGCATCTTAAAGTGTGCGCTGGATCTGCAGCAGCATTTCCTTTCCACTGGCTTCGGAGCCAACGGCAATGGACAGAAGCAACCGGCAGAGCCGGGCGCTTTGCCCATGGACTACTACAGTGAACTGGCCGAGCTTTGCTTTCCCAAACTGGCGCCGGGCAAGGTACGCGTCTACGAGCTGTACTGCATCCATTTAGGCCTCGTTACGGCCACCTGCGCCGTGGAGCATGCGCGTCGCCTGGTAGCCACCATCAGTGATGTTGTTGGCGAGGAGACATTTTAGATTACGTTATGAATTCGATCTAATTTTAACATTCTAAAACTTTGGTGTCCGAAATGCCAAAAGTCAAATTTCATGGGATAGCAACTCATAAAGCTGCCGACGTCGCAGCCGTCACACTTATAGAGAGAGAGAGGATACGTGTGTTCTATAAATAGCACATTCGGCCGCTTGTTGCCTCACGACGCGTGTCATCGGCTTCTTGTTCTCTCACAAAGCATCTGATTGATGTCAGTTGCTGAGCTGCGTTCAATGAGGACTCTAGAATTTTATCATACACTGCAACTGATGCTTTACCTCCCTTTACGTCGCCAACTGTAATGATGCGACAGTTGGAATGTGCTTTCATTTCATATTTTCAGTGTAAAGCAGTAAAACGTTTCGTTGATTGTGCGATTTTGGACACCACTGTTTTAAATTGATCCATAAATTCAATTTATTTCCAACATTCCAAAACCATGCCGCACGATGCTAGTCAACTTAATCGGGTATTAAATTCGTTGATCAAATATTCATATATCTGGACATTTATACACCACATCTAGTTTAATTCCTTGCCACTGCAGTGGAGCATTTTTAATTTATTATCTGATTGCTGTAAGCTAGTTTCATAAGAATAAATTAACCAACAGACTATTAACAAACTTTAAGTACGGGTATTTTATATTTGGGTGCCTTGCAGCTCCTCCCACTTGTTCTGGAAGAAGGATTTGCGCGCCGTCAATGGCATGGACTTTTGACGCAGCAAATAGTTTTCATTGCCCAGAGCAGTGTAGGTGTTGTCGCCAATTAGGTTTCTCAATGCAATGTTCTTCTTCAGATGCTTCTCGTAGTAGGTGACGCCCGCGGCCACAAATTGTGGGCCGAGTGTAGCGAGCTTTTTATCGATCTCGGAATCGGTGGTCACCTGATTAAAGTCCTTCATAAAGAACCAGCTGCCGATGCCAAACAAACCCAAAATGCTGTACAATACAAAGCGCGTCTGCAAAGCAAAGGGATAAAAAACAACAGTTTCATCAGAAAATACATTGACATTAACTTACACTGCCGTGGCGCGCAAAGAGATTAAGGCGCAGGTTCAGAAGGTGTCCCACGGAGTATACCATAAGGAAGCTCACGCTAGGGAAGAGCGAGTTCAACAGCACACGATGCGTTTGCAGCTGGAGTATCGCCTTGCTCAGTCCAAACAGCTGCTCATCTTCGGTCAACACAATTGCCTCCTCCAGCAGTCTGCCGTTGTCCGAGTTCCAGTCAATTTGCTGATTCCGAAAGCGTATGTCCGAGCGCTTGATCTCGTCAACGTTGTTATATGCATAGTTAACAGGGATTCCCAGAGCGGCCCCAAAGCGATATTTCGTAGTGCCGGCCTCAAACAGATCAAATCCAAAGACTGTGAAGGGCTTCAGGAACTTTGCCTCTCTTGGATCCACGTCCAATTTGTCCAGGGCTTTATCCAGACGCTGTTGCACTGACTCCGGCACGGGTCGTGGCATGCCACTTCTGCACAGTAATGAATAATAAGTTGGTAAACATTGCGACACGCTGAATTCATTCGCTCACCCACTGATAACATGTCACAAAGTCGCGGTAATATTTCAGTCCAAATGTATGTGGCACAAAGTTGGCCACAAATAGACCAATCGTGGTTGTTCCCGCTGCATAAAACACCACCTTACGCCCAGTTTCTGTCTTAAAAAAGCTGAAAATTCCTCTGCCGGCTTTGTTTTGCATGTTGCCTGTTTTGTAACCACTAGAACCAGTGGTGCCAGATTCGCTTTTTTCCCGTCAAATCTGGCTTTGTTGAAAGGCCGTTTGCCAGAAAAATTTGCGGGCAGCGGGATTTTCTCTTCGCGTGGCGAAAATAGTAAAAAATCAAACAAATAAGAAAATTCGAGAAAAATTCAACAAAAATTCTGGTACAATTTTAAAAATTCTAGCTTTAAAATTTAAAAAATTAGTTTTTTTCGCGAAAAAGCTTCTCACTTTTGAAAGTGAGAAAAGTGGGAGCCCAGAGGCTGCCACCTTTTTTAAGTCAGAGCTGCCAGATGATTTTTATTTTTTTGTTAGTCCTAGCCGGGGCTGCCAGATGATTTTTGTTTTACCGTTAAAAAAAGGACGCGCGACAAGCAATCGCAAGCAGTTCAAGTGAACTGCTGAACCGATCTTAATACTTTTATAGACAAAAAATGAAGAGAACTAACAAACCTTTAATGTAAGTGCTTTTTTGGCCAAATCGGATCTGTAGAAATGGAAATATACTCAAAAGTGTTGGAGTAACCTCGAAAATTTCGAAAACACTTCCATGAAAAAACTTTTAAGTGCCATTTTCGTGTTTAGAAGGTATTGACCTTCAAAAGAAAAAAATACTTTGCAAAAAAAAGTTTTAATTTTGTAAACTAGTGTAATGGACGAGTTTCCTCTGTGAACAAGTAGTTTATTAAAGCTTACATTTAACTTATTTGCTGGATGTGCTTTGTAACTTAATGTCAACTATAACTATGTTGTTTTTGGCATCTTTGTGCCGCCACCAACGCCCCAACCGATGCTCCTGGCCAACCGCCACATAGAGCTTTGTGCCATCGGCATTGAAAGTGAGTCCGTTTATGAAGCCTCCAATGGATATGCTGTTGATCTGCTGAAGCTTGCGCGCATTTGGATTTGTTTGCCATAGTCGCACACAGCCGTCGCAGGAGCCTGTAAATCAAACAAGTTATAAATTGAATTGAAATTTGATAAGATTTCAGAATTCGCACCTGTTGCCACCAAATCCGTATTGACCACGACAGCCATTGCTGTTATCCAGTTGGCCACGCCATTGTCGCCCAGTCCATGGGCAAGCTGTGTACTACAAATTGGTTTCTTCTTCATGGCACTCCACAGGCTAATGGCACTGCAATTTATGAAATAAGAAAAGTATGTTGCAGAACTTGAGTTTCTCCTTTCAAGTAGGTCCATTTACCCATCAACGCCACCGGAGACAAAGTGCTCGTCATTGATTAGCTTGACACACTCAATGCCATCCTTATGTCCATTATATATCAGCTGGGATTCTTCCGTTATCTTCCATATGCGCAGCGAGCAGTCCGAGCCACCAGCGGTAATAGCTCGCTCCCGACTCAATGCATCTATGCTCGTAACAGCGGTTTGGTGACCAAATCTACAGAGAATGGACAGCGTTATAATAATGTTGTGAGGGTGGAATCCATCACTTACAAGCTCTCCACATAGGCCAGTTCATCGACAGACCAAATCTTTACCGAGCGATCCTTTGCGGCCGAGTACAGCTCGTGGGTTCCCTTCCGAAAGACGAGCGCCGCGACGCTGTCCCTGTGTCCTTTGAAAGTCTTCACATGCTTCATAGTCTGTGGACACCAGATCTGTATGTGCGGACCACCTTCTGCCAGTGCCATAAACTTCATATCTGAGGACAGGCAAATGGCAATGACATGCGATCTTCGTTTCTTGCCTGTTTCGGGCTCCTCGCGATGCGGCAACACATCACATTTGTCCAGAACTTTGCCGCTCTCCGTGCACCATTTGAGTACATATTGCGATTTGGCTCCCGTAAAGAGGAACTTGCCGTCCGCGCTTAGCGCCAGCGCACATAACGGTGTGTGATGGAGCTTGTGCTTCAATAAGCCCTGGATCGTACACGATTTGATGCCACCGGCAATGTTGCGACGCAGTCGACCCACACTATCCAAATACTCAGTCTGTAGACGCTGCTCGACAGTCTTACTCAGCTCCCGATCCTCAGCGCGCTCCGATTCCTGTTTCTCAATCGCCGACAGATATTGTTTGGCCAGACGCAGACGCTTGTCCTGCGCTGTTTCCTCCTCTTCTTCGTCGGCCGAGAAGGCCAATGTATTGCCGCCCGCATCACTGTTATACTCCTCATCATCGCTGGCAATTTCCTCATCGTCAACCTTGGATCGTCGTTGCTTTTTTGGTCCTGGCGCTGATGCGTTTTGAGTTCGCTTTCCCGGTTTTGCGACGCCTTTGGATTTCGTCGCATTGATCTATGGCATAAGTTTGCTATCAGTTTTTTCTATATGCCTGCATGTGCTTCACTCACCTTGCGTTTTTTGTTCGCTTGCTTGGCAGCGCCTGGCTTCAGAAAAAACGATGAAGACATTTTAAAAAAAATTATAAATTCTACAAATTTTAAACGCTAAACAGGCCCACGTGCATAGTATTACGCGCTTGGGCTATTTTAGTCCCTTTTCACCGTATCAGCTGTTTGCATCTTGAAAAAGACTGATTGCTATGAAATTCACCACACAGTATACTTAAAAATTATATAGCACTGCTTTTGCGCGCCACGTTTGAAAATTCAAGATTTTGTCTTTCTATCTGCGATCATTTTTCTAAAATAAACTTGATTTAAATAAAACAAAAAGTCTTTATTTATTTTTTTTATGTTTATTGATATAATTAAGTATTTTATAATAAAACTAGGCATTAACACAAATTGTATATTGTTGAATTCAGCTTTTTATTTATTGTTTCAGATTTAGCAGACGCACATTACATAGATATAATGATGAATTAGGCTCGATTTGTGTAACTGAATTTGTTCTCAGGTGTTATAAAATTATCACAAATTATGTATACTTTAGCTTTTTATTTGTTGTGTAAAAGTTTCTTTTTATTTTTGCATTATTATCGTAATAAAATAAGTTAAGTGTTGCGCCCTTAGCGCTGCCCAGGCGATGAATGCTGACTGAAGCTTGGTACCTACAGAGAACAAAAACGCGCTTTGATCGCGCGTCTGTAAATTGTTTAAAACTAATTAACGTTCTAAAATAATTTTTAAAATTGCTAATTAAAAATTAAATGAGAATAGGAATAACATGTAAGTGCCTCCACACACACACACATCTACATGATCGAGCAAAGACCCGATGTTTCGATGCCATTTTGAACTTTCTTCGTCTTTTTTAATGTGACATTTCGCAAGGCTGGCTTTTGTTCGATAACAGGCTCAGGCTCAGCTTCGACTGCAGCGGCTGGTGGCGGTGTTATCGATTTTTGAGCAGCGGGCGCTG
This sequence comes from Drosophila suboccidentalis, assembly GCA_037043435.1. NCBI lineage: Eukaryota > Metazoa > Arthropoda > Insecta > Diptera > Drosophilidae > Drosophila > Drosophila suboccidentalis. Next base: position 48,716 of record JBAMBK010000713.1, on the reverse strand, counting down.
ATGAAGACCCGCTGCTTGTTGTTGATATCGATGTCATTGGCGCTCCCATTGATGATGTTACTGTTGTTGTGGTTAAACGTGAAGCGCCATTACTGTTGTTGTTGCTGTTGTTACTGCTGCTGCTGCCGTAACTGCTACCAATAACCGAAATGGAACTAATGTTAGCAGGCGGCGCATTCGTTGAACTGCTGGTGGCAATCTTGGGCACAAATGTGTTGCCTCCGCACAGCACTGGAATTGTGGAAATGGTTTGTATTGAATTCTGTTGCTGCTGTTGCACATCGGTATTTCCACAGCTGCCAATTACACTAATTGCCGACACTTGCGAGTCTGTTGTTGTTGCTGCCGCTGCTGATGCCGCTGTCGTCGTTGTTGTTGTGGTTGTATTTGTTGTTGAGGCACTATTATGACTATTACTACTTGTATTCTTAGTGATATTTATTTTTATTTTATTAACTATGCTAGCCAAAGGTAACGCTGGCCCCGGTCCCGCTGCGCTCAGATTATGTGTCTCCTGCGGATTCTCACCGTTAAAATCAGCCTCGGATGTTGACGCCATCGCCATTGCAATGGACTCCAGTTCCAGTTCATCCAGTTCATTAGCGGGCATGGAGAGCGATGCAACCGATGCTGGACGCTCCATCGTAGCAGGCGAAGCAGATGAATCAATTGTTTGCGTTTGGGTTTCTAGCCAACAGGAATAATGTTTAATATTGGAATTTAGATCACACATACAGCGAGTCAACTAATTCTTTTGACACAATTTTAATTTATTTTTTATTTTAACTAAATATTATTCATAATTTTTTTGTCCCCATAAATTGTGAATTTTGCATTTTTTCAAAACAATTACTTGACTCACTGTATGTGCAAAGAGACACTTACCACTGCTATTAATTGATATCTCATCTTCGGGTAGCGGCAGCAATGTCATCACCGTGCCCACATCCTCGAAGCCATCATCTTCATCTTCCTCATCGTCATCTTTGGGCTCCTCTTTGATCTTGACATTGAGCATTGGGACCGGCTCCTTTTCAACATATGTGTCCAGATCGGTAAAGGGAATGTTTGGCTCTTGTATCTCCACATCTGACTCGTTAGCATTCTCAGCCTTTTGATGTTGGTCCTTCTCCTTCTCCTTATCTTTCTCCCGCTCCTGCACCGACTGATCCTCTTCAGTGCTGGTCGCTGACGTTGTTGCTTCTTTCTCTTTCTGGAACTCGACATCCGTGTCCGTTCGTGTCACAGCGACTGGAACATATTCTTCATCATCGTCATCATCGACGATCTCGGTTACGCTTGGCTCCTCATTGGGCAGCACAATAACATCATCATCATCGTCATCCAGCCGCGTGTTCGATGCTTGATTGACATCATCTGTAAGGGATTAATTATTACAGGGGATTAATTATATAATTATTATTAAAATAAGAACTTAAAGAAATCACTTTAATTGGAAATGACACTCACCTGAATCATCCTCGAGCTTGATAAGCGTATCCATAGCGTTGTCATCGCTGGCATTGAGCATGTCCACATCTCCATTGGCTGTGGTGTCGCTGGCCACTGGCGCCGGCGGATTCAAGGAACTCTTGTAGTCCTCATAGCACAACGGATGATAGATCTTCTCTTCAACGCGTATTGCCGAACGGAGATGCCATTCCTCCAGCTCCTCGTTGTAGAACTGCTCGAATTTCTCATGACACATGTCACAACTGCGATCCACGTCATCCGCTCCAGCGGCACAGCTGGGCATTGGTGAGTCCACGGAGCGTTGCTGCGACACTTCATCGGCGGCATCGGGGCCAAGTGGCTGGCCCTGGGCCTCCAAGAAGTTGCGTTCACGTTCCTCAACATCCTCGATTTCCTCGTATTGCCGCCAATCGTTGAGATCATAGAACCAACGTTTGGACGTCGCCTTTCGCGTCGAGTCCCGTTCACGTCGATTCTGCCGGAAATGCCAATCCAAATGCTGGCTATATTTGATGGTCTGCTCCGGCGGGAAGCGCACGCCACAGCTGCTGCACTGCATCCCCAAATAGAGTGTTGCTATCACCGCCGATTGTCGCGTCTTGATCGTATCCGGTTTGTGTAGATCGATACGCTTAATGGGCTCTGTGGGCGGTGCTGATGGAGCGGGAGCGGCAGCTGGAGCCAACGCCTCTTTGCTTGAGCTGGAAGCGACCTCCAGGGCAGGAACGTTGACCGTATTGTTGCTGCTGTTGTTGTTGTTGTTGTTATTGTTGCCGCTTGTGACAGGGGCTGTGGCCGTGGCAGGTCCACCAATTATGCCTGACGAGACCAGCTTCTGGAAGAGCTCATCTATATTCAGATTGCCTAGCGCTGCTGCTGCCACCGGCAGTGGTACTGCTGCTCCTCCTCCGCCCGCTGTTGCTGCGGCAGTTGGAGCTGGCGTAGCTTGCTCCAGAGGAGGAATCACTGCTACGGGTGCAATTACTGGCACTGGTAACGGTGGCGGCTGTGGTGGCTCCGCAGGTGCCTCTGTCTTAATGTACACCATATCCTGGACATGTGCCTTGCCAGCTTGTACGCCCTTGGGCAGCGTTCCAAAGCGTATGAAACAATTGCGTCCACCATTCAACTTCATGCTCTTGGGCAATCCGCCGTATTCCAGCTTCTGCAGCTGTCCGTCGAGCAGAGCATACAAGAAGCTGTCCACAAACTGCAGCGAATGCTGCTCGGCGCCCAGAAGGAACGTCTGCTGCCGCCCGTCTAGGAAGAGTGGCACAATCGTATGGGCATCCACAATCATGTTGATTTTGCCCACAACCAGATCACGACGCACACGTCCAATATCCACATTTGGAGGCGGTCCCTCGGCCTTCAGCACATGCAGTTTGTTGCCAATGGGCAGCGAAACGGGAGGACCACCAAAGTAGATCTCATACCAGTGATCATCGATGTACAATTCCCGTGACGGATGACCGAAGCGTATGCGATGCAATTGCCCATCCAACTGGAAGGGTTTGTAGTCATCATTGAAGCTTAAGGCCAGCGGCTCATTGTGATCAATATAGATGGATCTTTGGCCATGCTGGAAGCCAATCTCGTGCGGCTCATCGCCAGCCATAAAAATGATAGCCACTTGGTTATAGAAACGTATCTCCTTGCTACCCCCATCTATTGTTATGCTGCGCACCATATCCGCCATGGGATTGTCCAGGGAATTGATGGCTTTGGTTATTGCTACTTGTGGCACTTGTGGCGGCATTGTCATCATGGAAGGTGGCTGTGGTGGCGGAGGCGCCGCTGATTGTTGTTGTGATATAACCAGCGGAGGATGCTGCCAGGGCATGCCACGAAAACCAGCGCCAGCTCCAAGATTTGCACCCGGCATGCGCTTGTTACCATTATTGTTATTGTTATTATTATTGTTGTTGTTTTGGGCCAATTGCCAGGCAGCCCGCTGAGCTGCTGCTGGATCCACTTGCTCGCCCCACTTGCTGGGCTTTCGCCGCTTGCCATCTCGCTTGATCTTCGACAGCTTGGACGGCGGCTGAGACTTGTCACCGATTGAGGCTTGTTGTTGTTGTTGCTGCTGCTCCTCGTATCTGTTGTCGCCATCACTGTGCGGTGAACTGGACGCGCGATTCTCGTTGCCCTTGAGCTTGGGAATACGCTTGCGCAGCACTGCATCGCGTGCTGCATTCCTGTCCATGTCCACATCCTCGTCATCGACAGCGGCGCCATCGCGCCGTCGATTGTCCTTCAGTTTGCTGCTCTCGTTCATGGCTACCACTTTGCTGACCAGATCTTTGTACTGCTCCTGATTCATGCCATGATTCTCGAACATCTCCTGCGCTTGACTCAGTATCGTGCGCATTGTCTCATCGTGCGCCTCCTGCGAATCATCGCCGGTCTTCAACTCGGACGACAACTGTTTCAGTCGCTGCGTCACAGGATGCTCCTTGGATTTATCTGTGGATGTTCATTTTGGATTGTTTACTCGGTACAGTTGAACATGTTGCGCTGGTTACTTACCACCCTTGGACAGCTTGTGGTTGTGACGCACTGTCTTGGCCAGTTTGGCTCGCAGCTCATCCAGAGTTGGCTTCTTGGCGGCTGATTTTGAAGATTGCTAAACGGAAGGAGAGATGTAAGTTAACAATACATAACAATACGAGATGTAACTCACTTTATCGGCTTCCCAGATCTCCATAGAGTCATCTTCGACGACAATGACACCACTGGGTGCCATGGCAGCTGGTTTACCCGGCAGCACTCGCCGCAAATCGACATCCTCGCTGCCAAAGAGACTGTAGAAGAGGCACATTAGGGATCAGTAAGGGAATCAATCAAGGATTCATCTAAACTTACGCATCCAATTTGGCGGACTTGCTGCGTTTCTGCTGCGGTTGCTGCAATCCTTCATCATCATCATCATCGTTGTTGTCGTCATGATCTAGCGGCAGCTGACCAGCCGGACGTTTCTCACCTGCACCCGTTGTCTGGACAGGATTCATCAACTTGCTGATGGACTGTTGCAGTGACTCCGTGACTGATGAGGGCGCTGGCGAGGATTGCTTCGTTGGGATGCTTGCAGCTGCTGCTGCGGATGTTGTTGTTGCTGCTAGCAGTGATGCTGTTGATAAATGCGCTGTAGATTTTTCTAATTTATTAAACGGTTTTTGTATTTTGAACGACACTTTTGTGGGCAATTTGGAGGAATTGTTCGATGCGTTGGAAGCGCTTTTAGCATTTGTTGTGCCGGTGATGCTGTTGCTCGATTCTTCAATTGTTGTTGTTGCTGTTGTGATTGTTGCTGCTGCTGTTGCTGGTCTTGTTTGGTTGATTGTTATTACCGGAGGCGGCGGCGTCGCTGGCCTGGCCAACGACAAAGAGCCAAATGGCCTCATATCGACGTCCATTATCGATGCCTCCAAATGCGGCGTCGCACTGGGAGGAGGAACAGCAGCAACCGGAGCTGAAGGACGAGGCCCTGGTTCAAGTATTTGAAATTTATCTAAAATTCTTTTATGCTTGCAACAAACAATTAAGGATTTTTGGTTGTGCCAAAGAAAATTATGATGATATTACGAAATTACAAAATTACTCACGGCCTATTTACAAAATCAATTAAATGTAACCAAAGGAAATCAAAAGGAATTAAAGGAGAAATTATAAATATAATAATTAACGTTGGGAGCATCAACAAACACCAGGCACAGCAATTGGGCTAGAAAAATTAGTGGAAAATCATAACAAAATCAAAAGATCAATTTGATTGAGTTCCGTTGAGGAACAGGGTTAGGACTAATCAAAATAAAGCAATAGAAAATGAAAAAAACAATTAAAAGTGCCGTTCTACAAATACAAAAAATAATAACAGTAATAATATAAAAAAAATATGTTGTATATAACATATACATATCTGAGGATTGTATTATATAAATACAATTACAACAATACGCTTAAAATAAATATGTATTTGTTTGTGAAATGTTTTAATATTATCAAGTGTTTTTGTTTAAGTTTTAGACGTTAACAACAACAAATTAAAAACTGTAGTCTTTATTTCATCTTAGTTTTTTCTTTATCAACTGATTATATCAGGTACAATGTCTTCACAGTTATTTATCTGTTTATCACGGATTTATACGTTTTAAATAGTTTCTTTTTACAATAACACAAAGTAAATAGACTTAAAATTACACCAAAGGCGGCACCTGGCTACATTTTGCATTATTTAATTAAAACAACTGGAATGCAAAAGGTTTTCAAACTCATTTTTATTGGATTTGGTTTTTTGTTTAGTTTCTTGTCATTTGTTTTACTTAGTTTTGTTTTTATCTGAACTTTAAGTATTGATCTTAATTATTAAAAAAATTGCCTAAATATTATTATATGATTATGTAGATATTTGGTTTTAAAATTTTAGTTTATATATAAATTAGAGCTGCCCCATAAAATGTGTCCAGTTAAGCAGAGAGTGAAAACTATGAAACATTTTAGAGGCAGAATATCACAGAACGACAACCACAGAGTAGTTTCCATCACTTGGAATATCACCAAGCTCTTCAAGTAAAGCGCAAAAAGTCGAATAACAATATGAAATAATTGAATATACACAAGGAACTTTTGGAGATTTTTTTGATTTTTGTTTTTTTTTTTGCTTACTTTTTGCAATCTACTTACAATTCTCGGTCAAGTGAAAGTTCACACGCTCAACACACGCCCACAACAACCGCCCCCTGCCATTGGCCAGATGTGAGCCTACAGTGCCGCCAGTTTGGTTTGTAATTTCTGAATATTTCAACTACTTTGTCATTTGTTTGTCTAAGTATATCGTTCTCGACTTGACGACTGTTGGCTAACAAATGTGAGATTAGAATTAAAAATTGTTTCTTACGTTTCTCTAAATCATTTGCGTTGACGGCATTAACTGGAACTGATGCTGCTGCTGTAGCGGCAACAGTTGCTGATGATGATGCTGGGAGCTTAGCTGATGTTGCTGTTGACTCTGGTGACTTGCTTCGCCTTACGCCGCGCATATCCACATCTTTGTAAATGGGCGAACGGCTGCGGGAGCGCGCAGTGTTGGAGCTGCCCGATTTGCAGCTCGCACCATCACGTCTCGTCGTTGATGATGATGATGTTGAGGATTTGTGTGTGGCATTGCGCTTTGATTTCGACGGTGAGCTGGCGGGTGAGCTGCTCTTGCGCTTTGATGCCACAGGCGATCCTCCGTTGTGGGCGTAGCGCTCGTTGGGCTCCTTGCTTGAGTGTTTGTCGCGCGAGCTGGGCGCACGCTTGACCGGCGATTGGCTGGAGCTGCTGCCCTTGTGACGGCCATCGGAGCCAGACGACGATGTCGAAGCAGTGGAACTCTTGGACTCGCTCCTCTTGCGACTGCTGCTGCTCGACGAACTGTGGTGGTTATTGCTGCTCTTGTTGGAACGGCTGCTGCCCGAGTTGCGCATTGGTGACTTGCTGCGCGAGCGACTAGATTTGTGGGCTGATGATGAGGATGCTGGCTTATGGCTCTCCAGGCGCGGATCATTAGTGCGCATGGGCGCTGCCATTTGCGACGATGCTTGCGGCTGCATTTGTCGAGCAAGTCGAGGATCCCGTTGGCGTACCGAGTTAAGCATGGCCGCGTTAACCGGATGCACCTTTGGTTTGTTGACAAAGGGCTGTCAAGAAGCCAAGATTAGATCAAGTTGTGGGAAATGAATAATATTAACTTACCGGTTGCTGGCCAACTACTGGTATCATGCCACCAGCCGCTGCAGGTATCACGGGACGCATGTGACGCATTCCGCCGGGATATATTGGCGGCACAGCAGCTCCAACTGGAGGTAGAATGGTCTCCATGCCCGGCGGACGCAGTGTGGCTGCTGGCCCGGGCATGGCCATAGGCGTCACGGAAATGGCATCGGTAGCCTGACTTAGTTGACGCTCCTGTTCCTTTAAATGCATTTTAGTTTGCTCCAATTCCAGCTCTAATTTACGCTTCTTCAGCTCCAGCAGCTCACGTGTCTTGGCCTGAAGTATCTCCTCCATGTCGGTTTGCAGCGTGCTATTTACGACCATGCCCTGTGGATACACATTTGGGTCAAGTGCATTCATTACTTAGTGCTCTGCAGTTTGACTTACCGTTTTTAGAAAATCAGGATTCACATGTATGGCTGGGTTAACGTGTATTTTGGATGCCTGGCTTGATTTTGCCGTGATTGGCCAATTGTTATCCAAACGCTTTACCTTCACATCCAGCGCATACATTTTGGAGGCGGGAAACACTTCGTTCCAGGTCTGACGAAGCAGATACATGCGCTCCCTAACCTTCTCTAGGACCTGTGATGGTGAGTGCTGCACCTAAAGATTACAAGATAAAAAGAGCAAATCAATAATGACATTGGGATCAAGTTTAGCATTGAATAGTTTCAACTTACCGACTCGAAGGCGTTGAGAAATATATTGACAATACATTGCCCAAACAGCTGGACGTAGCTGCTTTTCACATTCTTAATTATGGAATCAATTAAATATAGTATGGGCAATTTGAATTCTGGCGGCACCTGTTTGATTTGGTAAGATAGGTAAGAATAAATAGAACATAAGTTTCTACAACGTCGCTAGCGGAGTGTGTGGACACAGATTGAGGCACATCATCAAATCACATAGTCCTGGTCACGATTGACAACGATGACGATGACGGTCACGACAACGACAACGACGACGACAGCTGCTGGACACAGATGCATCTCCATGTTATTGGGTGGGTGCAGTTGATCAAAGCAAACATCTACAGTCTATCAAAGGATTTCAAAACATATACCGAGTCTATTTCCATATCGGATTTCTTACTAATGCCGATTCTAATTAAATATGTATGAATATACATTTATACGAAATTACATTTCTACTCTATTTATATAAAAAAAAGTTTTTAAAATTATTAGTATTCTCTATTAAATTTTTAGGTTTTGTTTCTTGTATATCTTCTAAGTTCAACAAAGACGTGAGAGGTAAGAGAAAGCTTACGATTTTATGTCCTTTTTATTGGCCAAATTGTTCTGTTTTCTTCTATCTTTTTTGAAATACAGAGAACGCTGCGTGTTTTGGTTTTGGTATTAATTATTATTTGTTTGTCAATGTTTTTTTTTTTGTATAAAATAAAAGACAACTTGATGACAATTGTTTAAGTATTTTGACTTTTTATTGCAATTTTCTTTTCGATTTCTTTGTGTATTTTATTTACTTCAAGGTTATCGAGGCAAAAGAAGAATAGAAGTATATAGTAAACGAAACGTCTTACCTTGTAGAGGAAAAATCAGTCTCTGCTTAAAACCCAAATAAATAATATTTCAATATCAATTACGAATAAATTTGATTCTAAAGTTTACAAACACAAACCAATGGTAAAATCTATAATTGGTAGCGTAAATAATCTTTAAAATTGTTGCTTATGTCAAGCTTGTGCTGATGGAGGAGCAATAACAAAAGAAACAAAGGATTCAATTATGCAATAATTTAAGTTTGTAACACTTTTGTTGATTGTACTCCATCGGTGACTGAGATGAAAACCGATCGATAGTTTAATTTTATGGAATGTTAGTCAATCAATCAACGCTATCAATCGATTTTCAACTCAGGATGTTGATTGAGCCTATATATTCCTAACACACATTTTGGACATGGAGATCATGTGTTAACACAACTGCCGTACGGGCGGCATTCGTTACGAGGACTCGGAACACTTTTCAGTGTGTTTATATGTGTGTGTGTGTGTGTTGGTTGTTTGTGTCTCTCTCTGTGTAGTTGCTGTTAATTAATTATGCTTTATTTGTTAACCTGGCTGATGTGATATTCCACCACGCGCACAATGACTGCAGCATAGTTGATGTTCTCCTCGGCGAGCATCGTGAGCATATTGATAAGCGGCTTGCTATTGCAATTCAAATCCGTTAGACTGGATAAATACTCTTCGCCAATGCGGCGCGCATCCTCGGGATACGACTGGAATATATTCTCCATATTTACAATTTCCTTCTTCGATTTGGATTCCAATTTATTCCGTATCTCTTTCTTGAGCGATTTACAAAACAATTGCAGTCGTTAAGCTGCAAAAAGAAATTTTAAAAACAAATTAGCATCAGTACACAAAGAATATAAAATTTTAAATGATTCAATATGTATTTATTGATATGCAATATTTTCATCCCTCGTCATGTGGTCACGCTTCTGGCACATACAACCACATTTCTGTATAACGATATTATTTATGACCACATGAAACAAAGAAATAACAGTATATATGCATATTATATATGTTGATGTGGCTTGTCTACCATATCACAATAAAAACACATGTAAACAAGCAGACAACAACCATACATATATATTAAAGGTATGTATATGCACATATGTATACATAAGCAAACAAACATACACGCTGTTTATGGGCGAACAATAAACACACAGGGCATCGGGGCTACAAGAGTCTTTTTAGCAAAAATTCAAAATGGCGGACGCCAGACAAGCAAGCACGCATTATTTTTTCACACTTGCAAAAAACACATTAAATCTTGATAATGTAGTTATTTTATACACTTTGCACATTAACCATTAAGGCTAGGATCCAATACACATTTTTAACACCATTTTTAATTGCTTGATTTCGAATTTTTTAACTTTTTCCCAACATTTCCGATGTAGCCACGTTTATACTGTACACGCACTCAAATCTATAAAAAAAACAATTTGCAAGCTTCAAAGCCGTGGGCAAACATACCTTTTTACATTAATACATTTGTACAATTAGTTTAACACACTTTAATGCAGTGAAAAATATTAATTGAGCACTTTTTTAACTAAATAAATCAGCCTTTTGACAACTTTTTCACGTAACAAAAAAACTGGCGACGATGTTTTTTGTTGAGTAGTTGCTCATAGTGTTGTAAAAAAAGCATCGATGCTCGATTCAGCGATATTTCTCGATGTTTTTGTGGAATTCGATTTATCGATGTTGCATGGCGATGCATCGATGTTTTTCAAAACATCGGTTGCCGCACTTTTAATACGCTCTTTTCGCCGCTCTGACAGTGAGTTTATAGTAATTAGTAAGTTAGTAAATTTATTAAAATTGGTCAGATATACTATAGCTACAAGAAGGCTTTCATATGTCTATTTAAAGTTCTCATCTATTTAAAGTTCTCATCAACATACATCGATGTTTCGACCCGATGTATCAACCAACACCGATGTTTCATTTGATGCTCATCAGTGACTGAACAAAAGAGAGTTGCAGAGAGAGAGTCTTTATCTGCTCAGTTGCTCTTTTTTGCTCACTTCTGCTATCGATATATAATAATTAGTCAGTTGGCAACGCGCCCACCAACCAGCTGTTGATTGAAGGGGAAAAATTGTGGGCGCATTAAAATCGCAAATATTTAGCGATTAAAATATTAGTTGTAGTTGGATTTGTATTCAAGAGTTGGGTAAAATGGATGAGAGCGACACTTACCTGCACAGCGCCTACCAGGTGTCGATAATTCCAACGGATCTACATCACGAGGAAACTATAATCAGAGCAGCACAGTCGCTCGACTGCCTAAACAAAACAATAAACTCAATTTTCGGGCGCATCGATGCTCGGTTAGAAAGAAATGGTGCCAAGGTCCAGCAGATAAATGAGCGTGTCATGCGTGCGCAGGCGAAAATTAACGCGCTTGTTGGATCCAAGAAATCAATTAAAATCTTTGCACCCGCTCGTTTCCCCGGCAGCGCGGTTCTAGGAAACATACCGGCCACCTTCCCGCAGGTGGGACAGGAGCTAATGGATCCACCGCCGTCGACAACGGAGCTACAGCAGCTCCGGCTACGGAATCGTGACGAAGTAACCAGTGAACAGGAATCGGGCGCGGGTCTTGACTCTGTCAGCTTTCATGTACGTGGTGAGGATCAGCTTGAAATGCCGCTGGTTATCGAGCGTCAACTGACTAATCGCACAGCCGGCTTGGGCTCGTTACCAGCTACCAAATCAATGCCAACCCTTATGCGCTTCAATTCCAATGAATTTGCCTATATGGGTGGCAGAAACGGAACTAAAGATCTAAATGCCTGGAAGCGCACACTGCCGCCACAAAGTTTCAAGCGAGCTGCGAACAAACCCAAGCCAATTGAAAGCGAACTGCTGGCGCCGGCACCACATTCACTGGCCCATGGCACCACCAAGCTTGCGACACCGGCAGGCGATTTGCGTTACACTCCGGCTGCATTGGCAGCACCAGCCATTGATGTTCCTCTGGACTTGCCTGATTTACCAGGCATTGCCAATGACTTGCAATATGAGCCCGTGGAGGAGCAGACTCCAATTGCACCATCGCACCAGTTTGTCGATTTGCCCGATTTACCTGGTCTGACCGAACCGGACATAAATATGGATGTGGACATCACGGTTCATGCTTTAGCTGCCCAAACGCATACGGCCAGGAAAGTGCCGCAGTTGCTGTCGATGAATATGCCTCCTTCAAGACTATTAGCAGCACCACCACCTCCGCCGCCACCAACACCAGCCCCACCACCGCCACCTCCGCCGCCCCCACCACCTCAAACTGCTGCATTAAAGCTGCCAAATGATAACGTGGTCAAGCCATTATCGCCGTCTATTGAAACGCCACTGAACATACCACACTCTCGCGCACCGCCAGCGGCGGATCCACGCTCTGAACTCATGGCTGCCATACGTAACGCTGGCGGTGCACTTGGTGGTCGTTTGCGTTCGCCGGCAGCGGCGCCCGTCAACATGGACGTGGTGGATACCCAAAACACGAATAGCGCAACACGTTCAAGGGCAGGCGGACCTGCCTCTGGCGGAAATCTCATGGCGGATTTGCACAATAAGCTGATGCTGCGTCGTAAGGGCATATCCGGCAATCAAAATCCAGCGGAACAGTCGGGCAATCCCATAATGCGACAACTGTCGAAGTTGATCGAGTCACCGATGGAGAAGAACAAGGGTTCGGTGTCCAGCGATGAGGGCAATTCAGAGGAAGACGATGCTTGGGAGTAGTAACACATCAAATTAGCATTAAATTTGTTCCAACTAAGTGCCTTGCTTTAAGCATTAGTATAAATTATTAAATCATTATTAGGCAGATCGAGCATTAAAACTGTAAATTGCAATTATTATTCAAGTGTTGGTCAGGGCTAAAAGTAGACTTATCGTCGCGTGTTATCGATAAGGGCCACTTCGATAATCTTTGACGGCAGCCACATTTCAACGATGTCCACTGATTCGCGAGATATTAATGATCTTTTCGACGATATAGTGCTTACCGAGGAAAAACACGCTCGCGAGGGATACGAGGAGGGCATTGCTGACGGCCGTGCTCAGGGTAATCAGGAGGGATACCAACTGGGCTACGCTCAGGGCGTACAACTTGGCGAAGAACTGGGTGGCATATACGGAGAAGTTGTGGCACAACAGCAACTGCCCCATACAGAAAAGGTTCAGCGGACGCTGCAACAGCTGCGCACTCTTGTCGAACAGTTTCCCCGCACCAACGATCCTGAAGCGGATATCATTGGCACTGTGGAGCTCATACGCAACACGCATCGTCGGCTGGTTGCGTTGCTGGGCACAAAGAAAGGCGTCGACGGACAACAAAAGTCAGTCACAGAGGAGCGCAAGGATTTCAGTTTCTAGAGTCAACACTAGAATGGGGGGCAGCGTGGGCGTGACTGAATTGCGGAGGTCACTCGATGGCTTATTGGCCTATCTGGAACCTCACTGGGATTTTGTCAACTGTCACATGGTCAACTACTTAACCGACGATCACTGGAAGCACTTTGTGCCCGAACCACTACGATTAGAGCTCCGCACTGCGGATGACATAAATCAAGCAATAGAGACGCTCTTTTGGCGCTCAGAGCGGGACAGCCAACAATTTCCAGGCTTTACAAGTTTCCTGGCTGCAGGTGAGCGTCAGCGTCTGGAGAACTGTGAGAGGCTATTGACTACAGTAGAGCAACTAGAGCAGCAACTGACGCCTGCGACGCACACTCAGCTGAGCATTAAGGAATTTATGAGTGCCAAAAAATGCCATGAGGTGGGTTTCCAGTCAAAAATGTAAAGTATAACGAAGTCCGTCTATTAATGTCGATTATTAGGTGGAGCTGGCGGCGGCGTTGGTGGACAAACTAGTTCAAAGCGTGTCATCTGCTCCAAGCGAGGGTTGCTTCGTTGTTGACGCCGGCGATGGAAAAGGTTATCTCTCATCAAGATTGGCGCTCCAGTATGGACATCGTGTGCTTGGGATTGATGCCAATACGACAAACACTGAAAATGCCTTATCGCGCAACCGAAAGCTACAGGTGAGTCTCTGTTTACTACAAAATAAATACATGTTTATTTCATTACTTTTGATTCTTAATGATAAGTTTGCTATCGACGTCTTGTACTGAGAAATGGCGTCCATTGTGGCCGTTAGTTTAATCTCGCATTTCCCCCTCCTCGTCGTCATCCTCCATGCCTTTTATGTACAGCACATTGTTGCAGCGTATCAGCACCTCGCCAAGATTTCCAGTCACTGAGCCCTCGATAACTTCCTCCGTGTTGGCCAATTGCATGTTCATGTATCCGTCCACCGACACCAGGAAGCCCTTGTATTCCTGTCCCCATTTGAGTTTCACGAGCACAGGTTTTCCAGTCAGACCATTTAGAAATGGTTTAGGATTAATTGGCATACCAGCCGACATTTTGTTTGTTTAGTTTTTGCAAGTTTTTGGAATGAATTAGAAAATTTGGGTTAAAATTGCCGGCTAAAACGTTTTTGCGTCGGGCAAGCGAGAAGTAAGAAGAGGAGCGTTTGACAGCTAAAAGACAGGGTTGTTTTTACAAATACTTCAGTGCTGCAAAGTACTGGCTTTCGGATGTTATGATATTGCTATGCAATTTACCAACACTGTTTTTGTTTTAAATTTAATTTAGCGCGCTTGGAATGGCCTAACGGAACGCGCTGAACTGCAGAGTCAGGGAATAATACCTGCACGGCGTGGCAAAAAATCAACGGCAAACCAACGAGATGCATCTATAATTCCACCCTCGCTGGAAAATTACAAAACCACATCGAGGTTCATAACAACAGAACTTAACCTGAGTGATTTAGTGGCGGAGCACTTTGACCAACAGTCCAACAGCATTTGCCTGACGGGCCTGCACACGTGTGGGAATCTGGCGGCCACCTGTTTGCAAGTGTTCCATGCTCAGGACAATTGCCGCATCCTATGTAATGTCGGCTGCTGTTATCATTTATTGCGGGAACATTTCTCCCGGCAAGAGTTCTTTGGCAACAAGGCGTTGATGGAGCAGCAAATAGATTGTGGATTCCCACTCAGTGGCTATCTGCAGGAACGACAAGTGCGATTAGGTCGCAATGCACGCATGCTCGCTGCCCAATCGATTGAACGCACCTTGGCGGCCAAGGAGTTGCCCAACATAACACTCTACTATCGCGCACTGCTCGAAACTCTGGTTTGCCGCCATGCGCCGCATTTAAAGAACGAGCTGCAGGTGGGCAAGGTGCGCAAATTTAACTCATTTGCGGAATATGTACAAAAGTGTGCAGATAAGCTAAATCTGCCTTGGTTGGCAGCCGTAAAGGAAGAGGAACTGCTGTCGTTGCTGGAGAAACATGAACTGGATCGTCAATATTTGGAGCTATTCTATCTGATACGTATGTCATTTGCTCCCGTTCTGGAGAGTGTTATACTGTTGGATCGTCTGCTGTACCTAAAGGAGCTCGGCTATGAGCACAGCTACTTGATAGACTTGTTTGATGCGGTTATATCACCACGTCACTATGCAATTGTTGCTATCAAGCAAATGGCGCTACGAAGTCAGATCTGAATGTAATCTGGGTTTCAATTTTGACGTTTACTGATTATCATTTAAATCAATTGAGAAGCGTGCAATAGACAACGACTTGTAAATATGTTTTACGCAACTTAACAGTCACAACAATTTAATAGTACAAGTCGAAAGCTTTTGGACTGACAGATACCCTATGATAGCCCGACAGGGTTTATACTTTGAGTTGTAGCACTCTCTTCTAATGTGTGCGATGTATTAAGAATTTGTAAAATAAAGTTACAAGCTTTTTAAAAAATGTTTCTTATAGTTTTCTTAGGCAAGCAATTTTATAATATTTTTAATATATTTATTTTTTAGCGACTCCTTTTTCTATTAAGCATACAATTCATCATTTCGTTCCAGTCATTAATTACATTTGAATCTATATTTTTAAACCCGTTTTTGTCCATGTAATAATGACTTGTTAAGTCGAATACTGACTGCAAACTGGCTTCTTGATCTTATATTTCATATATGTACATTTTCAAATAATCTTGTTTTCGCCTAGCTTTTCATAATGAGTCGACAAGATTTTTATTATAAATGCCCCAGCTTCGTTTAAGCCGAGCGAGTGCTGTGCCAGAAGCGTGAATTGTCGGTCAGACGCTGGCGATTTGATTAAACGAGTGTTGAATTTAAATTAAACTTGAACTTTAATTACATTTAAAGAAACAAATATTGAAAACAAAGGAGGATTTCAACAGATGCACAGCTAAAGAAATAAATGTGTGTTAAAGTAAATAGATAATAGCTAATCTGAACAAGTAAAACTGGTCGACCTCGAATATTTTCTAAAGATGTACGAACGAATATTCGGCTTTCAAGTGCAAATGTAAAAAGGGCATTAAATGTGTGAATTCGTAAAATAAATGATAGGAATGTTAGTTAATAAATAAATAAATAAGTTATACGTATATGATCTTCTTTCAGTTATAAAAATGATTATAACTGCAATACTTTTGATGCTTGTGGGCGCCTTGAGCGCCATCTACATGTGGTTTCAACGCAACCACAGCTACTGGAAGCGCAAGGGAATCCCCTACATAGAGCCTACTCCCATTTTGGGCAATACCTTGCCTCTGTTCCAGCAGAAGAACTCCTTCGGAATGCACATCTCGGATATATACAAAGATCCTCGGATGGAGAACGAGCCCGTCGTGGGCATCTATGTGATCAATAAGCCAGGTCTGATTATTCGGGATCCGGAGCTAATTAAATCCGTGCTGATCAAAGACTTTAATCGATTCTCGAATCGCTACGGACGCTGTGATCCTCATGGCGATGCCCTGGGCTCAAATAATATTTTCTTTGTGCGCAACCCAAAGTGGAAGGAGATTCGCGTCAAATTGACTCCAGTTTTTACCAGCGGCAAAGTTAAAGCGATGTATCCTCTGATTCAGGAGGTAAGTGATCCCATAAAGTATATATATTCTTGATCAGCATCAACAGTCGAGGCGATATAGCCATGTTTGTCTGTTCTGCTGTCCGTCCGTCTGTATGGACGCCTAAATAAGTAGTTCTCAGAGCTAGAGATACGCGACTTGCTATGCAGATTCCTCTGTATTGCATCAGATCAAGTTGGTTTTACAATGATATTTAAATTGTGAGGACAATATTAAAAATAAAGATTTTTTTATCGGGCATAGACGAAGACAATCGTGTCCAATTTGTTTGCTGAAAGTTTATATATAATAATCAGCAAATATCTTATAATCTTATAATAATCAGCAAAGATTTTAAGCAACTAAATTGTCCCTTTAAGAGAATATTTTAATCGGCAATAACAAATTGAATGTTTAAATTACAGCTCAAAAACAAATTGCAATAAATCAGACGATTATAAATGGTTTCTTTTTTTTTGTATTATTTATTTACGTAATATTATTGCTATATTTACATTTATTCAATGTTAAAAATAAAATTATTTAGCTAAAAATTTAATTAAATTTTTGATTTTAGATAGGCGCAGACTTGGAATCGCATTTGGCCAGAAATGATCCCGGCATGAATCGGGCATATATCGCGGATGTTAAGAATGTGTGCTCCAGATTCACAGCAGACTCGATCGCCACCATTGCGTTTGGTATTCGAGCTGACTGCTTGCAGAATCCTGATGCCGAGTTCCACAGACAGGGGCGCCAGGTGTTCGAAGCGTCTCTGCTGCGCAGCAAGGATTTCTTTGTGGCCTTCTTTCTGCCAAATCTCGTGTCCCTGCTTCGTGTCAAGGTCTTCACGGAGCAGTTTTCCCACTTCATACGCACGACCATTAACCATGTAATGGCGGAACGGGAGCGCTCATCCACCATGCGCAATGATCTCATTGATATATTGGTGGGTCTGCGCAAGGAGGCGGCCCAGGATCCTACAAAGCCGCATCTGGCCAGAGAAAATGATTTTCTGGTGGCCCAGGCGAGTGTCTTCTTTACAGCTGGCTTTGAGACATCCTCGTCGACCATGAGCTTTGGTCTTTGGGAGCTGGCCAAACAGCCGGCTCTGCAGGATCGACTGCGTCAGGAAATCAATGAAGCCCTCTTGAAGGATGGCGGAAAGTTGAGCTACGAGACAATCAATTCATTGGAGTATCTAGCCATGGTGCTGGATGAAGTCCTCCGCATGTATCCGGTGCTGCCCTTCCTCGATCGCGAGTACCAAGGCATCCAGGGTCAACCGGACCTCTCCCTGGAACCGCACTACAACTTCAAGCTGGAGACGGGCACTCCAATCTTCATTCCCGTCTATGGTCTGCAGCATGATCCCAAGGTAGATCTACTAATATTACCCTTTGCAACTTATACTAATCGATCTTATCCTCAGTACTGGCCCAATCCGCATCACTTTGATCCCGAACGCTTCTCGCCCGAGAACCGCAAGTCAATTGAGGCCATGGCCTATCAGCCATTTGGTCTGGGTCCCCACAACTGCATTGGCAGTCGGATTGGCCTGCTCCAGGCCAAGCTGGGTCTGGTGCACTTCCTCAAGAATCACTACGTGCGCTGCTGCCCCAAGACAGTTAAGGATGTTGAGTTCGATCCCAATTCCTTTGTACTCCAACTGAAATCGGGCCCGTATCTAGAGATTGTTCACGATGGACTCTACGATAATAAAGCAAAGATTTAATAAAGCTCTAACTTGAATTTTGAGAACACTATAATAAATAAATATTTCAATATATCTGCCAAATACCCAAGTTGAGAAATACTCTCAAAAGCTTCATAGTCTAAAAAGTATGAAATGTATAATTGACCGAATCATTTGACTAACTAAAGGGAACCGTTGTGATTAGGTTGGATTCGGAGCCGTTTACTCGCTTTTTATGAATTTTATTCCTTTACTTTTGCTTATTTTATAATCACAGATATAAAAGATGTTAACAACTGTCTGATAAGTTGGGCAGTGATAAGAATTATATTTTATTTTACAATTGTTATGTTTTTAATCTGTTGTTTGTGTTAAATTCCCGTCAACTTTCCACTTACCAATGATATGATAAACTATAATTAAATAGTCCGGCTGCTCTTGAAAGATTACAATATTGCGTGACTGTTTCTTGATGGGATATATACATATATATAATATTATAGTATTGTTATATTAATTAATAACAGTCAACCAACTGTATAGGAATCAGATATTATATTGTATATACAGGGTATCAAACCGAAATGAATATCGGTTTCGGTTATGTTCTCATTTATGTTTTCGGTTAACGGTTATGCAACATTTTTATTGCATCGGTTACGTAACGGTTATCGCTTTTTATTTTAATATTTTCAGTTTCGAAATACCGGCATGATTTCGATTCACAAAAAATATAAAAATTTTTAAAGATATGTAAATTTAAAAACTAAAACTCAAAAAATTTAAAAATTATGATCTTTTCATGAAGATCAATATTTAAATTAAATTAGGTTTCGGTTTTTCGTTATCGGTATAATAAAAAAAGATTTGATTAGGTTACGTTTTCAGTTACGGGTAGTTTTATCGGTTAATACCGGTTAACGGTAACGGTTATGGCTGTCCCTGTTTGTAATTACAGAAAATATGTGTAAATTCATCCGCATAAAACACCGGAATAGGCAACGCCGCCCTATATTTGTAAATGTACACTTATATGCCTCTGAATTATCTATACATTTTAATATTATATAAAACAAAATATGTTTTGAAAAAGACACTGACGCGTGCGCTAAGCTGTAATCTTTTCAAATCGTTTTTATCAGCAGTTACAATTAATCTTGATTTTCGCTCAGATGATAATTACATATGTATAAGATTGTGCCTATAAAAGCCCCAGCTCAATTTCAACTGAGCCAGTGCTGCTCGAGAAGTGTTAATGGTCGGACCTCAATCGCGATTCGAGAATTTCGAAGATTCTTTAGCTTTTAATTTATAGACTGTTGGTGTAAATAAAAAACGCCTTTAACGGATGTACTGCTCTGATTCCTGACAAACTTAGTGAACCTAGAAAGTAGGGAGCAATCAGTTATTTAAACATATATGATATCTTATTAGAAAATATAGTTAAAAGTCAATGGTAAAAGTAAAACTAAAAATTGAAAATAAAAAAATAAATCAATAGAAAATTAAGAATGTTGTTAACCGTAAAAGTGTGAATACCGTTGAGTGTGCATTTACACACATATTGAATGTAAAGGAAATTTAATTGAATTAATTGTACTAGCAGAAATCAGCCGAGATGATAACTTATCAGGCCAATGCCCATTGCATAGTGGCAGTCGACAAAAATCTATTGGAACTGGCAGTATTACAATTCTAATTTTGCTTTTGTCTGATGTAATGCAATTATTACATGTTTCATATAATGATGATCAGAAATTAAAGATGGAATATTTAAAAAGAAGGACTGTTTCATATTTTAAATGAGTCTGAAAGTGAAATACATTCTGCGCCAGCTTTTAATGCTGCAATGTGCAGGGATTTCAGACGATGTTTGATATTTATCCGTAATAAAAGGGACAGTCCTAACCGGAAATATCAAAACTGATTTGCAAGTGATGTAAATCGATATATATTTAAATTAATTAAAGCCTTCTAGCCTTTCCTTATCAACTATAAATTGATATATATGACATAAGTTGTAACAAATTGAACCAATCTTCTTTTAGCTGTAAAAATGTTTATAACTGCAATACTTTTGATGCTTGTGGGCGCCTTGAGCGCCATCTACATGTGGTTTCAACGCAACCACAGCTACTGGAAGCGCAAGGGAATCCCCTACATAGAGCCCACTCCCATTTTGGGCAATACCTTGCCTCTGTTCCAGCAGAAGAACTCCTTCGGAATGCACATCTCGGATATATACAAAGATCCTCGGATGGAGAACGAGCCCGTCGTGGGCATCTATGTGATCAATAAGCCAGGTCTGATTATTCGGGATCCGGAGCTAATTAAATCCGTGCTGATCAAGGACTTTAATCGATTCTCGAATCGCTATGGACGCTGTGATCCTCATGGCGACGCCTTAAGTGCGAATAATCTCTTTTTTGTGCGCAATCCTCAGTGGAAGGAGATTCGCAGCAAGTTAACTCCGGTTTTTACCAGTGGCAAACTCAAAGCGATGTATCCTCTGATGCAGGAGGTGAGGGATTCATGGGTGGATTACGGGAGCACATTTAATTAGTGCTTTTATTTTTAGATTGGCGCAGATTTGGAATCGCATTTGGCCAGACATGATCCCGGCGAGAATGTCGCGTACATTTCAGATGTTAAGAATGTGTGCTCCAGATTCACAGCAGACTCGATAGCAACCATTGCCTTTGGTATTCGGGCTGACAGCTTGCAGAATCCTGATGCCGAGTTCCACAGACAAGGACGCAAGACTTTGGAGGCGACTCTGATGCGCAGCAAGGATTTCTTTGTGGCCTTCTTTCTGCCCAAGCTCGTCTCCCTGCTCCGTGTCAAATTCTTTACCGAGGAGTATTCCAATTTCATACGCAAGAGCATCAACCATGTGATGGCGGAACGGGAGCGCTCATCCACCATGCGCAATGATCTCATTGATGTTTTGGTGGGTCTGCGCAAGGAGGCGGCCCAGGATCCTACAAAGCCGCATCTGGCCAAAAACCCGGATTTTCTACTTGCTCAGGCGAGTGTCTTTTTCACCGCTGGCTTTGAGACATCCTCTTCCACCATGACCTTCTGTCTCCTGGAGCTGGCCAAGCAACCTGCTGTGCAGGATCGTTTGCGCCAGGAAATCAATGAAGCCCTCTTAAAGGATGGCGGAAAGTTGAGCTACGAGACAATCAATTCATTGGAGTATCTCGCCATGGTGCTGGATGAAGTCCTCCGCATGTATCCGGTGCTGCCCTTCCTTGATCGCGAGTACCAAGGCATCCAGGGTCAACCGGACCTCTCCCTGGAACCGCACTACAACTTCAAGCTGGAGACGGGCACTCCAATCTTCATTCCCGTCTATGGTCTGCAGCATGATCCCAAGGTAGATCTACTAATATTACCCTTTGCAACTTATACTAATCGATCTTATCCTCAGTACTGGCCCAATCCGCATCACTTTGATCCCGAACGCTTCTCGCCCGAGAACCGCAAGTCGATTGAGGCCATGGCCTATCAGCCATTTGGTCTGGGTCCCCACAACTGCATTGGCAGTCGGATTGGCCTGCTCCAGGCCAAGCTGGGTCTGGTGCACTTCCTCAAGAATCACTACGTGCGCTGCTGCCCCAAGACAGTTAAGGATGTTGAGTTCGATCCCAATTCCTTTGTACTTCAATTTAAAAATGGCCCCTTCCTGGAGATTGTTCACGATGGACTCTATGATGATAAGGCTAAGATGCTCTGATTCTCATGTTGAGAACAAAATAAATAAAAATAAATAAAAAAAACAATCGTATCTTCTAAATCTTCTAAACATCTTCTTTCAGCTACTCGACCGGTTGTATCTCTATTTCCAAATGACTTAACATAGGATTTATTTCCTTATTTAATATTGTTCTGATAAGCAGGGAAAAGATTAAAAACAGTATAGTATGTGCTATATGTTTAATAGTATTTTTATCTTTCTCTTACGAGTTGATTTAAATTGCAAATAAAGTGATTAACTAGCTTAAAATCAAATCGTTTTAAACAGTTGCTCTCGAAAGATTATTAGATTGCATGACAATCACATATTACAATGTAGTTTCCATTTCCAGGTGCCTCTTAAAGATTAATTTAACTTAAGATTGTGCGCAATTTGATACCAAACAAAAACCGTTCAACTGCAACGGAATCAAAACTTATATAAACTCATTGGTTCTACGATATTATTTTGAAAATGTTTCGCAATTTGCGGGTCAAATAAATTAGCTAGCTTATGAAGTTAAAAAAAGTTAGATTTATGCTTAAATGTTATTAAAATACTTAAAAATTATGAAGTTTTCGAGGAATTTTCTAAACATTTCCTAAACATGTTTTCTTAAAAATATTTCTATATTTTACAAAAATTCTTGTAAACTTCATAATTTTCAAGTTGTTTATTAACATTTAAGCATAAATCTAACTTTTTTTCAAGCTATGTTTATTACATTTTTAGCTATTTTATTAAATAAAGTTGAAACAAAATTACATTTATTTTTTCATTTATTGTTTTATAAACAGAATTTCTCTTATTCAATTCTGCAATTTATATTTGTAGTATATTTGAATCCATTTATGTTTTGTCAATTTACGCCAAGTTTTGGATAATTAACGTGGCTGTACAATTAAGTATTGTTGCAATTAGGCGAATTATACTGTATTTAAGTTTCAATTAAATTGTAACACACATGAATAGCGCAGTTTAATCGGGCATCTAATGGTTGAAGTGTGCTTCAAAGTCGAGTTTAGAGTGCTCAATTTCATCTAACGGAGATATTCCAGACACTAGGCACTACCTTCCCCTCTCCTTTCCCTCTGCTTCCCCGCTCCCTTCCGTTTCCACTCTCCAAAGTGAACAGCGACACGCAAGTCGTCAATCAAAATGCATTTCCGAAGATGTCACATCCAATTCTGGTCGGAGAGAAAATAAAAAAACCTAATTTAAAGTGACATCTCACGCGAGACTCCAAGTTAGTTTCAAGCGAATCGCTGACACGTGTATTGCTCGATCAACGATCCTCTCGAGGTCCGCCAAGTAAGTAAGTAAGTTGCTAGACTCCCAGGGGATCACGCACTAGCCGGAGATGTATGCCGCCTTTGGCTTGCAGTATGATTGCCTTGGGATCCAATTTCATGCGCCGCTGGGTGCGCTCCGAGGTGGTGACCAGATGATTGCGCAGCACATAGACCAAGCCCACCTTGGCCTGCAGAAAACCATAACGCTCTCCGATGCAGCCATGTGGTCCCAGGCCGAAGGGCATGTAGGTGTACGGGGTGAGGAGTTTGCGGTTGTTGGGCGAGAAGCGCTCCGGCTGAAACTGACGTGGCTGGGGAAAGTACTTGAGAGGAATAAGATGGGAAAAAGACAGGGATAAGTACAAAAACAATCGACGAAATCGTTTCCGATTTCGGTACGTTCCGAATCGAGAATTTCGGTAAAAGGTACCGCTCCGTAACGGTACGACAATGAACTTTTTTTTGTTAAATTAAAAAAATTTAAAGAAACAGCAATGTATTAACAGATATGTGCATAAATTATTATGTATATAATCGTGATAGAGCTTACCTAAATTAAATTTAAAAAAAATAAAACAAGTTTAAAACAAGAGGGCTCTGCCCCCTGCTCACTTCGCTCGCCAGCAACTTTACAACTCAAAAAAACGGTCGATTTTGGCAAGATATTTTATAAAATAAACGTTTTGAGTATCAATTTTAAAGTGTTGTTATGACCATACCTTTTAAATTTCGATTAGAATTACTAATCAATTCGATTATTTTTGGAAATAATCGAAGTGACTATATAATTCACTTTTGAAAAATCTGTGATTATTTAATGATTACGATTACAAAAAATCAAAAATAATCTAAAATTTTTACAATTATTCAAAAATAATAAGAAAAATCAAATTTAATCAAAAATAATCCGAATACCCAATTATTTTTGATTACTTTTGATTTTTTCTGATTATTTTTGAATAATAGTGATAATTTTAGATATTTTTTTTTAATTCAAAAATAATCAGAAAAAATCATAAATAATCAAAAACAATCTTTTTGAGTATTCGGATTATTTTTAATTATATTTGATTTTTTCTGATTATTTTTAAATAATTATATTAATTTTAGATTATTTTGGATTTTTTGTAATTGTAATCATCAAATAATTGGGTAAAACAATTGGTAAAAACAATCGTAATTTAACCATTAGTTCGACTTTTAAACAAGAATAATCTAATTACTAATGATTATGATTACTAATCATAATTTAACAGGTATGGTTATGACATTAGAAGTTATTTAAAAGTGGAAACTTTAAATTTAAAATTAAATGTTATGAAAGTTGGAAGTTAATTTCGGATAAAGTATAGTTTTCGGTAATCGTTCTCTCACCTGAGGATCCATGTGCAGGGCATAGGCTGGAATGTAGATGGGCATGCCCTTGGGCACATTGAACTTGTGGTAGGGTGTCAGGGGGTAGCCATTGTCGAGGGTACACTCGCGATCGAGGAACGGCAGTGGGGGATACATGCGCAGCACCTCCTGGAGGATCATGTGCATGTACTCCAAGGACTCGATCAACTGCTGGGTGACCTGCCCGCCACTGGCAATCAAAGCATCCTTGATCTCTTGTCGCAAACGTTGCTGCACCTCTGGATTCCTGGCCAGCTCGAACATGGCAAAGGCCATCGTGGAAGAGGACGACTCGAAGCCGGCGGTAAAGAAGAGCACGGCCTGGGCCACCAGAATGTCACCCTCGAACACAAACTGATCCGAGTTGCCATCGGCCTTGGCCTTCAACGTGCTCCGCTTGAAGTCAATGAGGAGATCGATGAGATCATTGCGGGTCTGGTTCGTTCTCTCCCGCTCGGCCATCACATAGTTGATGGTGTTGCGCAGAAACTTGGTGGGTCCGGCCGGCACCACCTTGAACCCCAGATGGGGCACCAGCTGTGGCATGAAGAAGACCAAGGTGAACTCCGCCGCCCGCATCAGGCTAAACTCAAAGACGGCTCGTCCATGGCGACGGAACTCGCTGTTGGGATGGGTGAAGCTGTTGGCCTGGACGCCATAGGCCACTGTGGCAATCACGTCGGTGGTGAACAGGGCACACAGCTCCTTGGCCTCCAGGTCGAAGCAGCGCATCCGCTCATTGTGCAGCGGCTGCTGGCGGAGAAAGGCGTCCAGATTGCAGCCGACCTCGTCGATCAGCGGGAACATGTGCTTCAGCCGGTTGCTGGTGAAGAATGGCGATAGCTTCAGTCGCACCTCCTTCCACGCCGGATTCTTCAAGAAGAATATGTTCTGGGAGCCCAAGGGATCCCCCTTGTAGTCGGAATTCGAATAACGATTCGAGAATTTCGGAAAATCCTTGACCATAATCCGTTTGATCAGCTCCGGATCACGCAAGAGCAACGCGGGCTTATGGAACACATGTATGCCCACAAAGGGCTTATCCTGTGCATCCGGATGATTGTACAGCTGCCAAATGAAATCCGCCGGACTGCTCCGCAAACTCAACATGCCCGCCAAATTGCCGAGCAGAATGCTAGGACGCAACTCCGGGACTCCTCGACGCCTCCAGTAGGCATAGTGTTGCCTCAGCAGCCAGTAGACAGCCAAGAGCAGGACGAGGCAGAGCAGAAGCAGCATTCCAAGCGACATCTTTCCAGTTTCAGACTCGAAGAGCAACTGATTTGGACGAAGCGAGCTCGTTGACAGTTTAAGCTGATCTCGAATAGAAGATTGGGAACTGGGTTCAGCCAAGGGTTCAACTCTTGTTTTGTGAATGAATCATTGTATTCATTGGATATTCCGTTTTCATTCAGAATTGAATATTCAAGGCTGCGTTGAGATTGGGTTAAATAGGATCAACAATAATCAGATGCAAATATTCAAATCTTTAAAAATAATATTTCATGACAAATAATGAGTTGAAAATATGGGCAGTACATTATTGAGGTTATGTTGAGATGCAAATATTCAAATGTTACCTCTATTAAGCTGAAAATAGTTTAATATATAAAACAAATATTCAAATCTTTAACTCTACTGCGCTGTAAATAACTTAATTTTTGAAAAAATTATATTTCATTAAAAATAGTGAGTTGAAAATATGCAAATATTGAAAATAGCTGGAAATAGTTTAATATATAAACAAAATATTCAAATCTTTAACTCTATTGGGCTGTATATAGCTTTATATTTATAAAAGTGTTGAGTAATAAGTTGGAAATATGAAAAACGTAATAAAATATACGTTATTGAGTTTATGTTGAATGGGATACAAGAAAAAATGCACATGCAAATATTTAAATGGACTGAAAATTG
Source organism: Drosophila suboccidentalis (assembly GCA_037043435.1). Classification (NCBI taxonomy): domain Eukaryota; kingdom Metazoa; phylum Arthropoda; class Insecta; order Diptera; family Drosophilidae; genus Drosophila; species Drosophila suboccidentalis. Next base: position 21,919 of record JBAMBK010000713.1, on the reverse strand, counting down.
CTTAATATTTATAAAATATTTGATAAAAATAGCTCGGATACGTTTTTTTTTTTACCGATTTCCAGTTTTTTGAAGCTCTTTTTTAAAAATCTCGGGGTTGTATCTCAACTAGTTTAGACGAACAATGTTCTTTTAATCATTGTTTGCCCACTGAATGTTTATTATATATTCAAGGGTGCCACAGAAATCGCTTTCGCTTGAATTTCACTGGAATTTGTATGAAATGTAAGTGAAATTCAAGCGAAAGCGATTTCTGTGGCACCCCTGATTATTATATCTTTTATTTATTTCAAATTTATTCTACTAATGTCTTTAAAAATATTAGTATTTGATTAAAATAATCAAAAAATACCTTGAACAGAAGGGGAAATTGAAACATGATCTATAGACTAATTAATTCTGATTCATTTCCAGTCGCCATGCTGCCCTTTTGGCTGTTTCTGCTGCTCCTCACGATCCTTTTCAGCTATCTCCGGCTGCATCAATCCTATGGCTACTTTGGACGTCATAACTTGCCCTACTTGCCCGCCTCCAACTGGATGCCATTGGGGCATCTGAAGGAGTTGCTGTTCCTGCGCATCTCATTCGGAGATCTCTTCCAGAATATCTACGCCCATGCAGGGATTAGTCAGGAGAAGTTGGCCGGCTTCTTTATCTTCCAAACGCCCGCACTGATCCTACGGGATCCGGAGTTGATACGTCTGGTGCTAATCAAGCGATTCGATAGCTTCTTAAATCGTTATGAAGCCGCCGATGCTGGGAAGGATTCGATGGGTGCACTGACGCTGCCCTTGGCCAAGTATCATCAGTGGCGGGAGAGTCGCCAGTGGATGTCCCAGTTGTTCACCAGCGGACGGATGAAGCAGCGAATGTATCCACTGATGCAGCAGGTGCTCCACGATCTGGAGCAGTATGTGACCCGGAAGATGGGTGGACAAATGCAGCGAGTGCTGCCACTGAGTGAGATGTGCCAGCTCTATACGACAGATGTGACGGGCAAGCTATTCTACAGCTGGGATGTGGGTGGACTGCGCCATGGTTACTCCCCATTGAGGCAACAGACCAAGGAGCTCTTTAGGCCCAGTCTGAGGAAGGTGCTGCACTTCATGTGCGTCTTCTTCCTGCCCCAATGGACGGGCCACTTGCGTGCCAAGGTCTTCTCGGAGCCATATGTCGGGTTCATGAGGCAGCTGGTGAGAGGGAATCCTGGCCAGCATCAGGGTGATCTCATCGGTCAGCTGGAGGAGCTGCAACACAATCGACCAGGCACACATTATGCCCAGCATCCGGATTTCATTGCCTCCCAGGCGGGCATCATTTTGCTGGCGGGATTCGAGACGTCCTCCGCCCTGCTGGGATTCACTCTCTATGAGCTGGCCAAGCAGCCGGAGTTGCAGCAGCGACTGAGGCAGGAACTGTGCGCCGCCTTCGGAGGCGACTCCATGCTGAGCTACGAGGTGGCAGTCACTTTGCCCTATCTCAAGATGGTCTGTCTGGAGGCACTGCGTCTTTATCCCGCCGCCGCCTTTATCAATCGGGAATGCACGCCAGGTCAGGACGAAGGCTTCTCCCTGCAGCCACATGTGGACTTTGTGATACCCGCTGGGATGCCAGCTTATATATCCATCCTGGGATTGCATCGGGATGCAAAGGTGAGCTGGAGCAACTGATTGCCAATCTCAACTACAAATCTTTTCAATTCTCAGTTCTGGCCCAATCCCCTGCACTTTGATCCCGAACGCTTTGCACCCGAGCATATGGATAGGATTGTGCCCATGACCTATATACCCTTCGGAGCTGGTCCCCATGGCTGCATTGGAAGTCGTCTCGGTCTACTGCAACTCAAGTTGGGGGTTGCCCACATCCTGAGATCGCATCGTGTGGAGATTTGTAGGCAAACAGTTTCGGAAATTCGCTTCAATCCCAAGACATTCATGCTCGAGTCTTTGGACGAGATATATCTACGATTCTGTAAAGATCCCTGCTAGATATTATTCATAATCCATGCTGCAATTTAGTTATGGCTGTGATATCAACGAATCATCATCAATAAACGCTTTGTAAACCATCCAATTATCTCTCGGAGACACGTGTTTTCATCGTGTTCGAACTTCGAACTGAGTTTTCAGTTAAGAAAGAAAATCGAAAGTACACAAAATTGGTAAACTACGAGAAATTTGCTGTCTGTCACGCAAGGTCGGAAGTAGTAGTAGTAGTATAAATACAGTCTTTTCCAATTATATACACAATAGAGAATTCCGCTTTTTACAACTACTGCAAAACTTTAAGATCATTTGCAAAAACTAGATCAGCTTTACAGCTATTTTGTCACTTTTGCGACTTAGAATTCTCAACTGGTTCTAGCGTTTGTAAGGTGACATTAGGCTTGCACAAAAAAAGGCCGGTTGAACCCAAAAAAAGTCAATAAAAAGACAAAAAATGCTTTCTTATTAATACATATAATAATAGGTAATATAATAATATCATTGCTTCAAAAATAAGTCTAATATGGAAAGTATTGGCTCTTTATTGGTGCTTAATATAATGTCCAGAAAAAATGCATCAACTTTTTTAAAATTTTAAATTTTTGGGCATTCCGAAAATGAATATTTTAGATGCCACATAGTTGTATTTGAGAAATTGTATGAGCAACTTAGAAAAATTGAAAAAGGATGAATAAAAGATAAAATATAATAAAATAAAATAAAAAAATTTCCGGAAATCGCAATTATAAAATAGACAAGTCTGTCCGCAAAAAGGACAAATTCGCAACACTGCTTGGATCGCTGGTCAAGTCAACACAACGGTACTAATGATAGAGATTGGATTCTCTTGAAACAGCTGTGTACCGAGCCTTGCTCCTTTGTATTCTGAAAGTGTGTTGTTGTTCGTTGATATAGTGTCAAATCGACATTAATCAGACCTCGAGTCAGCTAAAAACTCACCTACAAACAAGTTGAAAGGTCGCTAAACAAACTTTTTATTTTGAATCATTTCAAAAAACTTTAAAAAATAATTTAAGCTTTCTAACATTTTCTAGAATTACCTTTGGTTACTATCCAAACATTATATTATTATGCTGGTATTTAAAATTATTTTCCTGATTCGTTTTATTGATTTTTTAAATTTTGAAAATAATTTTCGACTAGGTTGTCAATGCTGATCAAACATATACATACTATATTTATAAACAAATTACTTTTAAAACATTGCCTCGCTCTTCATAAACTTATAAAAAAAATTAATATTTTCCTCAGTTCAGAATATATAAATATTATAATTTTTGTATTCATAAATTCATTACATAAATAGTTGAAGTTGTTGCTTCGCCTTTAAGTATTTATTCACTTTAATAATTCCGAATTTCATGCACAGTTTTTGGCAAAAATATATATCGTAGTGCTCCTTAATTGGTGTGGTCCAGTTTGCTTAGCTTCTCCTCGATGTCCTTGATGCGGCAACGGACTTCGGGTGCGGAGTCGCGTTGGAATTTGGTTAGATTCGTTTCGAAGTTCTGTTTGAGCAGCGCCAGAGTTGCCTGATCCCGGTTGGGACTCAACCGCTTGATCAGCATCAGGACTATGTTGAGGGCTTCCTTTTTGAGGCCCGTGTGGGGTACACCAGAGGCGAGGGTGACTGCGGCCAGGACATCGCTGCATATCTTCTGCACGATGGCCTCGCGTGTCTGCAGTGGCGGCGGCGTGTCCGTTTTGGGTTTCTTCTCCAGATTGTTGCGCTCCAACGGCGATTCTGGCAGCTTGGCAGCCTCGTCGAAGATGTACAGACGCTCAATGTACTTGGTGAGGGCGGCCAGGAGGCTCACTTGGACGGGACGCGTGCTCTCGCTCAGGATGTTGGTGCAGTTCTCGGCAAAGAAGAGCTGATACCTGTGCTGGGTTACGGTGGCATGCTTTGGCCAGGATTTGCCCAGTGTCTCCCAGACGACCTCCTTCAGCTTGTTCAGGATTTGCGCCCGCTTGTTGCGCTCATCTGCGGTCAACTCTTTCTTGGCCATGCTGCTGCTGGGCTCATCATCATCATCGGAGTCGGCGGCCCGCAGCTCCTTCTTCTCGATCAGATACCAGATCATGTTGTACACCTCCTCGAAGCGATCTGCCTCGAGCACGTCCAGAATGTCACCCAGCGCTCCCAATGCCATGGTGCGATAAAGCGGCTCCTGTTTGCGCGCCTCACGCATTGCGGCTTCGATGATGCTGCCACAGATCTCGTGCTGGCGATCGAGATTCTTGCAGAGTGCGGCCAGAGCCTGCAGCAGTCGCTCCTTGCCCTCGAAGGTGCGTCCCTGCAACCCGCTGAGCAGCAGCCTAATGAGACGCACACGATCCGCCTCCTCCAAGGAGCTGCTCAGTCGCGTGGCAATATTCTGGATAACATTGGCTGCCTGCGCCTTGCGTGACCAGCTGGCATCCGTCAGCGATGACTCCAGCTTGGGTATGATGACATGCAGATTGAGACGAATGCCAGCATCGCCGGGACTAATATCGTTCCACAGATCCTTCCACAGTTCAATGTTGGCCTTGTTCTCCTCCGTTTGCTCCTCGTGCATGCCAAAGAAGATGAGCGGCAGCATGCAGTCCATGTAATCCTTGAGCAGCTCATGGTGACGCTTGTTTATCGACTGTATGGTCAATGGAATGGAACGATTGCCCGGCTGTTCCGTATACAGATCATCCAGCTTGCCAAATAGATTCTTGATGGATTGCTCCTGAGATGAAAGAAGTTTAATAACGTGTAAATTGTAATGTTCGTTAATTGTAACCCACCTTGGCCAGACCCATGAGGTGACCAATGGCACTGGCATTGTATTTGCGCACTGTCATATTGCGATCCTTGATGCCGACAAAGCAGGCGCCCAGATATTTGCCCACCAGTGGCGTCATTTCTTTGCCCAATCGAATGCTGATCTGCATGGCGAGAGATTTGGATGAGTCAAGAGAATTCAACGGGGAGCAACTGATCAACTGATCCACTCACCAGACACACAAAGTGTGCACAACCAATCTTGGTGCCCAGATTGACGCTGGTCTTCATCAGTTCGAGCAATTCGGGTGTCATACGCTCCAGCACTTGGTAGTCAATGAAGCGCACACACTTGTTGATCGTCTCCATGGTGTGATGCGATTTGGCAGCCTCGGCACGCAAGCTGTCAACGGCTTCCTGGGCTTCATTATCAGCGCCCAGACGAGTGGACACATAGGATAGCTTGGTGTTCTCCAGTTCGCCGGTAGCACGCAGCAGACATGGTATGAGCGTTGCTAGATGTGGAGCAATTAGTGCTCCCGACGAATCAATCATCTCCGAGATGGTCTTGATGCTGACCTTGCGAATGTCGGCCACCTTGTGGCCCACACCGACCTCCAGCAAGTAGGGTAGTATGGAAGCCGCTACAGCTGTGCCCGACTTGCCGTGCTCCGAGGAAGAAGCCAGCACACATAGTTTGCCCAGAAAGGAGGCGGTGCCATGGGCGGTCATGCGTGTGCCCTCGTGTATATCGTCCATGACACGGAATAGCTGATACCAAAGCTCTCGCAGCTCTGGCTCCGGCAACTCATCCACCTCCATGGTCTCGGGCGTCACGCGACGTGGACTGGCCGAGCAACTGGCCGCAGTTGAAGCTACTGGCAGCTGCTCCTCGGTGCGAAGACGCAGACCATTGGGACGCTTGAGCAGATCTCGGACAGCCAGGCAACAGGCGATGCGCACTCGCCACTCGGTGCAGGTAAGATTATCGAGTAGTTCCCGCAATATTTCCCAATAGTATTGCTCCGTTGTCTCCTTGGAGTCGCTGACAATGGTGTCCCAAATGGATATCATGGAGTTTTGTATCTTGGGCGTGGGATCGTATTTGTAGCGATACAGACGCGGTATGATCTTGCCCAGATACGGTTGCATCTTCTGGCGCGACTCCGCCGATAGAGTCTTCAATCCAAAGGCAGCGCCCAGTTTGCTGGTCCACGCGGCATTATGATTGGCCAGCTGCATGAACTGATAGATCATGTCCGGCTGATTAAGATCGGAGGCCAGAGAACACAGCTCCTTATAGGTGGTTATGTTGCCACCCGTTGGCGTCTTGCCCAGCATGCCCTCCGCAAAGAGTTCCGTATCACCAGAGACCTGATTCACCTGACGCTTGCCCCCAATGAGCTGGTCCAGCAACGAGTTGGCCAACTCCCCCTGGCTGTTCGCATCGGATAGGGCATAGACCAGGCCCAAACCACGCGAGGCGACATCCTGCACGAACTCTGTGGATGCATGAATGGATTAGATAACGTGCAAAGTGATCTGCATTGGATTAACCCACCGCTGTCATCGGAGAGCAGCTCGGTGAAGGCAAACTGGAGAAGTTGCTTCTTCTTCAGCACGGCGGGTCGATTGCTACAGTGCTTGACCACCGCCAGGAGCCACACGGAGATGGCCTGACGCGACTGCGGATTGGGCTCGACCACCAGGCGTATTAAGGCGTTCAGAAACTGCTCAAAGTCCTCGTTGGTGCAGTGCACATTCTGGAATGTCTCCGTTGGCGGCCCCTTGTTCACATCATAGCCACACAAGGTGCTCACAATGGCCTCCGAGATGGCGATATTCAATGCCGCATCCTTCTGCACCTTGGCCAGCGTTAGAAACTTGTCCAGATTGCGTTTGGTAAAGTGTGCACCATCACCAATGGCCAAATAACCTAAACACTTGGCCGCCTCCTCGCGAATCTTCTGTCGGGCCGAGGTGCTGCGCAGCAACTGGAAGACAACGCCAAAGATGACCATTTTGGTGGAGGCCTCAATGCTCTTGTACTCGGCCAGCTCCTCATCATCCTCGTCGTCGTTGTTGCTGCACGGCACTTGGATCTCCACCTGCACATTGGGAATCTCCACCGTCTTGCCAATCATCGAGGTGCACTTGACAGCCGCCGAGACGAGCAGCCAACGCGTCTCACACAGCATTTTGGCTATAAAAAGATAGAAGGCTTTCAGTCAAGTGTATACGCCTAGGAGATACCCTGTGATCAGGTGCTTGGATACCCACCAATAACCTTAACGGCGTCTATAAACTGTGTCCAGTTGCCATAATCCTTGGTCGACTTTTGTTCCTTTAACTGTTCTATTTTGCGATTGAAGGTGTGTCCCAGCACGAGAAGCCAGCCATGCTTGTGCTCCAATGTTCGCTGGGCCAGACTGGTCAGACACTCGCCCACCTCCAGATCAAACTTATCGTCCTGCAGGCCATAGGCCCACAGGATGCCATAGACCTGGGCGACATTAGTGCGCATCACCTCGGACACATCTTTCAGTGAGTTGCCCAGTGGCTCGAGCAGATGCAGTTGCTTGGACGCAAACAGCTCGGGTGCAGCGTTCAACAGATCATAAAGACAGAGCAGACTCGATTCAGCTGTAAATTATAGAAAATGTTAAATGTAGATCAGAGATTATATAAGTTTAAATTGTTAAACCTACTGCGCTTTGCTTCCACGCCGCGTTGCACGAACTGAAGATATTGATGGAGAGCATTGGTCTCTTCCTCGGCGTAATTCATGGTGATATAGTTGCGCAGCTCATGGGTGTGCTTCTCATCGCCCGGTGCGGCGACAACGCCCGCCGAATACCATAGACAGAGGCGCAAGTAGTCGAGCATCTCCTCGTACACGTCCAGGCTGTATGGCAACTTGGTGCGTCCAACGACAACGCATGAGCTGCTCTTCTTCAGTCTTTTGTTGGCCATCTCATGCACATGTGCCATCATCACATGGAAACTGGGCAGCACGACACGTCGCTGCTCCAGCGACAGATGATTAAAGTCACTAATGGATTCGCTGTTGTGCTTGCCCGTCTGGTCAATGGAGGAGACCATGCTATAGTTGACATGATCCTTCTTGGAGGTGCCATACAGATAAGTGGTGACATTTTCGCGCAGTGAATTCCGTTCGCCAGCGATGAGCAGCAGCAAGTAACGTGCTGGCGCATAGAACTCCGGATAGCAGCTGGTGAGGAAGACACTGGTCACATTCTGAACAATCTGTATCTTGGACTCAGCATTGTCGAGCAGCATGGCCAGCAGTAGATGCTGTTGTCCATCCAGTTGCACCTCCGATGGATCACCATCGCTATCCACGTCCATGGCATCGGATTTGGTCTTTGTTTTCCACGCAAATGCCGGTGCCATCGATACCAATGCCTCACGTATGGAACTATGCAGAATTGGCTCACAGGTGGCCAGATTATTAAAGTAGCCCAGCACCAGTTTAAGATCCTGGCTAACATCCTGGGGAAAACTGCGAGCGTGCTGAGCCAGAGCTGAATACGCGGCATTCTGCACATCATTCGGTTCCACAGAGTCGCGGCCAATAACCTTTGTGATGCCCGTCAGCATTACCTTGGATACCTTGGAAACCACTTCGCGTGGACCGCTGCAAATGGACATAATGAAATTAAGGGAGTCGAAATTTGAATTCGTTACTTACTCTTTGAGCACAAGTTCCACGAATTGAAGCGCCAACACTTTGCACTTTTGATTTGTGTTGGTGCCAAAGAGTCCATCGAAGATCACCTGGAGACCCTTGCCCACATTGATGCCCTTGCTGCGGCACTTGATCAGATACGACAACAGCTTCTGGCGCACACGGGCACAGCAGGGACGTGTCTGTCGCTCCGTCAGCGGATTCTGGTTGCCAATGAAGAGCGTGTAGAGCGCTGAGGTGACGGCCGGGTTATTAAAGTCCAGCATGGTGCACAGCTTGCTCAGCTCAGCGATGGCGGGCGTGGCGACACTGAAACGTGTGTCCGCCGAGGCGACCACGAGGAGCACAAAGATTTCGTTGTCTGTGAAAACGCTGGCGCAGAGGAAGCGTACAATGCCCTTTTTAATCTTCTCCAGCTCCTCGGCACGCCAATTGTTGGCAATGACACGCTTAAAACTATATGGACTGAGTCCAGGCGGCACATCCTGCTCCTGTGTAATGCCGTACGGCAACAGCAATACATCCTGCAGCAATGATAGAAAACTGGCACTAATTGCCGGCTTATCCTTGAGTTGCAGCAATTCAGCCCGCTGTGCCGGATCGTCGGGAATCTTAATGTCGCTCAGTATGGGCAACAGCAATGTAAAGAGCTTGTCCTGGTAGTTCTCCAGCTTAGCTTCACAGCTCACCACCTTGGCGGCCAGAGCAGCTTGCTGCTCCAGCGGCAGACGGGGAAAACCCATGGTGATGAAAATGATGGCAAAGTTCTTGAGAATTGTGGTGCTGTCGTTGGCCGCATACTGTTCCAAGAGAGCTTCCACTGGTATTTGCACCTGACCACGCGATGTAATGCGCCGCTTTATGTGTGTCAGCACCTCAACAACCTGACAAAATTTAAATTAGACAATTTTGCATTCAATTTCTGCAGCGTCATTCTGTGCAATTTACTACTTGCCTTTGCGCGCACCACATTGTGGGGCGAATTGATTTTGAGAATGACGGGCGTCAGGAACTTGCCCACAGTGTTCTCCAGCTTTTCATCGGTATCCGCATTTCCCAGACGCAGTAGAACGCGCTCGAGAAGCTCTGCCAAAAAGAATGCCAAATTTTAGAATTGGTCTGTCGCAAATGTAAGCTATAAATTGACTTGCTCACTGCACCAAGTCATGGTAGTTATTGCTGCTTTGCATATTGCATTGTTTTTATGATGGCAGATAACTTAATTGCAATGTATTTTTACCAATTTCTGCACCAGGTCCCGCTGTTTCCATTTTTGCTTATTTTTCTTTTTTGTTTAGCGTCTGACAGTGTTGCCAGTGAACTGCAACAGCTGAGTCATCGAGCGTTGCCAGACTATTGAATAGCAAGTCATTCACTCTGCTTCTTCTGCTCTTGAAAGTGAAGCGCGCCGTTTAAAAATGGCAAATAAGAATAAATTGCAGTAAATTGATCAAATTTCTATAAAACATTCCCTATTTAAAGTAAATAAACTGATAAGCATTTTTGAACTTTAAAATGATTTATTTAAATTAAAAAAGTACAATACAAGAGTGCATTTAGTTGAAGTCTGGTCTTCGGTGTCTTCAACGATTGGGAAGGAAGGAGGCTGCAAAGAAAAAACAAAATTGCAATTAGTAAAGGGAAATTATTATTACACATTGCGGAACTTTGTTGATAAATTTCAGTTTTTTTACATTTAGTAAAAAAGAGTCAAGGTTCTTCAGCAATTTGTTTTATGAAGACCGTCATGATTTTATCATCAGAATAAGCATTATTAATTTAAGCATCAATAGGAATTTAATACACACCTTTAATTATGATGATCCACAACTGCTCAAAGTGCTGAAATGGCTGGAATAGACTTTATAGAATTATACAAACTGATTAAATTTACATGTTTTTGTTTTTTGTTTTATTCAAAAAGAATAATGCTACAGATATTGTTTTCTTCCGCTGTGGTTGTCCTCACTTAAAACTTCCTGAAGCTCTTCTTGGCGCCATGACCCTTGCTGACTTTCAAAACATTGAAACGCACGGTCTTTGAGAGGGGACGGCACTCGCCAATGGTGACGATATCACCGTGCTCAACATCTCTGCAAGTAAATAGAGCAAAAAGTATACGATTAAATTGGATGCATTTGCTTTGCACAAATAGATATTTGGCTTTAAATTTGTCAGTATTTTTACGTTGTGTAAAAAGAGTCAAGTTGCTTCAGCAATTTGTTTTATGAAGACCGTCATGATTTTATCATCATAGTAAAATAATAGTAGAAAATTAAGTGAATAAATGCACATACCTGAAGGCGGGCGAGCAGTGGACGCTCATGTTGCGGTGACGTTTCTCGAAACGACTGTATTTGCGCACAAAGTGCAGATAATCACGACGAATGACAATGGTACGCTGCATTTTTGTTTTGCGGACAACACCGTTCAGAATGCGGCCACGGATTCTGACATCTCCGGTCCATGGGCACTTCTTGTCAATGTAAGTGCCATCAATGGCCTGCAGAGGAAAAAGAAAAGCATTAGTTAGAGCAATGTAGGATTTGGCGGCAAGTGGAGAAGGCGGTGTTCATGGAGCATGCATACCTCACGTGGGGTTTTGAAACCCAGACCAACATCACGGTAACGGCGGAGCACCTTCTTTTTGGTGATGCCGGGTTTCACCTTACGGTTTAGGTTAACACCGAACTGCTTTTGGAAGGCGCGTTCGTTCTGGTTAGCGTTGCATTCGACAAGTTACATGGGCCGGGTTCAACACAACGTGCAGGGAAGGCAGGGCGATTGGTTTGTTTGTTGTTGTGGTGGTGGTTGTGATGTTGTGGAAGAAAAGGAACAAAAAGGGGGACGCAAAATTAGTTACATTTGCACTGGAACTCTTACCTCGGCTGGCGTTTTAAAGCCTAACCCAATTTGACGATGCAAACGCAATCGCTTCTTGCCATTGACGCTCTTGCGACGCGTTGTTGGCACAGAGTGTTGTTTGCGAAATGAACGTTCAGTTTGCTAAAATATAAAATTCGAGTGTGTACATTGTGAGACACCAGCGTACACAGCATGCGTACAAGTGTGGTTATGTTGAATACGAGTTGGCTGCGTGTAAATCTTGCTTCACTTAAACAAAAGACTTGCACATCTTGCACTGTACTGCAATTTGTATTATAGCTCACAATACACTTAGTATCACGTTTCACAATGCATTTATCTTATAGCTGTGCAATAAATGCTGTATTTTAATTAATTTCGAACACATTTTCGCTGCCTTACCTGATCAGCCATGTTGGAGCAAAAGGAAAGAAAGAGCACGCGTTGAATTCAAGATGAGCGATATTTTATAGAGTTGTGTCGTTTCGTTCTGAAAAAGTTCAAATGAACGGGTCATCGTTAAAAAAAATTATGTGGCAGCCCTGGCTTAGCTTGGCAAAAAAAAAAGTGGCAGCCTTCAGGATTCACGGATAACTCGAATCGAACTTGCTTAAGCATAGTACTCAAACTCAAAAAAAGACCTGGCGTAAACCCAAACTCCATATAAAAAAAACGCTGGCGTAAGGGGAAGAAGAAGAACTTGACATTTAGCTACGCTCGGGTGTCCGCAAACTAAATAAATTAACAGAGCTGTTACAGAAAGCTGTTACAGCTGACAGGCCCAGCGAAACATCAAACTGTTTAGAGTTTCGCTGGGTATATCTATCTCGCTCACTCACATAAATTCAAAAAAATGGCTGGAACTTCGACGAAAAACAGCGACGTTGACAATAACGACGACAATATTAATGAATTATAAGCAAGAACGAAAACTAATATTGTTTTTATAGACATAAACCAAAGACTTTGCATTTTTTCATTAATATAGAGGGAAAATCCACGTAAAAAGTTCAAAAGCGATGTGTGCACCCAATACCCGCTGTGCTTGCGTGCCATCGCATATTTCTCCTCTATTAACTTTAATTTGCATTTTTCAATGCCTATTCTCTCCTCTTTTATCCAAATCAGTTCTGCATGTTCATATTTAAAATCAACCGCTCAACTTTTTGTTATTTTCCGTGTTGCATTGGCAACTCTGGCTTTACGCTCGTCGACAGCTAAATATTGAGCACTTTACGCCGCGTAAAATTTAGTTAGCTTGAGTACTAAGCTTTAAGCTTGGTACTGACGTCAGATAAAAGGCCTAGAGTAAGGTCAAACTCCATATAAAAAAAACGCTGGCGTAAGGTGAATAAGAAGAAGACGACATTTATCTCCGCTTGTCGGTCCGGACGTAAACTAAACTGAAACTAAAAACGGAGTTGCCAGATAAGGAACGGGCGATGGGCAGCACTGTTTGCAGGCCTCGCGGAACATCGAACTGTTTAGAGCAGTGTTGCCAATTTAGCATATTTCAGGCTAGATCTAGCATTTTTGAAAATGAAAAAGCTTATAAAATTTGCAAATAGCTTATAGCCTGAAATCTAGCATATTTTAAAATTCATATAGCATATTCTAGCAATAAATGTTTTCGTGACATCAACGAAATATTTCAAAAGTTTAAAATATGTCACGGCATAAAAATATCGGATCTTGTTCTTTGTTACGTGAACTTTATTCTTATGATCACAAATTCACGATCATTAGAATAAAGTTCACGTACCAAAGAACAAGATATCTAATCGGTGGTGTCGTCGATACGTTGATTGGTGTGTTATCGCCGATTTTGAATTGTGAAATCAAAGTGAAGCTTGCAAATATGCCAAAAATATTGTAGTGTAGTATGGAAAGTAGAGAATTTAAGGATTGGCTTCGAAAATTAGGGGCTGACGCAACAAAAGCATATTGCTGCTATTGCAAATCATGCGACGTCCAAAAAACATTTATCATCAATGGGCTCAATAGTTCAATTACAATAATATGTTAGTCATATTCAAAAAAAACGATAAATATTTAAGTGAGGAAGAAAATAATTAAATCTATGATATGTTAACCAATTAAATTTCAGCAAAAACCTAATGATTTTGTATGTTTTTTTTTCATTTTCTTGTCATTTTTATTTTTAGCTTATTTTAGCTTATTTTTACTCAAAATCTAGCTTATGCGGGCGCTCAACTCCTGACAACACTGGTTTAGAGTTTCGCTAGGTATATAGGAGATAAATGTCTGGCACAGAAGTGAAAACGATGAAGACTAATTGAATTTGGTCAATAACGACGATAATAATGGTAGATTATAATCTAGAACGAAAGCTTAAATGGTTTTTATAGACATAAATTAGATAATTTTGTATTTTTTCATTAATATAAAAGGAGAATCCACGCAAAAAGTTGAAAAGCGATGGGTGCACCCAAATACGCGCTGTGCTTGTGCGTTATCGCATATTTCTCCTCTTTTAACTTAAATTTCAATTTTTCATTGCCTTTTCCCTCCTCCTTTCATCAAAATAAGTTCTGCATGTTTAAATTTGAAATAAACCGCTGTTGACGCATAGAGTTACCATTCAATTTTTTGTTATTTTTTCGTGTTACGTTGACAGCACTGTCTTTACGCTCGTCGACAGCGAAATATTGAGCACTTTACGCCGCTAAAAATTTATCTGACGTCAGTACCTAGCTTTAATTTTGAAGCTAGAATTTTTAAAATTTAACTCTTATCGTTTCCAACGAACGGTATTTAAGTATTTTATGGTACTGGCGTGATGTGACTAGATACAAGAAACTGTGACTTGTCAAATTAAACCTACACAAGTCGTTTAAAAATATTGTAAGCTGCAATATTTAAATTCAAATCAGATATAATGAACAAAGGTAAATTAAGTTTTTCACTTAATTAACATTAAAAAAACATCGAGACCAGGGCTGACTGATAATATCGATACGTGTTGGTGTCGTGAATTGCAAAGCCGTAGAAACTATCGATATACTTAAAACAGAGCTGCTTCTGCTGCGCGCCTGTTTAATATTTAAATAGTTTCCGCAGATGGCTACTCTAAATATAGAAATATCGATAAATTAGTTACGGGTTGCTAGCTTTCGCGCGCGGTTCAAGTTTTAAAAATCAAGTTCTTTGCTGCTCTCACGAAACATTTATGTTCAATGCTTACGTTCACAATGACACTGCACTGTTTGCATGGCTATTAACCTTGTGCTTTTGCTGACTTTGACTTTGATTTTTGTTGAATGCTAAGATTTTAAACCACTGCCACGCTCCATTGACTTGAGTACGCACTCAAGTGGCTTTCAAAAAATGTCTTTTGTGCTTTTTGTATGACACACAAATTCTCCAGACAGCCGCACTCACAAAAGTACTTTAAAGATAAGTAAAATTAAAAGAAAGCATCAGCACTTAATCCTGGCATAAGGAAGTAGAATAATGAGACGGCTGCAAAAGGGAGCAGGGAAATATGTCGGATTAAAAATAATGGCAACATAAACAAGTGCAAGTTGAGGAAGGCAATTGCATTGCCTTGAAAAGAATAAGCGCCTGCTCCTTCAACAGACGCGAGTCCAAGGCAAAAGCAGCTGCGCTGGCGTTGCTATAAATCCGTTTACAGCTAAAACGTCACTGATGAGGACGAGTGAGGCTGAGACGAAGGCGGAGGCACAGGCTCAGTTCCAGGTCCATGTCCAGGGCTGCATTTCATTGCCATTGTTATTGTTGTTGTTGTTGCTAGTGCGGATGTGTGTCTGCAGCATAAAATAATGGCCAGCTGGCAACTCTGCTGCATCTGCTGATGGGTGGTGACCTTAACCTGCAGCTGCTGCTGGCCGAGGGGCTGATGGGCCGATGGGCGTGGCATACGGACGAGAGTATGCTATATGCTATATGTATGCTGTCAAGGTTTTCCATCGGCCTTACTCGGTTGGCAAGGTAAAAATGCTGCGCAACTGCTGCAATGAAATCCCTTTGTCGCTGCTTTCGCTGAAGGTTTTTACCCATTTTCATTTTTCGCATATTTTACTGCACACACACACACATAAGCATACAGTATGTCAAGTCATTTGACAAAAAATGCAATAAAAAGTACTTTACTATTTTTTTTATTTTCCTTTTATTTTATTATATTCAGTTGCTTGTGGCAAGTTAAAAATAGTTAAAATCATATTCATTGGGCTCAACTATTTTTAAAAATAAAAATAATGTGTTTGTGCATTTTTTATTTGTTAATGTAGTATGTACATATGTATGTATGTCTGATTGAATTTACAGTATGGCAGCTCTGTTTTAATCAAAATGCGGAAAAAGCTTATAACTTTTTCAGTTATAATATTTTTATGTTAATTGTTGTTGTTGTTATTGTTGTTGTTCTACTGATGCAGCTGAACTTTGTTGTAAATGAAAAAAGTTTGATGGGCGAAAGTTTGTTTAAAATATGCGGCGATCATTTCAAATTCAATGCTAAAATATTTATTATAAACACTTTAAAGACAGCCAGCCCCCAACCCCCCATATCCCCCCTGATAGATGGGCACTTCAAAGCAAATTAAGAAAATAATTTCCATGGCGCATGAGAGACAATGACAAAAGACAGAAAGACGAGAAAAAAGATAACGGCATTAAGTGTACAGCTTAACGGTACATTAGGTAAACAGTGTTGTCAACTTTGGGTGCCGCAAAAACAAAAGTGTGTACACATAAAACTTTCAAGTGGCTGTATGGATGGGCGCCAAGCCATTGACCCTGTCAAGGAGCTGGCTTTAAGGGGGTTTACTACCTCATCTCTGCCCTCTCTCCTCCTTCCGCTCATCTCTCTCTTTTCTGTTCTGTTCTGTTGTATTCCGTTGTGTTGTGTAAGTGTGCGTGCATTTGAAAAGTGACCGAGATAATTTTTGGTATGCTTTGTTTGGTTTTACTTTTGCTGTGGCAACACCAACCAAAACCCATCTTCATCCTCTCACCCTCTCCCCCTCTTCCCACCCCACCGGTGCCATACAATTTTGATGAGCAGCAGCTGGCTGTGGCTTTTGGCAATGGTTTTTTGGGGATCTGGGGGCTACTCATCGGGTGGTTTGTTCAACAAATAAATTTATGTGCTCTGGCGTGGGTGAATTTTGGGTTTGTACTTCTACACTCAGAACAAAAACCAAAATATTCGTTCTTAAACTGGAGATATTTAAGTACAAACGATCTGAAAAGCTGACTGAGCTCAAAATTTTCAAGACTAAGAGAAATCCTGGAAATCTTATAATAAGATTTTTACTTTAAGTACGTATTGAGTTGAGTCTTTAAAAGATAGAAACATATTACTTTAAATACACAAAAATGTTGAATTTATTCCAAAATATAATTGTTTCTAGTACAAAGCTTTCTCATACTAAATTCGTTCAATTCAAGAATGACAAATAAAACTTGTACAAATCGTTTCATAATTTGTTAAAGTATACCGAAATCGTGCAAAGTAACAAAATAAAATTCGATTTAAACGATATAAATTCAAGTACGGACATACTTAATTTTAGGATGGCATATTTTTCTCAGTGTATTTTTCTCAGCGTCAAAAAACAAACGCAACGAAATTATTATGATGCCGAGCTTGGGTTTCGTTTTTGGTTTTTGGGACATTGTTGCTTCTGCCATAGTTATGTATGTATGTATGTATGTATAGTATGTACTACAATATACAATATATAAAACTGCCTGCCCACCTGCTCCACTCCCCGCTGGACACAGTTATTGTGCGTCTTTTGTGAAAGGGTTGATGCTGTAATTATGCTAATTCCTGTATACACAACATTCTACAAAATACAAATACTGATAAATACAGATACCATGCGCAGAACATCCCTAGACAAGTATTATTCTAGCATCCCTCTTACATTCAAAGCCCAACTGTAGTCAACAGACAGACCCTAAAGACTTTGAGGCAATTTCCGGTTAACTAAAAAAGAGAGCAGATGAAACGTGGCTTGTTTACCTTAGCTAAACTTATTTACTAACTATAATTCCGCCTTAGCAAGTTTATTCCTCCACTTCATTGTTACCTGCTTCCCTTATAGCCCCCTTTCCATCCATCATCCGTTTAAATGAAGCCTAAATTTAGTTCACTTTCCAGCTAATTGAAAACTTTTACTCCTTAACTGGCCGTGACGCCCACTACATATTCCCCACCCCTTCCACCTCCACCATCTATCAGGCAGTCTACTGATAACCCCAGTGACTGTCTGTTTTATAGCGACCGCAGACCCAACCAGATATATCAACCAGTTCTTTTGCTCTCTTTACTGCCCGCTTTGCTGCTTTTATAGTCTCACAAAATGCCGTAAAGTTGCCGTACATGGGGTCTTACATTTTGGCCACGGTGTCTGAACTTGGGCTTCCGTTTTCTTCGACTCTGTTTGCGCACGACATCCGGTTTCCGCCCCAGACTCGCCTCAGCTCTGAGCGACTGGTCAGCAGAGTTGCCAGAAGAGCTATTTACCGTCAAATTTGACTTAAAGTTACTGATGTAAAAATACAACGACAAAATCGACAGCTCAATTTTCGCGAAATCGATTTTCAGCGAATTTAAACTGATTATTATTTTTGTTTTTGCGATTTTTTTTTAAATTTCGATTTATTTTAAGAAGTCAACGTTTTCCAGCATATTCAGCTTCTTTAAGCTTCAGTTGGCAACACTGCTGCTCAGCTCCGTTGCGCTCTCTTTCTTTTAATATTGTCTCTGTCGCACTTGCGGTGTAATACCTGCTTCACGTGACGCGCTGCTCCTAGATTTATTGCCCGCGCTTGCTCGCGTCCCCGAAAGGAATTCACATTAATTTCTTAAATTAAAGCGCCGACCATCAGAACTTGGCCAACACAAGCTGGCCGCTTACAAATATTTCTTTTTTTTTGTTGGCGCTGTCTTGGAACAAAAGAAAATCAATACGAATTACTTGGCAAACAATTTGTGCTGGCGTCGTCGATCTGAACATAATCAAATTGTATGTCTATCGTATATATTATAGCATCTTCTAGTGTTTGATGTCTGCTAATTGTGGATTACGTATTCTGTTCATTCCATTTCATTTATTTCATTTGCTGCAACAAATAAAACCAAGTGCATTAATTATCAGAAATTCATGTCAACTGTCAAGTGGCAACGCTCGAAGTAGACTGTTATCGATTTATTGCCTATCGAACAAAGCTTAAAGTGTATTAAGTGAAAGAGAGGTTATTTCTTGTAAAGAAATATCCCAGAATACTTTTGGGTTCTATAAAAGGGATCGATACGAAAGTTCTTTTGTTTCTTGATTTGCGAACTCAGTGCGTTTTCCGTCTGAAGCTGCATCGTTATTTGGGGCAACTAGAGCGTTGCGTCAGAGCCACAATCACAATAGTTTGTTGATGTTTATGGCTTTTGCCTGCTGGTCATGCGATGAATGCGTCGATTCGGGGTGCCCCAAAAAAAAACTATTGTACTGCATGCTTCGAATAAGATTTACGAGCTGCATTTATGAGCGCAAGTCGGATGGTGGTTTTGTGACTCAATGGGAGGGGGGTTGAGTAATGCATGTTGTGTAATTGCCGCCATATATCAATTGTTAGCAGCCAATTTGGCGTTCGATATAAAAACGCGTGCGTTGCCCATTAACACATAATCTTTGGCAACAGCAGCAGTTACATGGACATGGTCCTGGCTCTGGCTTTGGGATTGGAGCAAAGTGGTCTACATAAAGTGTGGGGCAGTAAAAGCGGACGCGATTGGGCCGCATACGCTTATTTGTACACTCGGAAAAATATGCTGCACTAAATTTAAGTAAGTTCTTAAAAATAAGTATGAAACGATCTGTACAAGTTTTATTTGTCATTCCTGCGTCTTAGAATTTCCAACTGATCCGCAAAAGGATGAAATAAGCTGAACGAATTTAGATATGAGAATAAGTATCCCAGAAAAATCTCGCTATACGATTACCAGAATTGCAAAACGCGAACTTGAAATAAGATTTTTATTTTCAACAAAAACCATTTGAAATTGTATACAATTTAAGTAATTTATTTTGAATTTTTGTTCTCAGTTTTGAAAATTTCGAACTCAGACAGCTTTAGAGATCGTTTGTTCTTGAATATCCCCTGTTAAAGTATAGAAATCTTGATTTTTTTTTCTGAGTGTATTGTCTTTACTTGCGTTGTTATTGTTGCTGTCGTTGTTGTTACCTTCATTAAATTACACATATAAGAGACAGCCATGTGTGTGTGTGCCCTTGGCTTCAAGGATTTGCTTCGGCTCTTGTTCCAGTATCCAGTCTCGGACATATCCCATAGCCCGCACTTGCTGCCGTGTAATCGCAAATAATCATCCACTTAGCGTCATGAAACTTTATGCCAAATGCCCGTCCGGCTTTGCTTCCCAAGTCTTATGTGAGTATGAAGTCTGCATTCCGGACTACTGAAATGTCGTTGCGTTAAGAGAC
The DNA here is from genome assembly GCA_037043435.1 of Drosophila suboccidentalis. NCBI lineage: Eukaryota > Metazoa > Arthropoda > Insecta > Diptera > Drosophilidae > Drosophila > Drosophila suboccidentalis. The sequence goes on along the minus strand of JBAMBK010000713.1, from coordinate 2,092 downwards.
TCAAGAGCCGGCATAAAGTGCCTGCCTGGACATAGTCATAATAATGTTTCTTATTGTTGGCAATTCAGCACATGCCAACTGTTTGTTTGCTTCTTCGCATAAAAGATACAAATGGTTCTCATATGGGATATCCGAGTATATGTGTATGGACTGCAGCTTATAGTTTATCTTGTCAGAATAAAAGACATTTAAGCTCTGTGTGTTTAATACGTACATATTCAAATGGTATGGCAGCACCCTATCGACAAGTTGGCAGCACCACTCCGAGTATTTAATATCTAGATAAACTGCTGGTTAATTTAAGAAAAGGCATTAAAAAAATAACAGAAGCAGACTTTTTAAGTGAGTTGTATTTTTGTTTTAAATTAAAACAAATTGTTGATTGATTCTGTTATTATATATTCTTAAAGTCTATATAAAATTTGATAATTTATTTGCTATTTGCATATAACAACACATTTCTCCGTTGATTTATATAATATTATATTGTCTCAGCTATGATGAGTGAAAATTCCAGCATTCTAGTTTTAACCATTTGGCCTACACGTTGATTTTCAGCCAGTGAGTCAGTCAGGACAAAGAATTTTATATATATTGATTGGTTATGTGGTTATCTAAATTGAATCAATATCAATAGCTTTTTCACAATTGTCAACTTATCTCGCCATTATACACATATTTCATATTATATGATGTTGTATTTTCCTGCTTGCTCTGTCAAGTGTCCACTTCTCATTCAATCGAAACACAAAGGAATTTAATTAAAATATATATTCACACTGAAAATGTGGTTTCATTATCGCCCCATTGCCAGTCCACATTATCTGAATGTCCAGCCCACTAATGAAAATCATTTTGTGGCATTCCGTTTCCAGTCGATTGCACAATTTTAGTTTGAAGTGGCACACGCCTATGGCCTCAGTCCACCCACGTCCCAATTCCCATCTCAATACCAAACGAAGAAGGATATTACACAAGGCTCATTATGGTCAAAAATCAGAATCACTTGAATGCAATAGGCTGGAATAATTTGCAGTGGAAGGCGATGAGCTCAATGGAGCGTTAATGAAATAATTAACGCATAAATAGAATGCTAGAGGGGTCATGCCAGAGAGTTCAAGGAAACACTGTAGATCCTGGCCAGCAATTGAATACAGCAACTGCTACAAAGTCATCAATTTTATGCCCTTGTCAGAGACGTTGGAAGTTGGGAAGGAAGAAGCTTGGACGCTTGGATGCTTGGATGCTCCGCTGAGTCAGTCGAGCATGCAATTTGTTGTTTATTTATGAGGCCCTAGACGCTTCCCAAAGAAGGAGGCGACGACCAATGCCCACACTCGAACTATGACCTCCTCCTCAATTCCCAAACCGAGGCCGGAAGCATAAAGAAAACTTGCAAAATAAAACTTTTCCGCCATTTGATTTGTTGGTCAATGGGTTAGGGTTGGGCTTGGAATTGGAGTTGGACTTGGGTTTGAGGCTAACTAAATCAATTGACCCAAACCGTTAAAAGTTTTCGAGTTTTGGGCGAGCTTAAAAACTGCCACAGTTGGATAGATAGTTGCAGCAAATAAAACTTGGTAGTGCAACTGTAACTACATATAACTGGTTCGCTCTCTGGTCTACTCTTTTCCGCAGGTCCCTCCCCCAATTTTTCCCGCCCACATCCTGGCGCGCTTTTGTTTGTCCACAGCGAAAATTTACAATTTCTGGCCCGACCCCGAGGCGGATGTTCGTTGTTGCTGCCGCAGGATGCGCTAGAAATGGCTGCACTTCCTTTCCGCTGCTTTATGACTTGGACCACCGCTTTTTTCTCCCATTCCATCCTTTCTTATTTGTTTTCAACATTGCCACTATTAAATGCCTTTTAAGAGTTTGTTTATTATTTAAGCTTCAGAAATGTATAATTGTTTATTTTGTAGAATTATAAGTAAAAATATATAATTTCGAAAAGAAATCAGTGGATCGTTTAAGAATATTTCAAAATATGTTTAAGAACTATTTTTTCTTAGTTTTCACACAGCAAGAAATTTTGATTTTCAATCATTTCTATAACTGTAAGTCTCAAAATTAGTATGAGGGTATATTTTTA